>JAODUP010000244.1:0-507299 GCA_025642065.1 Paralvinella palmiformis
TCCATATTTTCATACGTCTTTTAGGAGCCATTTTTATTTCATAATTCTTCCATATTTTCATACGTCTTTTAGGAGCCATTTTTATTCCACAAATCTTCCATATTTTCATACGTCTTTTAGGAGCCATTTTTATTCCACAAATCTTCCATATTTTCATACGTCTTTTAGGAGCCATTTTTATTCCATAAATCTTCCATATTTTCATACGTCTTTTAGGAGCCATTTTTTTTCCACAAATCTTCCATATTTTTATACGTCTTTTAGGAGCCATTTTTATTTCAAAAATTCTTCCATATTTTCATACGTCTTTTAGGAGCCATTTTTATTCCACAAATCTTCCATATTTTCATACGTCTTTTAGGAGCCATTTTTATTCCATAAATCTTCCATATTTTCATACGTCTTTTAGGAGCCATTTTTATTTCAAAAATTCTTCCATATTTTCATACGTCTTTTAGGAGCCATTTTTATTCCATAAATCTTCCATATTTTCATACGTCTTTTAGGAGCCATTTTTATTCCACAAATCTTCCATATTTTCATACGTCTTTTAGGAGCCATTTTTATTCCATAAATCTTCCATATTTTCATACGTCTTTTAGGAGCCATTTTTATTCCATAAATCTTCCATATTTTCATACGTCTTTTAGGAGCCATTTTTATTTCATAATTCTTCCATATTTTCATACGTCTTTTAGGAGCCATTTTTATTCCACAAATCTTCCATATTTTCATACGTCTTTTAGGAGCCATTTTTATTCCACAAATCTTCCATATTTTCATACGTCTTTTAGGAGCCATTTTTATTCCATAAATCTTCCATATTTTCATACGTCTTTTAGGAGCCATTCTCATGGCGTAACTGGTAGCGTGGTTGGTCAATAGACCCATATGTCATCTGGCTTCAAACTCCGACCGGGCTGTGTTTGAAGGATGTCTCATATATTTCATTATCCCCCGTGTCTTTATTCCATAAATCTTCCATGTTTTCATACGTCTTTTAGTAGCCATTTTTATGGCGTAACTGGTAGCGTGGTTGGTCAACAGACCCATATGTCATCTGGCTTCAAACTCCGACCGGGCTGTGTTTGAAGGATGTCTCATATCTTTCATTTCCCCCCGTGACGTTTGGATGTCGCCCGGTGCGTTTAGTCTGCCATGTACCTAAAAGTGGCCATAAGACGGCAACCTTTATATTTGTATTTCTTTCTAGCAACTAGTGCAGCTTTTAATTCACGATGAATGAAGTTTGTTTTGTCTTTGATCATACACGTTCACCAGGAGTCAGAACTAAAGGTAGTAACGAAAGACCTATCATTTGGCCTTCCTGAGTAGAAGTCTACGAAATAACCTTACTCGCCACAGCTCCGAATAAGAAAAAAACATATCGACGTGCATTTGGTCAATTCCAATTCCACTCAATTCCATTTGATCAATTCAAATTCCACATCAAATTTATCAATTTCCAATTCAATTCCTAATTTATTAATTCTTTTCCAATTCCGTTTTTTCCGACTCTTTTTTTGCCTAATAGTTTTACCATGAGTAGATACTCCGAGTACCTACTCCGAGTAGTTTATATTCCAAGTAGGATTCTCATGGAATAATTATTTCTGAATTTAAAAATTAAATGGTAAATTTATTTGCGGATTTATTTTTTGGCCCATTCTAAACATTAAACGGGGGTAAATTCCTAAATAGCAATATCTCTATATAGATTACAGGTATGCTATTTGGTGATGTCACAGTGTTGTTGGTGAAGCGCACCGTATCCAGACCATTTTAATTTGTTAAATGCTCACGTGGGATGCCACAGTCAGTGTATATTATATATATATATGATATATTATATATATATATATATATATATATATATATATATATATATATATATATATATATATATATATATAAGGAACAAAAGTTTAAGGCTCTGCTCTTAATTGCAGATAATTGCTCATAGGTTAGCTCTTTCCGTACTGCTCCCCTGCGAGTGGTGGGAGAGGAGATTTCTCAGCTACTCCAACATAGAAGCTGTGCCGAATAAGCGACAGCCTGGGGATTCACCCCGAACAACAAAACAACGAACAAAAATTCTGGATCAATTTGGTCCCAGTATATTAGTAACACCACATGTAAGTGTTAACGTGGTAAAAAATGCAAATGCTTAACCACAAGGTTCTTTTAGCTAAAGAGATATTTAATGATATAAAGTGGTGGATCATAGTCTTGGGTGCATCTCTATGTAAAAGTTTATTTTGTAATCATCAAAGATGTGTTTATATTCCACTGTCCAGTAGGAGTCTTGAAACGAATATTTTTGGTTAGTTCCGCCCAGCAGGGGTCAGATCCTGTATTTACTTTATAAGTTTACAAAATATCTCAAATGGTTATAAAAACAGTTAGGTCTGGGGACAGGATATAGTAGTCACGGTTTTAGGAGAGGATGGTCAAGTTTTTGCTCCAAATTGGCATTCCCGGGCTATCTTTTCTTGTTTAGTTATGCATTATGCTTTGTTGAACGTAGCCACTAAAAATAATACATTAATTGAAATTTAATTCATAATTCCATCTCATTGCTGTACCATAATGACACACATTTGAGTTAGTTTTAGCAGTAGCAGCTGGTACTCGACTTGCTGTATTCGGAAGCCTTTTAGTCAGAATATTGTTAGTAAATATTAAAACAAGCTAGAGACGCCGTACTTTTTAAAGAGAATAAATTGAGGTGTATTTATTTTATTAGCCAATCTCAATCTTATACTTCACTCATACAGATTCCCCGTAATCTGGATAACATCCGAGCAATCCGGACAACATCGAAACTCATCAGATTATTGAGACCTATCTGTTATCTCTATCGTAAACACTTTGTCTAGATTACTTAACCTATAGGGACAGCAACTGAAAAAAACACGAGTCCCAGCATGAGTTTTAACCCAGGGAACAAACAACAAGTGAAAACCAGATGAACGGAGCTCTCTGAGCTTTGGTGATAAACAATGATTGGAAAATAGACACGAATTAAGGTTAGTCAGAAGAATGAGTTTGAAAGGCAATGGCACAGAGTTTAAAAATGATGCGAAATTGAACCAATGAAGTCAATGAAGAGATTTCAGAAGTGGGATAGAATGGCAAAACCGAAGAGACCGTGTGATAACCCTAGTTAAGCAGTTGTGAACAAACTGAAGTTTTAAAATATCCCTTTTGGGCTCACCGGTAGGTTCGCGCCTCGGCCGTGGCACTATAGTAGGAGGGGTTTTTCACCCAGCCAGGCAACTGGCAAGGTTTTCTCCACCGAACATGCCATATATTCTAAATTTATTTAGAATTAGTCTCCGTGGGGAAGCTATAAAAAACTCACCGTATACGTCTCCCTCATTTGAAGTTGCCAGCCACGTTAAAAACTGCCATTTCGGTTATTATTATTATTAGATGCGATGTTATAAATGAGTTGCAGTAATCTAGCCTACTAGTAATGAGTGCTGTAGCAATGGTTTTAGTGACTGAAAAAGAAATATATAACGGCCACTGTCATGTATGTGGTAGGAACAGCAGCGACATGTCAGAGAAATACGTTTTCTGAAATTAAAACCACTATCAAATGTAACACCAAGATTGCGTACAGTGTACGATGGTATGATGCTATGATTAAGGATGGGCGTAAGGAAGAAACGAGTAAGTTTGCTGCTTTGTCTGGATGTACCATGATCATGAAGATTGGTGTTTTACGACCACTTTGTGCTCAAGATAGGCTAAATGGGCCGAGCGACCTCCAAAGGTAATGAAGCGAAGTCAAAGATGAAACACCTTCAGATATGCCCACGCCGAGATTCGAACTAGGTTGGTAATGATCTGTAGTCCAACGCGTTACCATTTAGACCAATCTGTTTTAGATTAGCATGGTTAAGGTACCATTTCTACGGTTGAAGAGCTTCGAGTAATTTTAACTTGTCGGATATGTTCAGCCTCTAGACATTATAGTTGGCTCTTATATTTTTATGTTTACTTCATCAGTCGATGTGTTATTTATGATGAGACCGTGGCAATTAAGATACTTCACGAACACAGGGATGCCCAATTAATGCTAATAAATACCCTGAGATTTAAGCAAATATGATGTAAAACGTGCGAAACACAATAATGTATATATAAAATGTGACTAAAACACAAACAAATCGCACAATTTCATTTCTTTATTCAATAGCTCAGAGATGCCTACCCTCTGTGAGTAAAACCTGTATTATATAGATCTAAAGACTGTATTTTGGCAGAAAAACCTGTTTTCGTGGTGCGTTAAATCTGTATTTTCAGACCTATATTTCTTTATATACAGTCAATTAAACCATATATGATATGCATGTATATATGTCAGTGGGTGTCTAGATGGTTGGAAGATTAATCCAGTTTAAACTGCATATTATAAATAGAACAACTAGATTTGAAAATTATTAACTTAACTTTATTAATTATTTGAACATATAGCATCCACCACTTGTGGAACAAAACTATCCAATACAATTTATAAAACACTAAAACTTATGTACAAACTGTTAATACTCATTTTGGCTCTGGCTAGTTTATATCTTCTAACAAATAATAGGGTAATAATAGCAATCATGTTTACAATAGGGGTGTCATCATTTGCGAGTGCATTCGTTAGTGCAGTAAGTATTGATTCACTAGTTGCCTTAGTCAAACGTAGGACTTTGTAGAAACTTCCTTTCACAAAACCGGTTATACTGTCAAACTACATTTGTATCTGCAATCTTGGAATCAGCAAACATTTTTGCAAATAACTTTGATGCATGGTCGGATATTTTGAAGGACAGCTAGTGTTCAACACAGATGACAGAATTTCAGCTTTTGACACATTATCATCTAAGGGAGTTGGCGAAAAATGTGAGGTAATTGCATTGCATAAACTTCTCACTTTGGTATTGTTCATATGCATTGAAGATTGGACATGTCGTTTCAGGTCTTTAAGCCCACCGGAACCTATTGATAAGCACTTGTCACACAACGTGCAAAATGCGAATTGTGACCCTTCCGACGATTTTGTGCACCATTCCCCTACATCTTTGCGCCATTCACGTATGTACCTCTGGCTATACCGTTCACCTTTTCTCTCCATTTTTACCTTATACGTGTCCAAACCAAAGTGTCACCCGACTCATTAACATCACCACTTACTGCCGCATCACCACTATCATAACCTACTGCTGTATCACCACTACCATTACCACTGCCATCACCTACAACAGCATTGCTATTGTTACCTACAGTTGCACCGATATTATCAACCGCAATGCGGATAGAAGACTCTTCATTGTTATCAGAAGATGCAACATCTACTGGCTTTGCACATGGAATATGGTCTAGGCGGCGTCGCTTGGATGGGTCTACCAATGGCTGAGACATGTTGCCGTAGTAGGCAAGGGCACCTTTGTTACCAATGAGAATGGCTCCTGACCACTGAACATTCACAAACTCACACGGAGGGAGTCTAAAACACAATAATGCATATTTGTAATAACAATAAATCAGCATGAATAGACAAAATACAAATCTGCTTCGTTTTCATGCTAGACTAGCTAGAATGAGTAACGTTTCGGTGTTATTTGTGCATTGCAAAATTTCAACCAAAATTAATATTGAAACCATTTTGTATTCTAGAGATCCTGATTGAAAATTGATAGGTCCGATTCCTTCCTAGCTTCGACGGCGATGGACGTGGTGGAACGACGACTAGGGTACTGAGCCAAATCCATAGCACTCCACCTCCCGTCACTCGTACGGAGATACAATTAATACCATTCAAAGCCTTAATTAAATTTAAATAACATCATATGAAATTGGGACAGACTACAACTATAAGTCTTAGGCCAAGTGACACTGACAGCGTTCTATGAAATAATAGTGTTCTGTTACATCTAGTACTAGATCTACTCTATAATGTAGCTCATTGGCTTATATACTGTAGTCTAAATGTTTCGTTTGGTCAAAATGCTACCAGAATTGTTCCTGGAAGCTTCAGCAATGATCGATTTCAATCTTACTTTTAGTTACATTTAGTACCTGGATGAATCAGGGGCGGGTCCAGGAATTAAGAGTGGAGGGGCTGCCAGTGAACAGGTGAACCGACAAAAATATCAAACTTTGAGTTTGAAACCGCCAAGTGTTCTTAGTGTCGCGCTGAATGGCAGCCGGGCTCTGTGTGAAGAACCTTCGCATGACCATGGGGATGAAAATATTAGCATGCTGGCGGCAACGATCAAAGCAATCGCAAATGCACGCCGTACATCGCGCCCGCTAGAGTGTTCATTTTGCTGATTTTACGGCATCGTCTTTGTCGGCGAACTTTGCTCCTCGATGGTGGATTTCGCGTAAATTCTAATGGCTTTCTTTGGCAGAATGAAAGGTAGCTTGAAGGAAAACGTTCTTATTGCTGCTCCGTATCATTGCAGATCCACAGTCTGCCTGATATTAACATGCGAAAGTAAATGTCAAATAGCAAAGTATCAGCTTATACTTTAGCTATAGAGTATAATCAGATAATAGTAATCCGGTAAATCATGCATCAACTTTTCTCTACATTATATTATTATTCATACTATTATTTTATGGACATATAAAAAGGGGTAGCGTGTTGGACCACAGATCACTACCACCCGTGTTCGAATCTCGGCGTGGGCACATCTGAAGGTTGTTTCATCTTTAACTTCGCTTCGTTACCTTTGGAGGTCGCTCGGCCCATTTAGCCTACCGTGTGCACAAAAGTGGCCGTGAAACATCAATCATCATCATTATTGACATAAAAAAGCGGAGAACAATGATATGATATGATATAACGTTTCATTATAGATGACCTATATTTTCATTGTGTTTATTAATTTATTAAATGCTCCTTAATCTTAATATGTTACGGGTTCTCTCCAAGTCCTGACGATGGGCCAAGAAAACTATCAAGTAACTTATTGATGCTAATAAGTAGAAAACTCAACTATACATATACCATGCATACACGTGGTTAGTAATATATGCCATATGATAAATTAACGGTCAGCATGGTTCATCATGACCAGTAACGGCATTAATTCCAATGCTTGATTCGTCTCGGGCTGTACAGGCATGGACGGTGTTGCAATGTGTATATGTACAAATTCATCTGATTCCACCCACTTTTTATTCTAGAACTACGCCTTGGTGCAGGCACAGGGTGTTTCTACCGGAGTTTCGTCGTCAGATAAAACATCCATATATACCCCGATATGTACAGGTTCATCCATATCAACATTTTCGACATGTACTGGTGTCGCAGGATGGTCAATTAGTACAGATACTAGAGGAGATTGTTCCACAGTATCACCATGTACATGTTCGGCTCCACCAGTACAATCATCAGGCAAAGGAGACTCAGTAGCCTCTAATGTGTAATCTTCTTCATCAGAAGTATCTACTTCGTCAGTGCCAGTGTCAAGTGAATTCATAGTAGTATTAGTCACATACCTGTCACATACCTGTACATTGTCAACGGTACCGGGGACATCGGTCTCATCAACTGGCAGTGAATCTATGGATAGGATCAAAAAATTCTATGAAGCGTTCTGGTTGTGTCATCACCCGCTTCCCTCCTGACAAGGAAGACTGGAACCTCCTGGGTCGGCTGTTCAAGGATAACATAGATAGCGGGTTCCCATTTGTCACTGATTTTATGTTTCTCGTCAAATGTCAAGATCTTCACTAGTACGCGGTCCCCCGTTTTTACTACAGATCCCTGCTGTCATTTGTCATAATGTGATTTTTGCTTCTGCTACGATGATTTGGATGCATTGGACGCCAGGCTATAGGCACGACGCAGCCGAGTCTACAGCTTCTGCATGTACTCACCATAATCTTGACTCACCAATAAGATCTAATACGGCATCTATGGCAAGTCTAGGACGTATACCTAACATTAATTCTTATTATGTGAAACCAGTACTGTCGTACCTCGTGCATAGGCATGCACAAGTGGACCAACCACAGACTTCCAATCGGTATTATGGGATGGTTCCAACGTACCCAGCATGTTCAACAGCCTTCTGCTGAAGCGTTCTACAATTCCGTTCCCCGCTGGATGATACGGCGTTGTTCTCTACTTGGCAATTCCGGTCAATTTGCAGAGCTTTGATATGATCTGACTCACAAAGGTAGCACCTTGATCTGAGTGAAGTTTCAGAGGTAATCCATATGGAACTACGAAGCCATTAAACAAGGATTCAGCTGTTGTTTTAGCATTCTGATTCTTTGTCGGTATCGCAATACCAAACTTAGTAAAATTCTCAGTTATTACTAGAATATTTAGGAAAGTTCTAAAGACAAGTAATCCATACAGACCATTTCGACGGGTCGTGTGATGTGGATACCAACCAAAGTTTTTTTTGCATTATTCGGGGTTTTCCGTCGAATACAGCGTTCACACGACCGACTGAATCCATTGTTGCATATCAGCAATTATGTTGGGCCAGTACACGCGTTCCATGTCATTGTGTGCACATCTCATGACCTTTTCGACGTCATCATCGGTGACCTTGCTATATAATTAAGTAATCCATGTGTTCCTGGAAGGATTTGGAGACGACGACGACATCATCCAAATATATTTCACAAAAACGACGTCCATCCGTGGTAATGTCTCGCAGTATCTGCTCCATGACGCACCGATATGTTGCGGGTGCATTTGACAATCCAAGGGGTAACATGTTGTACTGAAAATACCCAAGAGGTCCCACAGTGAACGCAGTCAACGGTTTATAGTCCTCCTCGATCTCTACTTGGTGATATCCTTTCGCATATCAAGCAGAGTTGAAAAGAATACGTTCCCCCAAGTCCTTCGGGAATTTCGGCAATTTGGGGTGACGCATATGCGTCCTTCGCTGTACGTAGGTTCAACTTGCGGAGAGTCAACGCAGATACGCAGGCTTGAATCCTTCTTATGGACGATCATTGCGTTCATGATCTGAGGTATCCCGACTTAGTGATTGATAATCAAATTCCAGCCGACAAGCCAGGACTCCACACAATATGGCATTCCTGGCAATTACCGAGGTTGCTTATCTCAACTGGTATAGTGTCTGTGCTGCCATTAAGTAATGCTGGTGTCACGCTCACTCCAGTAGGTGATGCTGACTGTAAGAAAGTGCGCCTCCGTGGTCTAACTGGTAGTGCGTTGGATCACAGATCACTATACCACCTGAGTTCGAACCTCGGCGTGGGCATATCTGAAGGGCGTTTTATCTTTGACTTCTCTTTATTATCTTTGGAGGTCGCTCGGCCCATTTAGACTAGCATGTGCAGAAAGGTGCCCGTAAAATACTATATTGCGTGTTGGATATTACTGCACACCCTTTTGTCCAGTTTACGACTTTTGAAGCCGTGACACACTTAATCACATCAAGTTGTCCGGAAGATCTGTTTAGGTTATTGTTCTGCAGTTGCAAAAATCTAAAAGCAAAGTACATTGCATCAGGCATATTGACAGTTTGTTGATATCGGGGTCCATGCATCTTCTCGGCTGTATTCATCAATGGCCTCGGAACATTAGTACCTAGGATGACAGGCACTTTCTTCTCATACTGAGTGTAATGTTGTCAATCCATACCAGTCCACAATTAATTATATCGATGACTTAATGTTGGTATTTAGAATTGTAACGGACCGGAAACAGTTTAGAGAATAAACCAGATGGTCAAGATTGTATCTGTGATTTATTAATAATATACTTGATGACAATCTACAAACATCAACATTGGCGACGAGGTTATTCGAACTCTATCTGTGTTAATCGTTATCAGTGTGTACACGATGGCAGGTGCATTGCCAATATTTCCCACGTTTGAGTGTGAGGACTTAAATAATGCCGGTCCACGTTGGACGAAGTGGTTGAGTCGTTTTGAAATGTTTTTATCCGCCATGGACGTTCGTGATACGGAACCAGAGAAGAAAAGAAGCTTTGCTATTGCACTATAGTCTTATGGGTGCAGAGTGCTATGACATTTATGAAACTTTGAAGAACGAAGAAGACGATTACAGTGCTGTCAAAACGAAAATGAATGACTATTTTGTGCCGAAATATAACAGTGAGTTTGAAAGATACATTTTCAGATAGGCAAGTCAGAAAGAAGGTGGGAATTTGGATCAGTTTTGCACAAGATTAAAGCAATTGACTGTCAATTGTAACTTTGCAGAAGGCACAGTGGAAAATGAAGTAAAATTCATAGCTGTACGTCCAAAAGGTTGAGAAAAAAAGGGCTTGTCAAAACCTATGGACTTGAAAACACTGCTAGATCATGGTAAATCGATGCAGCTAGCGCTTTCTCAGTTTCATGCAATAGAGGGTGGAATGACAGCCGAAACGTCAAATCGTGTGCATAAACAAACTGGTGTCAAGGGAGGTGCAAGACGCAAATATTTGCTGAAAAATCATTTGACAGATTTTCTAGTGGCTCGCGCACTTGTTTCAACTGGTGGTCAGTACCCACATGAAGATGAGTGTCCAGGAAAACATCGTCGTTGTTACAAATGTGAATCGTATGGACACTACTCTAAATATTTTCTAAGCGAAAATTTCCGAGAACAAGACAACATGATAAGTGGCACAAGAAGTCTCGAGAACTAACAAATAAAGTTTCTGTCAGCAACGTCGCAGGTAATTGTGATAGTGGTTCTGATTATTCACTGGCAGTACGAAAAGGTGAGGAGAAAATTCCTGTAATTAACATTCAACTAGCTGGGGTAGATGTTATGATGTTCATAGACAGTGGAACTGGTGTAAACACTGGATGTGAAAACTCATAAAACACTGTGTGAACATTCTAAAGAATTTTGTGAGTTATTAAAATCAGACATGAAATTATTCCCTTATGGCTATGCATCCACAAAAGCATTAGACTTGAAAAGAACATTCAGTGCAACAATTACATCGCCTAAGACTGGAGTAAAGTTTGATGATGAATTCTATGTTGTGAGTGACGATAAAAGCTGTTTACTGTCTTATGACACTGCAAAGCGGCTGAAATTAATCTCAATCATCAATGCTATAGAAGATTCAAGATCAAATGTGACAAATAAAATTGTACAAGATTTTGATTCAATATTCCACAGGCTAGGAAAACTGAAGGATTTCCAGCTACAACTGAACATTGATGATACAGTGGAACCTGTGCACCAAAAACACAGACGAGTTCCTTTTTCAACAAGACCACAAGTTGAAGCGGCAATCAGGCAGCTATATGAGGATGACATATGTGAAGATCCTCAAAATATGCTGACTCCTTGGGTGTCGCCTATAGTGGTAGTACCTAAGCCACGTGATCCTGATAACATCAGACTGTGAGTTGATATGAGGGCTGCTAACCAAGCCATAGGAAGAGTCAAACATCCAATGCCAACTGTTAATGAGTTGATACATGATCTGAATGGTTGTTGTGTATTTACAAAATTGGACCTCAATCAGGGCTACCACCAGGTGGAGCTGCATCCTGACAGACATCTAGGACAGCACCGTTACAAGCATCGAACAAGTGCTACATGGGCTTGATGGAGTAAAGAACATTTCTGACGACATCATCATTGCCAGTTGGAATGATGTAGAACATGAGAAACACATCCGTGCATGTCTGGAAAGTCTCATGAAGAAGGGCTTAACACTCAATCGAAATAAATGCAAATTCTTCCAATCCTCTGTGGAATTCTTCGGCAACATCAAGTCTGTTCGTGATGCACCGAGACCGACAGACAAGCAACAGGTGAAGTCTATTCTAGGTATGGCGAATTACGTACAAAGATACGTACCTGGTCTAGCCTCTCTTGTGAAACCAATTAGAGAGCTCACTCATAAGAATAGTCTGTTTGAGTGGACCAGTGAGTGTGAAGATGCCTGGTTAAAATTGAAGGCCAGTTTGACAAGTGATACTGTCATGTCGTACTTCAATCACAAGTTAGAGACCGAGTTAGTGGTCGATGCATCACCACATGGTGTTGGTGCTATTTTAACCCAGATACAACCCACTAAAGATGGGCGTAGAGATGTTCAAATTGTTGCATATGTATCACGTGCACTGGGCAACGTAGAATCTCGTTACTTGCAAACAGAGTGAGAAGCTCTAGCTGTTCGATGGGGAGTCGAACATTTTCATCTGTATCTGTAAGGCATAAAGTTTACAGTGGTCACAGACCACAAAGCATTAGTCAGCATATTCTCAAATGTTGTCGCTAAGCCATCCCCTCGCATTGAATGATGGTGTTAACGTCTACAGCAATATACATTTAACACAGTGTACTGACCCGGCGCTGATAATCCAGCTGATTACATATCGCGTCACCCAGTCGCATCTACAAGTGAGCGTGGCAGGAAGGTCACAGAAGAATATATCAACTACAGTGTGTGAAACAGCGTGTCCCAAAGCATTGTCGCATATAGAAGTAATTCAAGCGACACAACGACCCCACGCTGCAAAATGTGATCAAATGTCAACAAACTGGGCTATGGCATGAATTTAAAAACTGTGAAGAAATGTCAATATACGGAAAATTGTCCAGTGAACTTAGTGTTACAGAGAACGGAATTCTGTTACGAGGACACCGAATTGTTATTCCTGTGACGATGAGGCTAAAGTTGTACAAATAGCTCATGAAGGTCATCAGGGATTGGTAAAAATAAAGTCCCTGTTGAGAGCTAAGGTGTGGTTTCCCTACCTGGATAAGCTCACCGAAGACATAGTGAAAAACTGTGCTACGTGTGCTGTCGTCACTAAAGACCATTACAAACGTCACAGCTACCTCATAAAGCTTGGCAGTCTCTGTGTGCTGATCTTTGTGGGCCATATCCTAGCGGAGATTATTGTCTAGTAGTTCTTGATGAATATTCATGATTTCTTGTGGTGGAGCTGGTGAGATCCACATCAGCCAGAAGTGTAATCCCAGTATTTGACAAAATATTTGCAACACACGGAATGCCATAAACATTAAAAACTGACAACGGACCGCCATTTCAAGGATTTGAATTCCGTAAATTCATGCAATATTGTGGTATACGTCATAGCAGAAAACTTTATGAAACCTTTGAACAAGGCAATTAAAAGTGCTACTGTGGAAGGGAAGTCGTGGAGACAGGAAATGTACAAATTCCTACAAAATTACTGTGCAATGCCACATGTGACAACGGGTCGACCACCTGCAGAACTCTTGTTTGGTTCGAACATAAAAGCGCTATTACCCGAACTATTCATTCGAGTTGAAGATAAAGAACTGTGAACTCGAGATGCATAGCAGAAACAGCAACAAAAACAGAATGCAGATGCCAGAAATTGTGTACGACCGAACATTCCTCTCCATGTTGGGGATACAGTGTTAATGAAACAAACGAAAATGTACAAATTGTGTTCAGCATATAATCCAGCACTAATGTCTATGGTGCAAGTGAAAGGGAGCATGATAACAGCAAATAGTCCTGTTCTTGGCAGCAAAACAAGAAATTCATCACATTTCAGGAAAGTGACTGACCATGATGTTACACCTGAAACCGAGTCAACAATCGAAAACAGCGATTATTCGCAAGACGTGCCAGAAATAATAACCGTGAACAATGATGAACTTAATCAAGACAATAGTCATAATTCAAATGTGACAGTTGTCTGAGCAGGTCGTCCAAAGCGACGCACCAGAATGCCAGCCAGATATAGACTTTATTTCTAAGTGATATATATATATATACTATAGTTTTATACAACTATATATGTAAGAATGAAGCTGAATGGAGTGAATGTAATTATGATGTAAAATGAAGTACATTGTTCTGTAAGATTTTATAATTTGTTTATCAGAGTTAGTTTCAATATATATATATATATATATATATATAATGTAGCTTATCAATTGACTTGAGATAAATCATTATCTAGGTGTAAAATTCAGTGTTATCGTCGGATATTCAAAATTTACCTATTACAAATACTTGTTACACTTGGAGTGAAACATATATGAAATGATACATTTTCAATAAAGGTAGGGGGGATGTAATGTCAATCCATAACAGTCCACAATTAATTATATCGAGGACTTAATGTTGGTATTTAGAATTGTAACGGACCGGAAACAGTTTAGAGAATAAACCAGATGGTAAAGATTGTATCTGTGATTTATTAATAATATACTTGATGACAATCTACAAACATCACACTGATTGTCGTATGTAACCTGAAACAGACAGCTAACTGGATCCCCAACTCCTGGTATTCCAACATCTTCAACATATAATCAATGTATGGTAATTTATGATCCCCAGCACACTTAATGTCCAATGGCTTTATGACAACATCTGGATACAGATTTGCCAAAAAAAAAAACGTTGGCAAATAGTTGAAACGTTGGCACCGGTGTCTAATAGTGTTGACCCAGAATGATCATCAATAGTTATTTGAGCTTCATTTAAATAACCTCTAAAAAGACATTCTGTTGTAGCACGTGTCTGTTGTGTCAGAGTCTGTTGCACCAGTTTAAAGGACTGGAATCACCTACGTCTGATAAATCAACACGATACCCGTATAAATACATGTATATTCATTTGTTATTAATTGATGACTTTATATCTACTTAACTGTGTTTGTATATGTACTGAGAATTTATTGTAAAATAGTCATATAAACTATATTTGATGTAATAAATGCCGTTACTGGGTTTAAAAAATGTCGGAGTTAGGTTTTATACCCTCGTTCACACGAATAAACATAGATGCAGCACTTAAACACATTCTGTCTCAGAATGGGAGTACGAGTTGTCCCAGACTGTGGTACGGGTTGACTTGGGTACGGGATTCCTTGACAGTCCATTGACCTAAAAGAAAACTTAGGAACACATTTAAAATAGCTAAAAAATATTATTATATTTAGCCTGTTCGACAACCAATCTGTTTTTGAGGATATTATGTCCAACTACAGTTGTCTTCTGGTACCAATCCTTTGATGCTGATGTGTAGTCTGTGTACCACTGACTGCTCGGTCTAGTTTTTTTATTATTTTTTATGTCAATGGGGTTGTCTTATATTCCATAGGTGGCAGCACAAGGTCAACAGTGTTGACCTCGTGCTGCCACCTATGGAATATAAATAGAATGATACCACATTCTGTTTGCTTGACAACAGAACTTGTTTAATTACTAAACATTGCGTATTATTGCATCTTAAGTTTCATACTCTGTCATTCCGATCTTATGTGTATAATACTCACTGATCTAGATATCTACCCCCAGAAATACGTGATAAAATAATTTTGTTCAGTCTCGTGCGGTTTTTAGGCTGCCCGGAACTGGCGGAAGGATGACTCAGTCATCGTAGTGATCGTTGACTGTGGTTTTAGATCTAAATAGCTAGAGCTATTTGTAAAAGGTGAGTTACTAAACAAAATTACAAAGCTACTTAAAATAGATACTTAAATTTTAAAATCTCCAAAACATCTACTTAAGTCTTAACTTAGCAACTGCTGAACTAGACTCTAAAAAAGCCTTTAAAGGTATCTCTTAAAAGGTAAATAGTATTTCGCTACTTAAAAGTCGAGATGCCAGATGGCAGTCAATCTTTTCGGAGCTCACCAAAGAAGAACGTTTTATGAAGTTTTGGTTGATTTTGAGGTGGCCGAGTCGGACAATAATAGAAAAATGTATCGCTGGCTTTGCAGTCACATTTGCAGAGTCACAAACATGGTGTCTGTGTGTTGTATAAGCTATGGGCCCTATGCTGTTATGAAATAGATTACATATGTTGAAGCTGGAACATAATGTTAGATGGGTTAATGAAAATAAAATGTTATTAGAGCTTGTTATTACTGTTCATGTCTACATGATAGGGATTGTAAGCGAATTACATCTCTCCATTAAAATAAATTGTCTATTCAGTCGTAGTTCAACATGACAAACTATGCTGAAAGTGTATGCCTTCAGTGGGAATTGAACCCAGAACTTGTATCACTGACATCAGGTACATAGCAGTTAAGATTACCATATTACTTAAATAATTAATAGTTTTCAGTTCTTAAAGAGTTTTCAGTTATTACAAAACATGCAGGAATGAGTGGGCGGAATCTGTGCTGTTATGAAAGGATTAAGGTTAATTAGGACTACATACTGTTATATAATAATAATATACAAAATTTATATAGCGCCCTATATAACTTGTAAGAAGGTTACTCTAAGTGCTTGACAATAAATAATTCTATGGATGTAACAGATTTACATCTTTAAAAATACATAATTCTTTCCAGCCAAATACATAATATATTCAGCTAGGAAAAGCTGAAACAAAAAGATAATTTTTTATCTTCTTTTTGAAGATATCAAGGGTCTTGCACTTTCTGATGGTTACTGGAAGATTATTCCATAAGGTTGCAGCAGCCTTTCTGAAACATCTATTACCGTATGTCACTCCACGTGTTGTTGGTACAGTTAAGAATGCTCCAGACTCAGACTGTAGAGATATTGTCGGCTGATACGACACGACAAATTCCTCTAAGTACTGAGGGACAGTTCCTTGAAGTGCCTTAAAAGTGTACATCAAATTCTTGTACTGCGACCTATATATAACTGGAAGCCAATGCAGGGAATTCAAGACTGGTGTTATATGTTCTCTTTTATGAGTGCGAGTGACTAACCTGGCAGAAGAATTCTGTACTTTCTGTAGCTGTGTCATCAGTGTGCTTGGAAGACCATACAGGAGAGCATTGCCATAATTTAGCTGAGAAATTATCAGGGCGTGTGCCAGTGTTTTGCAAACATCCAAAGTGATGTACCACCTGATATGACCAATATTACGAATTTGGTAATAACAGGCTTTGGATATTGCATTTACTTGCCTCTCCATGGTCAGGGATGTATCAAATTATACTCCTAAGTTCTTCACTGATGATGCTACAAAAACAGTATTATTACCTACCTGAAGCTGTAATTCCTCATTCATCCTAACCTGATGTTTCGGGTTAAAGATAATGAGCTCTGTCTTTCCCTCGTTTAACTTAAGCATGTTTGCACTCATCCAAGTACTGATATCAGCCAAACAAGCTTCCAATTTCTTTGCAATGTCGAACCAAATTGTTTTGGGCATGATCACTATATAAACCTGGTTATCATCTGCATAACAGTGGTAGAGTAAATTATGTCTGCTACATATCGCACCAATTGGTTTTGAATACAAACAGTACTTACATGGTCCAAGTACCGATCCTTGTGGCACCCAAAATTCAGGCACTTACTTTCTGATGTCGTCATTCCTATGGCAACACACTGAGATCTGTCACTCAGATAAGATTTGATCCAGGAGAGGGTACTTCAACAACAGATAAATTCTAACGATAAAGGTGGTCTGTGCTGATAAGCGCCTTCACATTCTTTTTTAAAAACACCACATTGTGACAATTTCAAATTATATTGTACTGTTTCCAGTTTGATAAATACTCATGCAAATAAAGTGTGACATTAAACCAAAAATTCAACTTTAAAACAAATAAATCATATTTTCAGCAATTATAAAAGACTAAAAATGTGTATTTATATGACAGAAATACTTTTTTGGGCCAACATGTATATAACTAAATATGTAGGAAAGGTTTTATAACTTTTGAGTACAATGGACAATTTTATTATAATATTCCAAACACTTAATAATACAAATATTTCTTTCACTGTAATTTCGTATTGATGTGTTGGATGAACCTAATACCATTTTATAATCATCATCTATATAGATCTATTTACAAAAGTATATAAATGGTTGCTGGTAAAAAATAAATGTTTATATTTTGCATAGAACATTCTCAGCTTTCTTTTGTCTGTCTCCATATTAAATGCTACTTCAATTAAAAAAGATTTACCTGAAAAATCCTCTCCAATGCATAAATTTGTCCCAACCATAATGGCAACCTCATTATGTTTGTATGTATTTAATTTTATTTATTTATTCTTTGTAAATTCAATTATATTTAGGCACTACTTATAAAACCTATAACTTGTATAGCATTCAGACCCGATGCTCTGTTCATAGACTGATAGACACCCAGGGCAAGTTGGGTCTATGGCCGGAAGTCTATGCATGTACTCGTTTGTACTCATATGCCCTATCTTAAATTGGGTGTAGGCATAGTACTAAGCCTACTAGTACTAGACGTAGAGAACCAATAAATTTCAAATTGATCCATTACTTAGGCAGTAAGTCAATTAAGTCCATATTTGTCAACCATTGAAGAGCAAATCTTCACCGAAAGCATTGAACCAAACAAACTATTGACAGGAAGTGGCAATTTTAATCAATCAACAATACTATTTTTCACATGAATTCTAAAATAACTGCGTGAAATTTAAGTAGCAGTTTTAGCTACCTAAATTGTAAGGAGCACTTTAGTAGTGCAGTTTTCAAAATAGCTACTTAGGATTTAGGTAGCGATTTTTATTAATAGCTATTAAAGTTAATGGCCATTAATCTTGGTTATTCGGTCCCCAGATCTTGTATAATAAGTATTACGTTGGATAATAATCTTAAACTTGTGACTGGAATAGTTTCTCTCTCAGTACCGGGAAAACATTCTAGCAGTAAGAATTCCTGCAGACAGAGCAATGATTCACAACTCCTCTTTACATGTGTTTATAATTAGATTAAACAAGTTTTGGCTAAACTTAAGTTAAGAAGCAGTACAATTTAGAGTCTAGATCAGTAGATGATAGATTTTAAGATCTTTAGATCTGTACCTTGATACTAGATCTATGGAATAGTGATGGCACAGCCTGTTAAAATATCCGGTCAAATTTTGTTTTCTATGCAAGATATTTCTTGTGTAGAACTAATAGATCACGACAGATTGTAACGCCTCCTAATCCAATATTTGTCTGATTGGGACTTTAATGTATTTAATGTAGGATTGTCTACTACATGCACTGGCAACCTGTTCCCATCATTTGTCACTCTATCACCGAATACTTTTTGCCTCAGACTTGATCTTGAGTGGCCTTATACTAGCTTGAGGCTATGCCCTCTGGTGTTTGATATGTCAGCCAGTAAGAAGAATTGGTTAGATTCCAGCCTGTCTATACCCTTCGGGATCTTATACACCTGAAGCATGTTGCCTCATCTCCTACAAAAGCACAAAGCTTCTAACCTATCTCTATATGGCAGACTTCTCAAGTTTGGTATCAGCTTTGTGCCTCTGCTCTGGATTTTTTCTAGAGTCTATAACTATATTTAATATTAAAATAGACTAGGATATATTCATTGTGGATGGCAAAATAAATCTATAGAAAGGTTTAATTACATGGATTAGGATCATTAGATCTAACAGATCATATTAGAATTGAATTACTTAAGTTACACATGTGAGATATGGGAAAAATACTTGCAAGTCTCGATTACATACCGTGATGCTATTAGTATTACAAAAGAAGGCAATCCATAATATTGCCAAAAGCTAGTTATTTAGGTCATGCTCATCCACTGTTTGTTCAATATAAGTGTTCAAAATTTTAAAGATATTGGAAAATTATAAACCTTGATTATAATCTATAAAGCTCAAAATAACTTGTTACCTAACAATCTACAAAACAAATTCATAACAATAGAAGAAGTACATTCATATTGTACCAGGTTTACATTTTAATGTAAAAATTTGTAACGCGAAAAGAAAGTTAATGTCAATTAGTATTATAGGTGCTAAATTATGGAACCAGTTGCGGAGATGCAAATGTTCATAACGTTAAAACAATTAATATGTTTAAGCACATGATTAAGAATACGTTCATTTTTTATATGACTGATACCGATGCTGAGGTATGTTTGTAATTTTATTTACTGTTCAGATACAAAATATATTAATTATGATATAAGATGCAAAGTCATATGTTGTTGCTACGATAATTAATAATTTCAAAATTAAACTTGTATGGATTTGTTGTTGTTTCATAAAGATATACAGTAATTGTGTCAATTCCATAACTTTTAAATAATTTGTCATGAATGTTTTTAATGTTATGCTAAGGGGGGGGGGATGGGATGCATTATATAAGCAATGTTTCAAGCATCCTCCTTTTCAACATTCTATATGTGTTTGATTTCATTAAAATGATGTATTATGAATGTTGAAATAAACAATTTGAATTGAAAAATCCTAGACTTCCAGAACTCATTTGTGAGAACTAATGTTTCGGTGTCATTTGGACCAGTGATTTCCAGCTGACTACTTCATTTTTTAGATATCAACTACCATGTATATGATGAAGTTACACCACTTTGAAGTGCCAAGGGATACTTTTAATTATGTTGCTTTTGAAATCGTGCTTACTTTTTAGCCCTGTTTGAACTCTAATAACTTTTTTTATTAACTAGGATAGAGACATGAAACTCCCAGCGCTGAAAGCTGTGTCATAGGTATCCTAAACTGCAATAAAATGAAGCTAATGGATAAGCCTATGGTTGGTAGGTTAAGTCAAAATCTGGAATTTATCAATTTCAGTTTAGTTTTCTACCAACTTTGCAACTATGCAAGTCGATATTTTCAGAACCTTGGCAGTTAGCAATGTTTATACTATACAATTTCAATCTCTGTACTCTAGAGTAATAAGAAAATGAATGACAAGCATGCATATATAACCTGTTCTCAGAATTTAACCACAGAAATCTTAAAACAATTATGTTTTGTCTGCTTTTTTCAGAATTTGGTCCATTTTATATGGAATGACCTCTATACATAATATATACCTAACATGGCAAGTAAATCTACTAGTCTAATTGATTTCCCTTTATCTATATATGACATAGTGGATCCACCTTTTCATTGAAAAATAAGCCTAAACTTCACATTATTTATAGCCACAAATAAATTACTATGCTTCCTTTCTGTGACTAGTCAAAGATATTTATGTGTCGCATTTAAGAGTGAAAGGCATGTGGCTAAAAAATAAGCTACAGTCAAGCTTAAAAACTAAGCCAAAAAATTTATTCTTATTTGTTTCATGTTAAAAGTGGTATGATTGAGTTAAAACTGTAACCATTAGCTTCATATATTCAGTTTGTTGTATAAGGTGCAGGGTTGGCAGGTTTAACCCCGGGTCGGGTACCACCACAAAATTCTTGATAGCAAGAGACAAACTTGGCCGTTTTCTCTAGACCCAATCTGTTATGCTGAAGTTGAAGAAATTCCTTTCAGATGAGGCTGAACTGGATGGAAGATGGAGCAATATAATGGCTAATTTATGTGGACCAATACAATCATTTCTGAGAAAACTCCAGTTTGCCCCATGCTTAACCTCGGTTAAACTAGTAAAATCCAGGTTTAACGAACTGGGATGGACTAAACTAGTTTAACCCAGGTTAAACTCCAACCCTGAATTTTGATATAAGATAATCAAAGTATCATCTTGGTCAACATTTTGTCTTATTCTGTATATTTACATTTATCAATAAATAACGATTGTCAGACGTGTTTACAAGCACATTCTAACATAAAATTTTGCAAAATTGGATATTAATGCCTTTTTTCTAAAATATTTTTCAAGAAAGAGCCTTCATTACTTCCATATTCATTCTTCAGTTGTCTTGTGTCTAGAATTCACAGCACAAAGTACATTGAACAAAAGGTATCACAGGAATTACAGCAAAATGTCAATAGGTTATTAAATCCGTTTTTTTCAGAATTTGCATCAGTGTATCAGACATATCTGAAAATCTGCTTTTTAACTTTTTCATCTCAAGGAATAATACAGACCTGCCCTGCCAAGTGTGATCATTGCTTCACCCAAAAAATATTACTAATCCAGTTGACTATATTTTGCTCCACAGAGTTTCAAGATTTGCGTTCCGTGGGTATAAAAGGACCAGTAATATTAATGCTGTGCTAATCACGATGATAGGACACCCTTCGTAGTAGACATGACTGTGCACTTAACCAGCAAGATCTTTCAGTGGTGTTGTATGACATGTTGAAGTCTGTGCATCAATGAACTGTGCGCCATGTCATCCACTACTCCGTAGCTAATTATGAATGATATGCTGCATTATCTATAGAATAATTATTGTATCTGACAAGTTTAAGTGTGTGTGCCCAGTCTTGAAAAACTTAAATTTAAAGATTCTTTTTAAAAGGCTTTAAATATTTACCAAATGCCCTGAAAAGTATATGAATCCTACCTACATAATTTCTCCATTGTATACACTTGTGAGATTATTGAATTAGGGAAAGTGAAAATGAATGGGGCATGGAAATAGCTTCTAGAATTATCAAAATATAAACATTTTAGTGGTAGCCACATCAATCTGATAAAGGCAATGGGATACAACCCCTCCTCTTTACATTTTCTCCAGTACCTTCCTGCATTTTATATTAATTTATATATATTAAATAGGTTAGTTATTTCATGATTTCCATTACTTTTTGCCATTATCACAGAAAGCTGATTTCTAACAAGATAAAATACACAGTATTTTACCTAAAACATATCATGGCCATAAAACATCATCATCATCATCATCACCTAACACACATCTTCATTCATATTTACGCGAGTGACATTATGTGGCATAAATGCCTCATTTTAACAATTTTTGTCTTTATTGCAGGTTGCTACTGTACAAGATAATATGAAAATGGGGAAAGTCATGATGTTGCTTGCTTGTACAGTCTGTTTGAGCAAGGTGAGACTTAACTAAAGTGATTCTGTTTATTTTGGAAATAAATGACTCTATATGTGTGAAATACTGGATGTGTAGATCTGATCAGTTTCTAGTGGTTTGCTATTTTGTATTGCCACAGTTAAGCTGTTGGGATTGATGTGTTTGATATAATGTGAAATATAACCATTGATGTAACTTTTAAGAAAGTGTTTGTATTTATTGGAAATATATCCAAATGCACGGTTCACAGCATATTGACAGATCTAAGTTGAAGACTCTTGGTGTATGACTTGTAACAGTAGTGTGATAGTGTATCTAGTTGTGTTTCATATGTTCAGTCTTGCCAAAATGTCCAGTATTAGAGTTTATCTGCTTCCCATGTATGGCAGTAGTTTATGTCCACTATATTAAAGATGAGGGATGTTATTGTTTAGATTTGACTATGCAGTTAACCTTAGTAAACAGATCGCACATGATGATATATTGTTTCATAAAGTTCATGTTATCCATATTAGTGGCAATAATGTTTCGATCACATCTCACATATTAATGAGAGGAGTATTTCTATATTGTGCAGTAGTTAGTTCACTACCAAATTTCAAGTCAGGATTTAGATCAAATCACATTACCTGTCATTAGCTTTGTGAGATTTGTCCTGATGTTCAAGAGCTGACCAGTGCTTACCAAAAGTAGCCATATTGAAATGTTCCTTTGAGAATTGCTTAAAAACAAGACAGCTAGTAAATACAGATGCTGCTAACATCAACCAAGTCATTGTTTAGTTGTTGTAAACATCCCTATTTAATGTGGATTTAAATTTAGTTCCAAAGAGCCCTGATCCTCTTCTAAAATAGTTGATTTGCCTGATCCACTAGAAAACTAAATGTTACCAGTCCTACAGTGTCTTTATTTTTAATTGTAATTTTTGCCCCAAATAAATCTTAATCATAAAGCAGCTGCTCATGTGATACGATGGAGAGAGGATTGTGCTATAAATTTGCAGGTCAGAGTTTGAATACAAGTGATGCCTGTGTGTGTGAAGTGGCCAATCATCCATATGTTCCAGGTGTAACCAATACTGAGACAGAACACATGACTCATTTCACATTTCTTCTGGTTTAGCATGAATATCTTCAGAACATGTATCCATGGTTCTGGGAAATGTGTAATATACATTTTGGAGTTTTGGTGTCTTGTGGTATAATTGCATTATCTATTTAATATTTTGGTCGTTAAAGGGATAGTCCACCTTCATTTCAAATTTTCAGGACTAATACAGCTATGCTCACAAATATCAGTGATGTAAAAAGGTGTAAATAATCACCCACACATTAAATAATCCAGTTCAAAGTGATGATTAATCGACTTTTAATGGCCTGTGAGTGCCGCCATTTTGAAGCTAGACAGAGACCAGAAGCTCCTGAATGCTGACATCACTTGAACATAGCAGTTTGACCAAGATGTCTGTAGAGCCCGTACAAAAGCATGTAAATAAATGTGAGCAAAGAATTATTCCAGAACCCAATGCAATTGTCTTGTTAAAATTATGTTATGAATGACATACAACCATATCATTTTGAGCCAGAAGTAACCTTAGAAGAGGAAGATGATTAAAAATGGCTCGTATATTAATGTTCAAGAGTAACTATAATCCGCATTAGCCCAAGAAGGCTCATGTGATGTCACAGCATTTGAGTTTTCTCTTTCCCGCCTTCGAATCTGGCTTCCGGTGCAGCCATAATGGCAGCCCTCCAATAATTTGGATTATTTCCCTATATCTATGATATCAGGTATATTTTGTGATTATTATTGTGGAATTTTTGGTTACTGTTCTAAGCATTACACATTTAAGATATATATTCTGAGGGTGAACTGTCCCTTTAAAACATAGCCTACTCTAATATTAGAAAACCATTATCTGAGACAATCATTTTCTTGCTTTCTGGAACCTAGCCAATGAAGTGTGTTTCAGATCTGTCTGATCATGAAGGATACAGGTAAATCAGTCCTTTATAATAGGTCTATGTTATTTTGTCTGTTTGGTTTAGGTAAAACACAATACACCATACACTGGCCATTTTTGATCACAACTATAAGGTGATGGTATTAGTTTATGTTTACCAGGTAGTCTGTTATTCGTGAAAGGACTTATCTGAACCCAACACATATTGGGAATGGTGGCATTGCATTACTCCAATACATGTGTTGAAATATTTTAAGAATCACCAGTTTAAACCCACATCAGGAACTGTTAAACTTAAAAGGCTACTAACCAAACATTGATTAGAAATTTCTGATTGTTGAGTTTGAGTTGTGTGACTTTTTTCAAACATTTATTTTATGTGTAGTTCAAAATTCAAAGCATTAAACAGGGTTTCCATGTGTCCTGGAAAATAACAAATTCATTTTCCAGGTCCTGGAAATGTCCTTGAATTTTACAAAATCAGGAAATATCCTGTAAAAATATCGCTTGTGAAAAACTCCATTTAGAACAAATAGCCTGTGAATAAATATTATTCCTGTAGAAGAAAACAGAATGGAGGAGGAGGAGGCTGTACCATAATAATGTCATTAATCGATCATACATTGAGTGAATATGATATGCTTTTTCGCACATATTTTGATTTATTATCTTCAAATCTTATATACTTTCTCCTGGAAAATGGTAATTTTGTCCTGGAAAATAATATTTCCTTGGCTGTGAGAACCACGATTAAAGTGTCACTATTTAAAATAATCTGAGAATTTTTTATAAAACTGCTAACAACTTTACAGTACTTTCATTTTAAATAATTTCAGTAAGTTAGACCCCTAGATTGTTGTTCTTTGCATGATATCACAATTAATGTAATCAAAATTATCATATATTTTTACCAGATAATCATTCAAGTTAAAGTGATTGTTATAATTTACTTTATTTAGACATTTCAACTCATTTCCATTTGGTCTTTTTAATTTTAAAGCATTGACAGACATACACAAAAGATATATATATATATATATATATATATATATATCAGCCATGGGGTAATTGTAATCGATTGTCATCAATGACATTATTGCATGGCTTCTTTGTGACACCATCGTTTTAACTACAGCTCCAAACAATCCTTATTGCCCAGCGGTCAGATGACAAGCAGCCAATTAAATTAACGTATGCAATAGCGAACATAAACAATGCTAGATCTTGGTTCCAGGTAGAGATATATGGGATGACAAATGTTGGCATTAGATCGAGATCAAAGGTTGGAATTGGGAGGTGGTCTAGTTATAGAAGAAAAATACAATTTTAAAGTATAGCAATAATTTAAGACTGAAAAAGTGGTCCATTTACAGAGGTGGTCAAGTTACGTAGGTCGTCAGAGTTGGCGGTTTGACTGTATTCTAAATATCCTATATATTATGTGGCTGTATAGTCACGCCACACACAATGCATTTCATTACTAAATATATATTTCCCAAATATTCAAAAACTTTCCAATTCTGTTTACGATAATGTATTTAAATGGAATATTAGTACTTTAATGTCCTTGTGAAAATTGGATGTTTATCTACATCTTAAATCATTCCAGCTGTGATCTTCTTGTCAAGGAACCAACCACCACTGGTTCATATGTAACTAGACATTTGGTGGTTTAATTAGCAGTGTTATACATGTAACTGAGTGAATATTGATGAATAATTACATTCATAATCATAGTATTTTCTCAGTTAATTGTAATCGATTACCTTGGTCCTGTAATCGCCCCAACCCTGATATATATATATATATATATATATATATATATATATATATATATATATATATACACAATATACATAAACCAATGTGTTCAGATGCCACTATAAATATACTACAGTCACATCTTATTTATCCGCACACTTGTGTTCCCTTATGTATGCTGCTTTATTATTCACAAATTCTGGTACACGTCTAGGCCTACATGTATATTTTCAAAAGATTTCTGAAACATACATATTAGGCATAGGGATATTGATAGCAATATGTATTTTACACAATTATCACATTACTTCAAAATTTAGAAAAAATCCATATTATCTCCAAGGAACAATCATTTACACTGAGGATAAAAAGAATATAAATTTAAATCTTGTGTTCATTGAGAAAATGTCTGTTATGTTAGTTTGCTTAACATGAGATATGCTTTGTTGACATCTCTTAAAGTCCCATGCTTGTTCCAGGCTGTAATAGTTGGTTGAGTGTTGCTCCAGAAATGCAATTACACTGTCAATGCTGGTTTTAGCTAATTTAACTTTGATACACACATTGTCTGCTTCAGGTTTTTGAATACGTTTCTTGTGTGATAATTGCTTCACATGCCAATCATTTTAAATAGATGATAATGTAAATAATAAGGTATCGTCTTCAAAGGTATTAAACTTAACCAAACGGTGAATATGAATTGTTCCAGTAAACAAAGAGTTTTATCACAATCGTTTTTTAATGTCATAACATAGACCTTGATCTAATTACAGCTCAAAGCACAGCCTAAATAATAGTGAAAACACAGGCATTCCAACCAGATTGCTGGCTTGCAGTTTAAAGGAAAATGAATGTATTATGATAATGGCAATATGATGAGTATAGTAAATTTTAATAAAATATATAATCGAATATCAGGTTAATTGTTGTGGATTTAATTCCATATTGATCAATTCCATTTGATTAAAATGGACAATTTTGGAATTGGACTTAACCATGTGTCTGATGTTTTAAAGGGTGACTTATTACATTGGAAGGAATGGCTAAGGCAAATTTTTAGCTTGCTGATAAATCTTTTTTTTTGTACTGAGCTGATTGGGCACCAATATGATTTGTATAGTTTTAAAAAACAAATGTTTTGTATAATTTGCACGTCCTGCTACCAGGTTATCAGTTTCAGCAATGATGCATGCTCCTCCATATATTCTGTGCAAGCATATTGTTTAGCGTGTTGTTGGTGTGTTGTTGTAATAATTAAGGTTTTTGGCTATTACTGATTAAATTGTAATATGGTAGATTACCCAGTAATTATTAAGACTTACTATGCATGGTATAAATAATCGTTGTTGTTGATTCTGAATCATTGCATTCAAGAATCAAGCAAAATATGGTCATGGAGGTTAAATTGAAGGCTAGGTTTCACCGATAAGGTGACCAGATATTGATGTAATACTTGGGAGCCATCCTTAAGCAACCTGGAACAAATTGCCAGAACATCTAGGGTATCTTCTGTGCTTCATCAGTAACAATACATATATTTTGCTCTGAATGATAAAATATTCTGCTCATGGACTTTTGTTTACATTATTCATGAAGACAATGTCGTATGTGAGAATTTATCTGTGTAATCCTGATTTGTATACAAACATAAACAAAACATTTCAAGCCAGAAGCGAAACCCATCCTGTCAATTGTAAATATAGATTGATTGACATGGATGATAAAAACATTAATTTCCATAGTTTGGTGGCAGATTTGATATACAAAAGTATATATTCTCACAAACAGAGTGTATATATATATAAGTATATAAAAACATTTGACTTATGTTCTATATATGCCCAGTTACTAAGTATGGGGATCGTGTAGAAGAACTGAATGAGCTTTGTTACTTCATCCAAAGTTCATAGCACAAAAACAAATAACAAGAGATGTGAATGTTGATTTCGTTATTTAATGTTAGTCACCATTGATTATTAGATGACTGTGCTGCACTTTCAACTATTTTAAATGTCCGTATCCAAGTAATGTGTATTCTACCTGATCCCACGTAAGGGTTACCTGGAATCAGCTGAAGATATTCTTATTCTATGTTTTGTATAGGGACTGGCAGACAATTTCATTTGTCCGAGTGGACACACATTACACGAGTCACGCTGCTGCAGACCAATAAATTGTGATCCAGGTGAGACGTAGTGATTCTTTGATGCTGCAAAGATTTATACATTTGTAAATATTTAATCCTTAATTCGTTACTATGGATTGATTTATTTTCACTTGGATGTGATACGCAGGGACTGAGCCACAATTATGTGATGTAAATAATCCAAGTTCAACGTCCTGCAGACTGTGTGATAACGGCTATTATCAGGATCAGATAATACGATCAGACAGCCAATTGAGATGTAAACTCAAAAGGTCTTGTTCAAAAAATGAAGGTGAGGATTCAGCTTGTCACAGATATACCTGGACTTCTATCTAATGTTTTGGTCTTTATCCCATTGCTATATGGATTCTTTATCTCTAGGACAAATTGCAGTCAGTTATGATGATGATGATGATGATAAGACGAGGGATACGGTGTGCAAATGTAATGAAGAACAGGGATACTATTCCGACTCTTCAACTAATACTTGTTTGTATAATTATGCCTCCATCGATGGTATTTATCATGTTGCTGATGGAAATGAACAGCGTAAGTCTTCTTTCATGGCATAATCTTCACGGTGAACAGGATTCTCTCTCTCTATCTATCAATCTATCTAATCTCTTTCTACAGATTTGTTATTTAAGATTGTCCCATTGTGTCTTGGATACTGTAAAATGTGATTAGTATTTGCAGACAAAATATAATCTTATTGTGCTGCTGTGTATTTGTAGCCTACATAAACTCACACTCACTCACAATCTGTCATACGAATGCCTAAGGCTCTCTTATTAACATGTTATGGTAATTAACATTTATATTTTTTCAGAACATAGTGACGTCATTGTCATCCCTGTGATTGTTATTGTCATCGTGATAACAATCATTATTATATTGTATTTATACAAATCGGGTAAGTATTGAACATTAGCTATTTCTATAAAGAGAACAGTATTACTGAAAATAGGGGATGATGGATGATCACTATGAAAAATTTCAATTTAGTGAGAGGGTGTGCATGTGTGTGTGTGTGTGCATGACAGTGAAACCTTTGTATAGACTTGGTGCTGGTTTCAACTTGTGACATATGACCAAGAGACTAACAGGATTCAGTCCCCATAGCCTGAAGATTTGCACAGAACTACCTACTGATGCCAGTACCTTATACAGGAGTACACACCTCCCTGTGCGTTATCCAAGCGTGGGCTGTACTATGACTGATGATGATTGATGTTTTACAGCCACTTTTGTGCACGGGGTAGGCTAAATGGGCCGAGTGACCTCCAAAGGTAATAAGCAAAGTAAAAGATGAAACACCCTTCAAATATGCCCACATTGAATTTTGAACTCCGATGGTAGTGATCTGTGGTCCAACGTGCTACCAACTAGACCATGGAGGCATCCTCATTATCTTAGGAGGTTGCTCAGTTCGTTTAGCCTACCATGTGCACAAAAGTGGCAATAAAACATCAATCATCATCACAGGTAAACCAGGGCTCCATTTCTGACAGGTGCAATTGCTCTTGTGCACCCCACTGCTTAACCATATACATAAACCATCACATGAAGTCTATCACAAGCATATCATTATTAGAAACTTGACCTTCTTTGCTCAATAAGCTAAACGAACAGCCCAATCACAACCCTCATTTATTGTATGAATCCAGCCACTAAATAAGTTTGATTCTGTTTGTCAATTCATACCTATGGTGTATGTTTTATATGTTGCTATTAGGAATCATATTTTGTCTATAAAAGACCTCTGTTTTGACACATTGTGTCATTTCTCAAATTCTTTGTGCACAAAGCCACTTAAATGTCCCAAAACGAAATTCATACACTGCACACTGGTAAAGAGAAATTGAAGGCTATTACAAGAGTTAAACATGCACCCATGAACATTCATTTATTGGTCCATATATTTGCTGTACTATTTCCGGCGGATGAATATCACCAATCTTACTTTTTGTGCAAGGATTGTGTAAAACATATTATGATTACCCGGGATGTTCTTTCTCTCCAAATCTTGACCAATCAAGTTATATATGTGTCAGTCATTCTGTACAGTCTACACAGTTTTCCAGCAATTTCATATTTGCACAAGGCAGGCTATTATCTCAACAAGTGACCCATGGGAATAATCACACTGCGTAGCCAATATCCTATTCAGCCATGTGCCAGGAGACTGACATCAATTTTGAATCATGGTTGCAGTGTGATTATTAGTCTCAATGATGAGAAGTTGAATCCCCCGTCCTGCTTCACTACCTATCTAAGTAAGAATGTGATTGTTGTTTCCATTCAGTTATCCTTATTAAGAAGTTGATCTATGAACTGGGTTGAAAGTTGAAAATCGTATGAGTTTCAGATTCATCCATTAAAATGTCATAGATGTCATATGCTCTTAGGCAATCAGACGTCAAGAAATTTAGCAGTTTCATTCATCATTAGGATAATAATAATAATAAAAATAGCTACCAATTTATTTATTCTAGAATTTAACTACTCCTGTGGTGCATTTGGTAGGGTAGAGCAGTATATACATATAGATCATTGGATAGACTCCCAGTTTTGCTTACATCTGGGATGATTGAACTATTTAAAAAATGTTTGTCTTCATTATCTCATCTCAATTATTTCTTTACCTCTAGGTAGAGGGAGACATATTTGTCACATGAAAAAAACAGAAACTCCTGGTGATGAAGAGAATCATGCACTCAAAGAGAATTGTAATGCCTGTGAAACGCTAATAGAATACAGAGAGGAGAAATTCACTGATAGTCCAAACCAGGCTATCCCTTTGGAGACGAATAACAGTCAGGTGGCTGTTGATACTGTCTTGTTCCAGGAGGAGAGTCTTCATCCTCCAATCCAACCTGGTGATACACCATCCAGCTATGGGGACAACCATAATAGAGAAAGTATTGAGTCATCCATTGAATCACTAGTGCTGACAGATCAGACACAAGTGAAAATGGTTTGCCCTGAAGCCTCTAACAATAGTCATGATTTGTTCCAGTCATCTGAACAGCCTCCTCCATACACTTCAGCTTATACACTACCTACAGCACCACAAAGAAATGTCAACAATACCTCAGATGCCGATGCTGCACCACAGTCTTCTGCTTCACCATTGCAGGATGACAGTAGGCAATCAGTAGGTGCTGATAGTGTGCCACAACCTGAAAGGGGTAGGTTTTTTTTCTTTCAATTGGCAAGTCATTTATGCTATCATGCAGATTGTATCATATTGCTTTTCATTCAGATAGTATACTCTTCTGATCTATATATCTGTTCTGATCTCTTTTTATCCCCAGGTACAATTAACGTAACACAGCATATAGGAGATGGAGCCGTAGTAAATTTGATGTTTACTGGAACAGTCAATGGTAGTGTTTCAAATAACCCTACGATGACAAGCTTACACGGCTAACAAGCCAAGCTAAATATGCGATAAAATTCTCCTTTTTCTTGGCAGAACACTGACATATACATAATTTATAGTTGAATTGTACATAGTACCTTGACTACGAGATTACTCAACCCCTGTCACTAGGGGCGGCACTGAGCTCAATTCTTTTCAAGGATATTGGCACTATAAGACAATGATGATTGATGTTTTATGGCCACTTTTGTGCACATGGTAGGCTAAATGGGCCGAGTGACCTCCAAAGGTAATGAGACGAAGTGAAAGACGAAACAACCTTCAGATATGCCCACGCCGGGATTTCGAACATGGGTGGTAGTGATCTGTGGTCCAACATGCTACCGCTAGACCACGGAGGCACCACAATATTGGCACTGTAGAAGTTTATTACTATATTATTAAATTAAGGGTAATTAAATTTCACTAAACATGGCCAAATTGCACGAGTAATAAGATCATTAGTTCAGACACATATATGAATTAACAAGCACATTCATGGGTGGACATTTTTAATTTTATTTTTACTGTATTTTGTATTCAATTGAAGTAATTTGCCTTGTCAGCTGATCTGATTATAAGTGTAAATAAATTATATCATAGCTTGCCAGTTGATATCATTTTTATATTGTGAGGGTGAATATTCATGATGCCATAATTTGTAGCTTGTTTTGAAACTGCATTTGTATTTATTCAAGTATTTTGGGAGATAACTGAATCAGAGTTGGGTTTTTTACTGTAAAAATATCTGTTACATTACATTGTAAAAAAACTGTTAATGACTGTAAAAAAAATGTAAAATACTGTAAAAACGTCATTTGTTATAACTATAAGTCAATTCTACTAGTCTTGGTGGATGTCATTCAATACATTTATGTGTTAGTGTTTTTCATATACATTAATTTTTACTAACACACTACTCAATATTTATATTTGACACATGAATTTGTACATGAACACTGGGAATATAGCAAAATAATTACATTTATTCTTCTGCACACAAAGTGAATATTGTCCATCTGAACAGTTAACAGTCTAATTCAAAACTGCCTCAGAGAATCGTAAAGCAGAATACCATCTTAAAAGCTTTGCTGTTGCCTAGACGATTGTGCACTTTAGTGTGATTATTTCCAAAGTTGGAAGATATTCGCTCAATTGATGCTGATGAAACTGAATCCATTGAACATGTTCACATGTCCTAGATTTGACAAGTACCAAAGCAAAATATAGCAAATTACTCTCTCATTGTTATTATAGGATGTCACATTTTACTATAATATAAACCAACTGTATTATTATATGAACAACGTCTGGTTTTGCCGTATATCTCCAGCCGATTTTTATTTATTAAACTTCACCTACAATAATAATGTATCTGCGGTGACTTATGTGGCAATACATATAAAAGTAACTTTCCTATTATCAATACACCTTCCCTTGTTTTAAATATTAACTGGTTAGCTGTTGCTAATTACTCTATTTGTTGTAACAAAATCTACAATTTATAATCATCTTAATTAGGAAAGATTTCAGTAATTTCGTCATAATATAGTGACCAAAGTTTATCCATAGCAATGCTAAAATTGTAATAATGAATTCAAGATACTGAATGGTAAATGGCTAAATAATTTGATAGCATATAAACTATGAAAATCTATTCTTACATCTAATTCACAACATTCAGATACATCTGATCTATATAATGTCAGATAATTGGATATCATGCAATGTAATCAATCAATATAATACATAGTAAATAAACTAATCAACATGTGATTTTCAATGTCATTATCAACATTGTTCAATAAGTGTCTGTGGCACTTTCACTGGACGGGAGCTACGACCCTGTGCTACAGGCTGCTCTACAGTCTCTGGACCAGTAGTGTGAGTGACTGCAGGCATAATAGGATCTGCTGCTTGGGATGTTGGTTGTGTTGTACTTGTAATATGCTCATCTGAGTGAGAAGCATAATCATCTTTGTCATGAAATTGCTCCTGGGTCTTCCTGAGATGTCTCCTATTCCTACGAAAACCGTGCCCATCCTCAGTATTAACATTATAAGATCTTGGGCTTTCAGAACTGACCACTTGTGCCAATCTACTCCAACACTTGTTATCATCCTGGATGCGCACAATATCACCATGCTTCAGGGGTTTAAGCTCCTTAGCACTTTTATTATAATAGCTACGAGTGCTATTTTGAAATTTTGCATTAACAACAACACCACCACCACATACATTAATGTGGTCCGATAATCTGGGAATCCTGTTGCGGATTTTTCTTCCCATAAGTAACTCAGCGGGCGAGTATCCACATGCCAGTGGACTGGATCTGTAGTGCAAGATATGGGTCGTTTCCTGATTCTATGGCCTTAGTAAGCAGATTCTTTACAATTCCTTACACCCTTTTCTGCCATACCATTAGACTGGGGATATCTTGGGCTTGATGTTGTGTGACTAAAACCATATTGTCTTGCAAACAAACGGAAGCATTCCGAGCTGAATTGGGGACCATTGTCACTGATCACTTGTTCTGAAATTCCATGACGTGCAAACATGGATTTAACATGTGTAATTACAGTGTCTGAAGTTGTGTTTGTGAGCAGTGCGATTTCTGGGTATTTTGAGTAGTAATCGATTGCTAATAAATATGTCTTGTTTCCTAGCTGGAATAGATCCATACCAATCTTCTCCCATGGTTTTGTCTGGTCATGTTGTATGATCGGCTCCTTCTGCTGGGACTTCTGATGTCGCTGACATGGAGTACAGGATATGATCATGTTCGATATATCATTGTTCATGTTTGGCCAATACATGACTTCACAGGCGGTACGTCTTGTCTTCTCAATACCCATATGTCCATCATGCAAACGATTTAGCATGAATGATTGCATAGAGGAGGGTACTATTATCCCCTGGCCCTTCAGGAGTACACCATTCACTAAAGATATTTCTTCACTAAAACTGTAGTATGGTTGACATATACGAGCACAAGGGCCAAACCATCCATCTAGAACATGTTTCAGCACTTGTGAAAGTTTATAGTCTGTTTTAGTTTCACGAGATATTTCCTCCCACTTCTGTTCGCTGACAGGAAGTGAGTTGACAATCATGTCTACTTGTACTTTTACATCTGCTTCAGTCGAACTCCTACGATTCGGGTTTGATGCACGGGACAATAGATCAGCCCATACTAAATGTTTGACAGGCGTGAAGATCAGTTCAAATGTGTATGGCTGAAGTTTTAGTAATAATCTTTGGATCCTGGGTGGACAGTCTGATAAGTTACGTCTTGCAATACTGATGAGTAGCTTGTGGTCTGTCTCTAGTATTATTTCTTTGCCATAAATATACTGGTGAAATGTTTCACATCCAAATGCAATTCCAAGGGTTTCTTTTTCTATTTGTGCATAACGCGTTTCTGCACTTGTTAGTTTGCGCGATGCAAATGATACTGGGTGTCGGCGAGAATCATGTTCTTGTAGGAGGACAGCTCCGATGCCGTATTTGGACACATCTGAAGATATCACTGTTGGTAGCGATGGATCGTAAAATTTAAGAACTGGTTCAGACACGATCACTTGTTTAACATAATTCCAATCGGCTTCATGTGTAGATGTCCACCGGAATTCCACATCTGTTTCTAGTAAATGACGTATGTTTGCTGTTTCAGCTGACAAGTTAGGGATAAACCTATCTAGATACTTTATCAAACCAAGGGGTGTTTGGAGTTCATCAATATTTGTTTATGCTGGCATAGCCTTGATATCTGCTACCTTGTCATTATCTGGTTGTATTCCCTCAGCTGTCAGCTTGTCTCCAAGAAAGCTGATGCTTTGTACTTGAAATTGGCATTTGTTTCTGTTTAGTTTCAGTCCTGATTTTCGTATACGATCCAGGACGATTTGACACGTTGATCATGTTGATCTTTGTTTCTTCCCCAGATAATTACGCCCTCTATCCCTGCACACATTTGCGAGACTGTTTTATGGAATACCTCAGGACTTTACTCACAGTCAGAAAGATGGCAATGCGCTGTTTATCACTTTTAGAATCTGCCACAATCGCCACCATATACAGTTCAAATGCTTGTATAAAACGTCTCCAGCTTTCCCCAACATTGCCCGTACATTGTAAATGGGGGGGGGGGGCGGCTTGATCTGATCCATATTTCGTGGGTTATTTTTTTTGTTTCTGGTATTATTATATGAACAACTTCTGGTTTTGCCGTATATCTCCAGAAGATTTTTATTAACTAAACTTCACCTACAATAACAATATATCTGCGGTGACTTATGTGGCAATACATATTAAATAACTTTCCTATTATCAATACACCAACATGCAGGTATGTATTGATATGATCATGAGAAAGTGTAACACTGCTTCAAATTAAACTCAGGCTGCCTTTGTGTCACATTTTAACACGATATGTCACCTGGGAAATGAAGTCGCATCTTAACACCACGATAGATGTATGTATCAACATTGGATAGAGGGTTATTCTGAGATTAGTAGATTATCTGCAGTATATAAGTAGTAATTACCCACATGCCATATGTGATGATGATGATGATGATGATGATGATAAATTGACTTTTGTATAGCATATCTTCCAGAGTTGTTCAAAAGCGCTTAGTTAAGTAGTCGGTGAGGATCAACTAGAGTGGATATTGGGTTATCATAATGTGGATTAGTCTGTTATCTCAATTGTTGTTGATGTATTGCATTCATACTGTTGTATAGGTTATTATATTGTTATCATTTTAAAGCTGCCTTTTGTTTAAATTAATTTTTTCAAAAGTCGGTGTAAAAAAATCCTAAAATACCTCTTTTTACATGACGTTAAAGGTCGGGTAAACCCTATTTTTTATTTAGAAATATACATATTATCAATTTTTTTTAACAAAACACCTTTTCCTGCGGAATAATACTGACATATATATTAATGGTCAGGGTATGCGAATGAAATAGTTTGAAAATTCCAATGAAATAAGGCATTCAATACACGCATTTCCTCCCGAATCCGATGTCAAATTGACGAGAGCCTGCGTGAAATTTGCACAGGTGATGTGCGTTAATTTGGGATCCGGACCCTTCAAGGGTCATTTGCCTCATATCCTGCCCCCCCCCAATCTTTTGCCTTTTAATTAGGTCATTTCCCCCTCGATCTTTAGCCCCTTGGTTGTTTTTTTTTGGCCCATTAGTGTCGTCGTGTCTGTGTGTGTCTGTGTATGTGTGTTGCTGGTTGGAGTTCAATCCGTTTATTAGGTAGCACTAAATGATGATACAGAAAAGCTTAAAGAAACTGGCGACTAAAGACAATAATGGAGTAATATTAATTAGAAATAATGAGTCAGCTAAAAGCTGTTGCGAGATTTATAATTAAACAATAATTATAATATGTTCTATACTGCCACACACACACGCACACAGTTTACACACACACACACACACACACACACACACACACACACACACACACACACACACACACACACACACACACACACACACACACACACACACACAATTAAGGATTAATTAAGTTCAACAAGTCCAAGACGACGTTAAACAAAACTCTCATTTCCACTAAACCAGAGCTGGTGCGATGTATCTATAATGTTCGATTTAGACAACACTATTTGCAAAAACACCAGCCACTTGACAAAACCCCAGAAGAAAATAACACTTGGACAGCATCCCACTTATTTCACGCAATTCTTTTGTAAACTCTACTCCGTTCCAGTGGGTGTATCCTTAATTAAAATCGATATATGTACAATGAAACATTAGTTCTAGCGCATTAAAATTATCTTGTAAAAGACTTACCAATTTATGTATTATCATATTATAAAGCATAGCAAATTAAACATATAACGCAACCAAATAAGTTTATTGTACATTGATCAAATTTTTAAAACCTATGTGGCAGAGACCGGATGGCAAAAGACCAGGTGACCAATTATTGATGGGGCAAAAGACCGGGGGACAAAAGACCTGGTGGACCCGTTAATTTTCCGCACATATCATATGTCAAAATAATTTTCGCACTTCTGATTATTAGAACTGGGGACAATAACAATCAAAAGTTGCGAATTTTTTTTAAATTCCTGGTAAAGGAGCTGTGGCGTCAATTCAACGTGTGACTCTGACTGTCGTACTGTGCAAGTCCCAACCCACCACGAGCCAGTCCCAGTCAGGTTCACATCCGACGCCAGGGATTGTGGTCTATAGGAGAGGGAGGTGTGATGACGACAAGAGTGTTTTGGAGAACAAGGGTAGGCATTGCCAACAAGCTGAAAGCTGCTAGGCCCTTAGAGTAGATATTTAAAAGTAGTTATAATTAAATCTGTTAATGGATGCAGCATGTCAACATCAAAACCGTACTCTCCTGTGTACATTTATACTGGGGATACAATTATTATTGGCATTCATGGCAGCTGCTGTCTGAAAGCAGCATGGTAAGCGCTACACAAACACAACTAGCTAACAGTGACCCTGGTCAATTATAGACCTCTGGCCTCGAATTAGTGGAAAGGATAGATGTTTTTAAGCATTATGATGTTGACGGTTATTATTAAATCGTATATTTAGCTGTGGACATGCTGATGACTGGTATACACAAACGTGGTATTGAGCTATTTGTACCATACGTGGAAACTAGATTTGGTGATAGTTACTCTTTGAATGGTAATTTTAGTAAACAGCAAGAATACAATATTGTTTTTGCCAAAATCTAGGTTTTTTTGCTAATAAGATTTTGATTTATTACACCCTTATTCAAAATTTTGAACTCGATAGGTTGTTCGCCCAATGGCTGCATATGTATCGCCCAGTGGTCTTAAATGTATGTGCAGTATTAACAATTGTTTGAGTAGTTATTAAACATGCTGGACTATAAAATGATGAATTAATTATAAAAATTCAAGATTAATTTACAAGTATCAGTTTGTTTATTCATTTATACACGATATCCAAGAAACAGGTAAAATGTTATAAATCCAAAAGGTCTGCGAAACATCAGGAAACACACACTACTATTAAAGTTTTACATCACTGCATTTAGCATTAAACATATTCTAGCGTTAGTTGATGTTTCGTGGATTATTGGGTGCCAAACATTTACCATCCTCATAGTTGACATATTTGTATTAAAAAATCTTGAGAAAATTAATTCCACACATCTACAATAAATCTACAAGCCCACATAAAAATGGTCAATTTTTGTGTGTATTGAAACAATTTAAAGCAACAAAAATATTACCATTATAAATCGAGCCATTTGAAACCCACAATGGAATCTGTAGCGAATGTCTTTGATTTTTCGATACATACAGGAAGGCAATAGTACTTGATTTCCATGTCCACAGTATTCCAGAAAAAAATGTGGAGAAAGTGGACCTTAAAAGAACATTTCATTTCCGACCCCGGGGTGGAATTAAAAATAGAAATTAATCTGCCACACGACTTGTTCGTTCAACGGCTTCCTGGCCAACTAAAAGTTGCCTCTAAAACACATGAGCATCTGACTCGGGCCTTTTTCGGCCAAAGGGAATGCTGTTTCATGACAAGTAATAATAATTTCTTAACATATTAAAACGTGATGAATTTCGATCTATGGACTCCGGTTACACGACGAAGGTTAATACCAGAAAAAGATGATATAAAAATAAATTGCATTCCAAAGTTTACGATTGTTCGGGACGAGTTGCGGTAAATGGTGATAATAGCGTTTTCTCTTTCATCAAATGTAGTTTGATTAAACACTGATGTATAGTGACTGCTATAATAATAATAATAATAATGTTTTAAGTGTTATTATCAAATATCCATATATCTTGTCAATGTAAGAAATACTCAATCGCAATCACTCACTTACTCACTAAAAATAGAAACAAAATGGTTATTTGGAATGACATTAGTCTGAATTCTACACACAAACCCTACCTCGTGTTGCCAACTGCATGAGCACAGTATATCTAGTTACCATTCTTCCCCTAAATGAAACATATTTTGACTGGAAGCTAGGACAATCCTTATTGTAGCAATAAAAGTTTGCATAGGTTCCATAAGTTCGATCCAGATTTGCAACTTCGTTGAAACTCAGTTTCGTTATCTTCGTAAAACGATCAGCACATTTTATATGATTAGCAAAAGGAGAAATAGAGCAATAATGATAGTCTTTATTCCATAAATCTTCCATATTTTCATACGTCTTTTAGGAGCCATTTTTATTCCATAAATCTTCCATATTTTCATACGTCTTTTAGGAGCCATTTTTATTCCATAAATCTTCCATATTTTCATACGTCTTTTAGGAGCCATTTTTATTCCATAAATCTTCCATATTTTCATACGTCTTTTAGGAGCCATTTTTATTCCATAAATCTTCCATATTTTCATACGTCTTTTAGGAGCCAATTTTATTCCATAAATCTTCCATATTTTTATACGTCTTTTAGGAGCCAATTTTATTCCACAAATCTTCCATATTTTCATACGTCTTTTAGGAGCCATTTTTATGGCGTAACTGGTAGCGTGGTTGGTCAACAGACCCATATGTCATCTGGCTTCAAACTCCGACCGGGCTGTGTTTGAAGGATGTCTCATATCTTTCATTTCCCCCCGTGTCTTTATTCCATAAATCTTCCATATTTTCATACGTCTTTTAGGAGCCATTTTTATGGCGTAACTGGTAGCGTGGTTGGTCAACAGACCCATATGTCATCTGGCTTCAAACTCCGACCGGGCTGTGTTTGAAGGATGTCTCATAGTATTCATTTCCCCCCCCCCCCGTGTCTTTATTCCATAAATCTTCCATATTTTCATACGTCTTTTAGGAGCCATTTTTATGGCGTAACTGGTAGCGTGGTTGGTCAACAGACCCATATGTCATCTGGCTTCAAACTCCGATCGGGCTGTGTTTGAAGGATGTCTCATATCTTTCATTTCCCCCCGTGTCTTTATTCCATAAATCTCCCATATTTTCATACGTCTTTTAGGAGCCATTTTTTATGGCGTAACTGGTAGCGTGGTTGGTCAACAGACCCATATGTCATCTGGCTTCAAACTCCGATCGGGCTGTGTTTGAAGGATGTCTCATATCTTTCATTTCCCCCCCGTGTCTTTATTCCATAAATCTCCTATATTTTCATACGTCTTTTAGGAGCCATTTGTATGGCGTAACTGGTAGCGTGGTTGGTCAACAGACCCATATGTCATCTGGCTTCAAACTCCGACCGGGCTGTGTTTGAAGGATGTCTCATATCTTTCATTATCACCCGTGTCTTTATTCCATAAATCTTCCATATTTTCATACGCCTTTTAGGAGCCATTTCATGACGTAACTGGTAGCGTGGTTGGTCAACAGACCCATATGTCATCTGGCTTCAAACTCCGACCGGGCTGTGTTTGAAGGATGTCTCATATCTTTCATTCCCCCCCCCACGTTTGGATGTCGCCCGGTGCGTTTAGTCTGCCATGTACCTAAAAGTGGCCATAAGATGGCAACCTTTATATTTGTATTTCTTTCTAGCAACTAGTGCAGCTTTTAATTCACGATGAATGAAGTTTGTTTTGTCTTTGATCATACACGTTCACCAGGAGTCAGAACTAAAGGTAATAACGAAAGACCTATCATTTGCCCTTCCTGAGTAGAAGTCTACGAAATAACCTTACTCACCACAGCTCCGAATAAGAAAAAAATATATCGACGTGCCCAGGCTATCTTTTCATATGTTTATATGTGCCTTATCCTTTGGTGAAAGTAGCTACTAACCAAACAAAGACTAGAAATTGTATTAATAATACATTAATTAAAATTGAGTTAATATTTCCATCTCATCGCTGTACCATAATCACATACATTTGAGTTTGTTTTAGAAGTAGTAGCTAATATATTTAGGTCAATGGATCAGTGTGTGCACCTCTGGAACGCAGCATGAAACTTTGCCCTATGGTTTTTTGAATATGTGATTTTAAAAATTGCGCGAACCACGATGTCACTCCAACGGTTCCGCTCAAAAATTGAAAATGGCCGTGACGAAAGCGTATTTTTTTTGTTGTTGTCAATAACTCTGCTCGAAGTACCCTGATTGCCTTGATCTTGGTGTCTTTACCCATGCTTTGGGACACATAAAGATATCATAATAAATATCTTCATGAATAAAATAAAAAGTGCCTATAGTATTGATATTACACTTAATGTATTAACCATTCCCACTTTACTGTTGCAATGTGTCTCACGTCATGATCAAGTTTTCATATCAAGAGAGACAAATCATTATATAAGACTAATAATAACACTTATTTGAGGTCATACACCATTATAATAAATATATGCATATGCCAGTACTAATGAACAAGAACAAGAAGGAGAACAAAAAGGACACAGAATGTCACCATGAACAAATACCTTCCTTTCTCATGTCAAGTGTCACTGATGTGGTAGAACTTGGCAACCCCTTTCTGATACAAGCACAGATATCTACACACTTGATACCAAATGATAATCCTAGACAGTGTGGTATACACCATAAGGACTGCAGAAGACATTCTGCTTCTGTTCAGGAAGGACCCCGACGAAGTCCACTTCCCAGATTTCCAACCTACAGAACGATGTGCAGCTGTTCACAATGATGTGCATACCGTGTCAAGCTAGAGACAGTGATATGGATGCCTTCTTCAGGCACGAAAATGATGTATGACCTCCATCGTTGGAATCATTGATAGCTCTACCAGAAGATGTTCTAAACGTGGATGTCAAAATTGTTGATGGTGCATACTTGACCCGACGATGTCCTAAGTTGTTATTCTTGCCTTATATGGGACGTATGCTGCAAGACGTAGTTCGTCTAGATGTTGTTTGGAGCGTCTACAGAGATGACAACACATCTATTCCAGTTAACTGGAAAAACTTCATTCGCCTTTATGCAAAAAAGGATGGTAGGTTCAAGCTTCTAGCCAATGTCATACAGGAGTTCCAGCCTCCACACAGAAAGCAAATCATCTTCACGCGTGGGCAGAATCCTGTATCATCTCCTATGTCTTATCTCTCCGACTTGTACTTCACTCAGCTGATACATGGCTCCTGTTTCAAAGTGATGATGGGGCGCCTCCGTGGTCTAACGGTAGCGTATTAATCCACATATCACTACCACATTTTGGCATGGTTCTAGGTTACCATAAATTCCCTGTCACCGGATTGCAGCTGAATTAGGCAGTGACACATCATGGGGTCTTCTGCTAACGCACACAATATCTGAATGTGATACCGTTTCTTCTTTCTATTGAAATGAAAAGAGAACAACCTGGGCTGTTTGTCGCAGTATGCCTCATCTCAACCTCATTTTTGTTCTCTTGTCTCGCGGTCCAAGCCAGATATCCAGCGATGACGTGGATGCAAGTGGGATATGCTATCCTCGTTTATCAGTGAATATCAGCCATGCGAATGAAGCGAGGAAAATAAAACAAAAACATTCCTCCAACATTACATGCATTGGAACAGCATGCGAAATGGTTGTTTAAGAGGCCGGACACATACGGGGACAGTCACTTTCAGGAGAGCTCCAATTTCCTTCACCAGATTTATGGGTCTGGGAGAGAATGAGCGATGATTCCCAATGTACTCCACACTGGACTACTCTTCCAGAAGCAGCCAAAGGGTGTCAGAAACTATTTAAATGTGGGGGGCAAAAGGCTTGCACAAACAGATGCAAGTGTTTCAAAGCCAGTCTCAGGTGAACACATTTGTGCTTCTGTTCTGGACGATGTAACAGGGAATAAAAACACGCATTCGAGATATTTGCAGAGACAATTACATGGAATAAGTATGCGTAATCACAGAATACCTGGTTGAAACGGTGAAGTGTATGGTCATTTCAAGTGTTCTACGCTAACAATATTTATACACACCATTGGATATTTGATATATAATTATTGCTAATAAGTATTTCAGTTATTTTTACTGAAACAGTAAATATTATATATAACACTTTTGATTACCTATCATTTCTTTGGGTGATATAAGAGTACAAAATGGTTATTCTGAAAACCAATTTTTTATTTATTATAATAAAAATACGTGTTTGAAATGTATTCTGTTGGATTCTTTGACCTGAAAAATACCATTCCACTATTATAGCCATACTATTCTTAGCAAGATATTCAGTAAATATTAATACAAGAGAAGGGACTCCGTAATCTGGATAACATCCGAGCAATCCGGACAACATCGAAACTTATCAGATTATTGAGACCTACTTGTTATCTCAACCATGATCACTTTGGCTAGATTCCTTTTTCCAATATTGAAATTTAAAGCTTAGTATTGATGCTGAAAAAGAAAGCTGGGACAAAACACTTGTCTGTTTCAACCCAGATGATACCGTTTGTAAAAGTTCCAATAACCATACCAGCATAATATAATACTAGTTTTATAAAGTGAGTTCTAAGCCATCGCATATCCGACGAGTAATCCAGAATATCTGTCGTCTATTAGTATGACTAGAATATTAGAAATATTCCAACCCTTGACACCCTTAATTACCTGTTCAAGGCTTTTCTCCGGTAAAGATTGTTAAATATTTATATTTGGAGATTTCACATGTCATGTGGGTTTTTACTGTATTGAAAACATAATTGCGCTGATGTATCATAACCATCGTCTCACGACGAGTGTAACACTAATTGCTGACTCTTATATATAAGGGTCGGTGAATTTAATCTCCATTACATCGTATTGCTCCCATTTTATTGGTCCGATGAATTAATGCAGTTTTTAAACACGGTATAAAATGTACTAGAAACAAATGTTCAGTATTATCATTGGATTTAAGCTTGATCATTTATTTGATTTCGATCAAGCCCAGTAGTTGTGCCAATGGGCAATGGGAATTAGCAGGGTTTGGGCCGATTACAGGGCCAAGATAATCGATTACGATTACTTGAGAATACCATAATTACGATTACATTCAGAATGAATGTAATCGATTACGATTACATTGTAAAGTAATCACGATTGCAATGTATATAACACAGACATGAATGTGATTCTTCATCAATATTTACTCAGTTACATGTATAATGCCGATATAAACATGCTACAGTATTTACATGTTGCTTTTTAAGAATCAGACCCACTTTCTGGCATGTTCTTGAAATGAAAATATATAAGAGACTTTGATGCCATTTTACAACGTTAATTTTTTTTTCTGAGATCAAAATTCACCATAGAGCAAAGGAGTAAGTAATGCATTTGCCATGAATGCACAGGTATTTATAGAGATAACTAAGATTAGTGCAAACTGAGATTAGTGCAAACAATATCAATGGAATTGTTTGAATATATATTTAGTAACACAATGAATCATGTGATGCGTGACTATAGCCAGGTAAGATCTATATAATAAATACGATAATTAGAATACAGTCAAACCGCCAACTCCGACCACCACCGTAACTTGACCACGTCTGTAAATGAACCACTTTTTCACAGTCTTAAATATTGCTATGTTTTAAATTATATTTTTCTTCTATAACTCGGCCACCTCTCAACTCCGTAAATCGACCTTTGATCTCCGTAATGCCCACATTGTCACCCCGTATATCGACTGGAGAACCTTGTAACTTGTTGAAGTTTGGGGTAGAAACGCCTGGCTGTCGCCTATTGGGCACAGCCACCTGGTGTTGACTTCTGTTATTATGATGATGGGCGAACTGGGAGTTATTTAACATGGTGGCACCTCAGTTTACTATAAAAGTCACGTTCGGAGGAGAAAAACCTTACCAGTTGCCTGGTTGGACTAAAAACTCCTCCTACTATAAAGTCGCGGCCGGGATCTGAACCTCCATGTACCGGGTCGTATACTTGTTGACAATGCCGGCATAGTGTTAGGTGTGACGGGCCGGTGAAATTTCTTGTGTAAGTCCAGACACGTATCTTCTGAGTTGGGTGTCGGCCAATCTGTTGTTGAGGATATTATGTCCAACTACAGTGGTCTTCTGGTACCAATCCTTTGATGCTGATGTATAGTCTGTGTAGATCGATTCCAGTCGATTAGAGATGAATCTGTCAACAACACAGTTGAATGTGCCTGGGGTATGTTCGCCATATTCGATGACGTCTAGGCTCGTGGCTTCGTTTGCTAGTTTATCGGCTCGGTCGTTGCCCTCAAGGTTAATGTGGCTTGGAACCCAGTGGTGTATTACTTGGATTCCACGCTGCTTGAGGGCTGATGCCGTGGTATATATTTCTGTGATGATTTCGGGATAGGTGTAGAAATTGGCTGTGGTGATGATGGTTAGTGCTCCCATAGAGTCCGAGTGGATAGTCTGTCTCGATATCCATATTAGCACTGCTTTGACTGTGTGCAGCTCAGCTAAGGTGATCGGGGTGTGGTTTGGGATTCTGCCTCTTATTTCTTCGTCCTTTTCTTTGATGAAGCAGGCCCAGGCTGTAGTTCCATTATCTTGGGAACTGGCGTCGGTGTAGATGTTGATGGTTGGTGTTCGACTTTCATCCAATTAGGCAATTATGTTTGTTGCTTCTATTGCTGCGCCTTCTAGATAAACTTTCTTCTGGATGTGATTCTGTGTGATTACTTGTATGGGTGGTTCTAACCATGGAACACGCTCGTTGGACATTGGGGGGATGATTGGATGTATCCCGATTTCTTTCTGGAGCCAGACAGCCTTGATTGACCATGATGCGTCGTTGAAGACTCTGGGATCTTTCTGTGTTTCTTCTTGGATACACTGTATGTCAATCTGAATGGGTTTGGTGGCAGCTCTCAGGAGATATGTGGCCGTTTCCTTCTTTATTAAGAGTCGGAGGGGCAGGATTCCTGATTCTCTGTATATCATGGTGGAGTTGGGTTCGTTGGGTAGCCCCAATATGTAGCGAAGTAGTACTCTTTGTGTTCTTTCTAAGTTCTGTAAGGCTGTGTTGCAGGCCAGTAGAAGGACGGGCGCAGCGTATAGTATAACTGACTGTATCAAGGACTTATACAGGGTTATAAGCATCTTGGTGTTGACGCCAATCTTCAGATTGGTGATGGCCTTGATCATGTTAAATCTGGAGTTTACTTTACGTTTTGTGTCTGCTACGCGTTGAATGAAGCTGTGTCTTCTGTCTACGGTTACCCCGAGATATCTATAATCGTTGACCATTTCTAGGTGTTGTAGACCCAGTTTAAATCTAGGTTGTCTAGTTGTGTTGAAAGCCATGGTCTTGGTTTTAGCTGGAGAGAAGTATAAGCCTAAGCTGTTGGTTGCTTTGTCTACTGCGTTTAGGGCTTTCTGGAGTTTCTCTACTGGTCTACTTCCATGTGAAATCAGAACAGGCTCGTCGGCATAAGCAAGGATGTCTACTGATAGTGACAGTCAGGAGTTGGGCGACGAGACCATTGAAGATGGTGGGATATATTGTTGACCCCTGAGGACAGCCAGTAGTGAGATCATAGGGGTCGGAGATAATTCCTTGAATCTTTACTTTTAACTTTCTGTTTGTTAGAAAATTTTCTATCTATGTGATGATCCTCCCAGATATGCCCGGGGAGATAAGGGAGTCCAGCATGGAAAGATGACCAACGTGCTCGAATGCCTTAGGGAACCACGTTTTAGCCTTGTTTATGTTCACTAACGAATGCGTTAATTTAATTGGCTGGTTGTCATCCGACTGCTGGCCAATCAGCATTGTTTACAGCTGGAGTTAGAACGACGGTATCAGAAAGAAGCCATGCACGATTGCTGGCTGTGTGACTAGCTTCGGCCTAACCGTTTGAAAACAACACGAGTTAATCTGAAAAGCCTGTTTATATGACTTATAATAGTGGCTACATCTGAATCAAATAAACTGACAAATCATCATGTGTATAAATATGACAGGAGTCCATCAATAGTGAGCTCCGGTGGTCTGGCGGTTAAGCACCCGCCACTTGGTGCCAACGGTCACAGGTTCGAACCCCGCAAGAGGTCGAAACTTTTTCAGAGATTAATTTCTCGGCTCACAACATCGTGGGTGGCTGACCACGTTAAATGGCGCTGCCGTCTCCACTGAATTATTAAAATAAAGGGGGACGTTAAAAAACCTTGATGACGTAAAATACTCTGGCAATGACCACCCTCATGGTATTTCGTACTGCTCCCCTGTGAGTGGTGGGGGAGGAGGTTTCTCAACCACTCCAACATAGAAGTTGTGCTGATTAAGCGACATCCTGGGGATTCTCCTCGAACAACAAAACAACAATGGGTGAATCAGTTCTATTGTTATCTTTTGTCTTACATACCAAACTATATCTTTGGTATGATATAACATGGTAAATAATCGAACACCTTGTGTAATTGTGACAGTAATCGTTGAGTACGATTACATTTACATTGAATCTGGAAATTACGATTAGTTGAGGTCATGTAATCGATTACAATCGATTACGATTACCGATTACGAATACGCCAACCTTGGGAATTAGCCAGAAGTGCTACTCGCAGTAATACGGTTTGTATCAATATACATCCAGAGAGTAGCCCATGTATAACCAGCAGCGAAGTTGAACAAAACACTCACTCACTCACTCAGTCACTCAGTCACTCACTCACTAATTGTTCACTCACTCACTGATCCGTAACAGACAGTTCAGTATTCTCTGTGATAGTATGGGGTAGCCATCTGAATGGCTGGAATTATCTGACATTGTGGATATAATTAGATGTATAAAGAAGATTCGGTGGCATTCTTAAATCAAAGTGGGACATCATACTTACCAAACAAGGAAGTGATCTCTGTCTCCAAAATGGCACAAATTTATAAAGAAATCATATGGAGTTTACAATGAAATTTCGTCTCATTTGGAACAATAGGTAAAAATCATATTCTCTACTTTTGAATGCTAATATCATATTGCAAATCGGTAATATATATTCGTCATAATAATAATAATAATAATAATAATAATAATAACAATGAGAAATTTCTATGGCCCCAATATCCTCGAAAAGAATCAAGCTCAGTGGCGCACCTAGTACAGGGGTTGGACAAACTCATAGTCTAGGTACAATGCAAAGTTCATCAACAAATTAATGATCGGATGGAGTGGAAAAAGATAAGCAAGTCTGAAAATGTGAGTTTTCAAATGGTGACGGAAAGAAACTATGCTATTTAATGACGTAACATGTCACAAGGTTCCAATTTATATTGAGTTGGGTTGCAGCTATTGTTAACTTTGGCTTCCTGTATTTTTCACGTATGATTGTAAAATTTGCAGAATGTTCCATGTGTATTTGTAGCGGGTTGGAAAATGTTCGTGTGGATGCCAGAATTGACAGTATACCTCTGTTAACTATAGCGTGGTGTGAGTCAGTTACTCTGTCCCTGTGACGTCAGTTACCGTGTCCTGTCAGTCGTGGTCGTGTACAATTAGTCGACGTCGGGCTGTAGCTATCGTATGAGTTAGTGTATGTCTAAAATATCAGTAATTAGAACTGGGTGTGTATCGATATGTCAGTAGCTGCATCATAGTCAGTCGTTGGAACGTCGGTCGTCGGAATATCTGTCGTCGGAGTCGTCGTCAGTCAGTATCAGAACTGTGAGATTTGTACGAATGTGTATGAATGTGATTAGTTAGGTTTTGATATGCCGTATTTTGTCGTGTAAATTATTATTATTGTATATCCTGTTGTTCTGTTATTTGCATGTATGATTGTGGTCGTGTGAGACAATCCGTCAATCAGGCCAACATCTTGACATGAACAATAGACGCGAAGGTTCGGCAGAAAAAAGAGTTTGATAGGCAATGGTACAGAGTTTGAAAATGATGCGGGATTGAACAAAGAGCCAATGAACAGATTTCAGTAGCGAGACAAAATGGGAAAACCGAGGAGACCGTGGACAACCCTATCTAAGCAGTTCTGAACACACTGAAGTTTTAGAGTATCCTTAGATGCGATGTTATAAAGAAGAGAGTTGTAGTAATCAAGCCTAAGTACTAGTAATGAGTGCTGTAGCAATGGTTTTGGTGACTGAAAGAGAAATATAGCGACGAATACGGCGAAGCTCACGAATGTGATAGAAGCAGGAGCGACATGTCAGAGAAATAAGTTTTCTGAAATTAAAATCGCTATCAAATGTAACACCAAGATTACTTACAGTGTCTGACAGTGTGATGCTCTGATTAAGGATGGGTGTAGGGAAGAAACGAGTAAGTTTGCTGCGTTGTCTGGATGTACCATAATCATCATGATTGGTGTTTTACGGCCACTTTTATGCACAAGTTAGGCTATATGGCGACCTCCAAAGGTAATAAAGCGAAGTCAAATATGAAACACCCTTCAGATATGCCCACGCCGAGATTCGAACTCAGGTGGTACTGATCTGTTGTCCAACGCACTACCAATTAGACCACGGAGGCGCCCTGTCTGGCTGTACCAATAGATCTAATGATGAAATCTGTTTTAGATTAGCATTGTTAAGGTACCGTTTCTACGGTTGAAGAGGTTCGAGTAATTTTAACTTGTCTGATATGTTCAGCCTCTAGACATTATAGTTGGCTCTTATATTCTTATGTTTACTTCATCAGTCGATGTGTTATTTATGATGAGACCGTGACAAGGTACCTCACGAATAGCGATTAAGAAAAATAAAACATGGAATGTGACCAGAAGCAGGTAACTGAAAGTGTGGATCAACTATTTGGTGCACCACGCTGGATTATTACACAAATGTTATTACAAATCCCCTCTCGTTTGTCTTCAATATATCCTATATGATTAGCATCAGTACGGATTATTTGCGGAAAAAATATCTGATCTCCATAAAGACAATTATTAACTAAACTATAAGTGACATTGTGGTTCCAATGGATGTTGGGTATTATTTTTATTACAGACAACGGCAGGTCTTTACGATCTAAAAACGTGTGACACAGACTATGTCGCGGACTCGACATTCACTTGTATCCGACATATTAGCATGTGAAAAACCTTGTCGCAATAACTGGTTTTCTCTGTATATCTCAATAACACTGAAATATCTCTGCGCTTAGAAGTTCAGTCTTTCAGGTGTCTACGAATAATCTCTCCATCAAGTGTTTTTATGATGGCTACCGAATTGATTTGACTCGGAATCGACTTTTGATTAATGGATTAATAAATTACACTACACAGGGTTAAGCACAATGGGTTAACTGTTTCCAGCTGTGATGTGTTGTGTGACATCCATGGAATACAGAATAACAGAATTCACCGTTTCATTTGTGTAACGATGTTTCAAATGGTTACGGTGTTTACGCATAATATGACCATCAAGTGTTTTTATGGTGGATACCGAATTGGTTTGACTCATAATAGTGCCTGGAATCCAGCGAGAATCTTTAACAATTCCAAGGTGAGAATCATGTAACATTGTGAGAACCTACGTGATTACCTTTTTTGGGGTACATGTAACTACCTTTAATCCCCATAGCACAATTCCACCGTGAGTGCTCAACGTTTTATTTTTTTGAACATGATATGGCTTCAATTCAGCCTTGACTGAATTTGTCCAACCATTTCACTCTCGAAAGAACAGTATCAGCACAAGTCAGTTTCTTGATTTCCTCAGTTACAACTGGATAAGAATCAAGGAAATTAATAAAAAACACATATTCTACAGGGATAGGGACAGATTCAGGTTTCATAGCTTGTGGAAGTCTGCTCATGGCATTAGCATGTCCAGTGTTCTTACCCAGAATATACCTAAATGTGTAGTTGTAGCAAGAGTTAATACCCTCCTTTCTATACAAGCGGAAGAGATTGTTGGAATTCCTTTAGATTCAGCAAACAGTGTCTGTAGTGGCTTATAGTCATTTCCAATGCAAAATGTTCGGTCGAACAAATAAGAGTTGAACTTTTTAGCACCAAAAACTACTGAGTGCTTCTTTTTCAATTTGTGAATACTTTTTCTTAGCTCAGTTCAAAGTTCTAGAAGTGAAAGCTACATGTTTCTCTGTTCCATCAGGCATTTTATGTGATAATACAATTCCAATGTCATACTGTGAAGCATCACGAGCCAAAATTAATTCTTTATTGGCATCTTAATGCACCAAAACTTTGGTAGACTGAAGCAGTGTTTTCAACTTGGAAATGCTTTTTCTTGGTCACCAGTCCATCACCAATTTACATCTTTACTCAGCAAGAGATTTAAGGGAGCCAAAATAGTTAATAAGTTAGGAAGGAATTTTACATAATAATTCAGAAGACCAAGGTATGACTTCAGTTTGGTGACATTGGTAAGTGAAGGAGCATTTGTGATTGCTTTGACTTTGTTCTGAATCGGATCCAGTCCTTCTGCGTCAATTTGTTGTCACCCAGGTGTACTATGTCTTTTGTTTGAAAAAGTTCACTAACACGAATACGTGCATCAGAAAGTGTCTTCAGAACAGTTTCAACGTTTTGAACATGATGAGCACCAACTTCACCAAAGATTAGAATGCCATCCTGATATCGAAATGTCTTTTGAATTCCCTGAAGGGGATTATCCATACATCTTTGAAAGATTGCTGGGGATGATGAAATTCAAAACGGTAGTCTGTTGTAGCAAAATATACCACGTGAGGATTGCTGGTTAAGAATTACTTGGACTTTTCATCAGAGAAAGTTAAAGATATCCATTTCTGAGATTAATATTTGTTAATGTTTTACCTCTAGATACATGTATAGTGATGACTTTGTATTCGCCACCAATCCTAACTGTTTCACCTTCTTTCAAAACATGTACAATCGGAGCTGCCAGTCACTATACTTAACTGGTTCAATGATTCCTTCTTTCTTGTGTATATCCAATTCAAGCTCCACTTATGCATGCCTTGCATAATTAAAGCACTGGTCGTGGTTAGAAGAATTTGGATTGCGCATTTTGATCAACATAAAATTTTAAAACTACCTTAATGTTTACAAGTTCATCTTTAAAAATGTAAGATTTAATTAAGAGATGTAGCTTTTTCTACACCGCCTCGCTGAAAATATGCTGAAATCATCGCATAGTTGCTATTTCGGGGAAGCAATATTTTTTATTTCACAACGTTTCTTCGTCAACAAGAGGTACGAAATGATGCCACAAAACCACTTTTATTTCTGCAACATCGCGCATTTAGCAACGATGTATTTTAGTCTTCAAAAGTTGTTGTTGTTATTATTATTATTATTATTATTATTATTATTATTATTGATCCAGCAATAAATAGCAATATTGGTCTTGTTTGTTGTTATTTTTGTCCCATTCACTCCTTTTTCTGTTTTAGCAATAAAAACATCACAATTTCGTAAAATATCGATATGCTAAATCGGTTAAACTCTATGTCGTCAACGCTGCAAAGACGAACTTTCCGAAGAGAAGACATTAAAACGCTGTACCCTCGCCTCACCTCAGCTAGGAATCATTACCGGGCCAATGAAGCACTAAAAGTCGTGGAGCGATTGTTCCATACCATGAAAAAAGTTTCCAACTGTTTGTTGGAAACATCAAATGGTTGTGAAAATAAGTAATTTCTTCAAACATAGATTTAAGGAATCCAGCAGAATGACTGGAACCGATTATATTATTAATATCTTAATAATAATCAAATAGCTGTGTACATATATTTTAAAACAAAATTGACAGCTATGTGTTAAGAGTGAAAAACTTCCTTGTACACATTCCATCTGGAGTTTATAGCTTATAGCTTGTTTAAATATTCTTGCTAAAACATGATAATTGCCTACCACATGGTGTGCAAAGGTTAGGAGTGACGTATTTAGTTCGTGCTTCAGGCGAGGACCCCACTAAGAAACCCCACTTCAGAAGGACCACCTTCCAGTCTGCATCCGCATATCAGGGTTTAGCACAGCACCAAAGGAGGTCAACTTTAGTGGCCTTGTTCGCAAGTTCTACCCAAGGCACCCAATCCTCCGAATCAGATGTAGCATGGAAGGATGCGACATTTGTGGCGGCTTGCCCGAACAAAGAGAACCAAGATTGCCGACTTGTAGCGCTCAATAAATGTGCGTTGTTCTAACTTTTACTTTATTTCTTCCCCTCGTATAATAAATAGTCAACCAAAAAGGTTAAAATATACTTAGGAATTAGCCATTTTAGGTAATATTAAATTAATATTCGGTGACCATTTTTTCTGACCCTTAAACTGGCTTCGCGCATTCAGCGCTTGCTTGTACCGCCTCACACTCGTTTTGTTGAGCCATATTAGTTGTGTGAGTGGTTTATCTAGCTTTACCATGACTTGCTTTAACAATGTGCTCCTTATATGACAATAGTTGGATATAGCATCTTTGAAATGACACCTGTAAGAAAAATGGTAGTCATCACATCTGTTTTTACTAAAGGTTTTTGCTCGGCGACTAACATATTTCTTAGAAGTTAGATGTCTTGTATCCCAGATTGTGTTCTTTGTTGTTGTGAACCGCCTGATTTACCTTTTCCTATTGTCGAAAAGAAACAGGACCATGCATATAATTTTGAATACATGTCACATTATAAATAGTCACTTCCATAATCTAGTGCACGACTAAAATTTCGGTTTGGTTAATTCGGACAGTAAACGTTTTTGGACATCTTCACCAGAAATTCCACATGCAATACGATCATGAATCGCGTGATCGAACACTGCACCGTATTCGCAATATTCCGCGAACCGTCTCAATTCATGCATATAATTTTGAATGCATGTCACATTATAAATAGTCACTTCCATAATCTAGTGCACGACTAAAATTTCGGTTTGGTTAATTCGGACAGTCATGAATAATCTTTAACAGTTCCTCAAAAGGTTTGTCATTAGAACGATCAGTAGATTCCAGAATCCGCTTTAATGCATACGTTTAGGGTCCAATAACACTGAACAGAATACTGATTAGTTTGTTGTTGTTTAGACGCATCCATAACTTCATTAGCTTCGAAGTAGGCTGATGACGATAGGGATTCGGTGTACGCTGTCCAAGATTCGATATCCTGGTTAAACGGATCTGCTACCATAAAACAGTTAGTTCCAGATTGACCTCATCGCCAATTCTGTGATGTTCTAATTTAACGAACTCTTCGTAGATCCCAATGACTTTTATTCAAATTGAGAACATTTTAGTAATCACCTTGCTTGGCCATGCCGTATCCCAGAATACACTCCCCTGTCTATTATATTAACACTTCCGGTAATTGTACATAACGATAATAGTTTCTCTATTGCTACTGGTATTAATACTGTATACATCACAGGATGAAGCATCCCAGATATAGGCCTACGAATATTAGGCCTATACTGGGATAATATTCCCCAAACCAAATTAAATAGATAATTGAACTATTAAACTGGCAAGATCAGCCAAATATAACCGTATACCTACTAACAGTTTAAAAATTCAGTACTCAAACATAAGCATTTACAATAAAACCTCCCATATCGATCACCTCCACAAATCGATCCCTGCCCTAAATCGACCGTTTTCTTTCATAACTACCCCCCCCCCCCTGAAACCATTGTGAAAATATTCTATACGTTGATCAGCTCTCCGTTCGTGGATTGATCATTTCAAGCCATTATCGCTCATTAATATGTATTGGGCACTGTATAAGTCAATCGATGGGTGGTAGAAGACTCAGCTATCGACCAATCAGCACTTGATCAGGGAGCTTGTGGGTAAAGCTAAAGCCAGTCTTTCACATGTACATCGAGCTTTTTATGGCCCCTTTCATCGATTGCTGAATAATTGGTGACTGCCTGGTGACCTGTGTGCCACAGTTCCCAAATTGATCTCAAAACAAAACAATGCGCACCCGCAGACATGTAATCGACCTTTTAAGTTGTTTTATACCGACGCAAACGGCTCAAAACTGGAACTGACAAAAGTCTAAGCTCTTTAGTAAATTCACGGTTAGTCATACGATGTCTGGCTCATTGTAGAACACACTGTGACAAATTTCTTATACCTTGTTGAGAGTGTGGGTTATTTGTTTTTTTTTTTTTTTATTTTCACCCTCAAATATGAGGAAAACATGCAATACAGTAAAATACAGTAGATAAACATAATAAAAGCAACATAACAGAACATCAGAACATCACAAACTGTCCTTAAACTTGCAATAAAAACGAATATTGTATACCCCAACAATATTCTGAAATATACGTGGATAAAAAGCAACATTTGAAATGACTAGAAAACAATAAAGATAATTCAACAGCAATGATTAAAAGGAGTGGCAATAAATGTTTATTTGAATATGGCTTTATACAATGTTGGCGATGTAACAGCGTTTTTAGTGAGTCGATATGAACATCAGCATTTGGCACATTATTGACTAAATTATTAGGTTTCTTAAAAGTAGAAGCTACTGACGAGTAACCCATACTTACAATTGGTTCAACCAATATACCAGGCGTTAGTATACTGTGTAACAGATATGGTGATAGGTAGTTAGTATATGGTCAAAGTCCTTGATGGGCTCGACAATTCGATGGTAGAGGGACAATGTACTTCTTTTTACAATATCGTTAACTTTATTAACATTTAATGCACACAATAACTGTGTGTTATGCGACCTTTTACTGATCTCGAGACTTTGTGAGATGTTTCCTACATATAAATAAATAAATCCATATCACAAACGTGGATATGGCCGCGGATATGGCCGTGGATATGGCCGCTGTGCGCATGCGCAAGGCGTGCTGAAATGGCTCCCGACAAAAGCTGATTTTAACCAAGAAAGATAAACTCATTAACCGTAAAGAATCTTTATTTACAAACCTTTATTAAACAAATGTCATTTCATTGTAAAATCTGAATACGATTTTGTGCATTTCATATATTTTCATGTGTACATAATTTGCAATAAAACTGTTTTTTATACCAATACAGACCATATTTTGTACACAGTTTATGTATGTGCTACAGAAACAATGATATAGCACATACATGTATGTATTATACTACTGTTTGCTTAAAAGATATATTCACGTATTTCATTTCTTGCTGATAAATAAATATAAGCATACATTTTTTTTAAATTCAAAAAACATAACAACATGTTATGGAAACTAATAAAAGGATCCGGAACCATTCGGAAGCTTCGTCCTTCCAGCAGGCTGACAAACTGCTCTAAAGTTCTGCTCGCTGGCAGGCTGACAAACTGCTCTAAGGTTCTGCTCGCTGGCGGGCTGACAAATTGCTCTAAGATTCTGTTCGTTGGCAAGCCACCGGATATCTACGAAGTTGGAATCCCAAATAATTTAAGGGTCGTCACTGCCAATGTGCCACTTTAATGTGTCACTTTCGTATTCAACTCAACGAGGCAGGAGCGCTGTTTAAAGCCGAGATTCCATATACGCGAGATGCGACATGCGAATCCGAATGCGTATAGGACGTCGCGGTATCCATGTGTTTCAGACACCTCTCCCACATTCCGACCTATTTTTTTTTTGGGGGGGGGGGAGGGAGGGTCTGTCTGGACACTCGAATCGGACGAGACGATTAAATCCAGAAATGTACGACTCCCGCACCAATCGCGACATGGAGCGATCCGCTTTGTGGCATTCGCAAATTGCATACGAAGTCGCACATATGGAATCACGCTCGTACGTTGACGCGTTTTGCATTTCTTGTCGCGTTCGGATTCGCATAACGCATACCGCACATATGGAATCTCGGCTTAAGGTGGCTTCTTCTTGAAATAGGCATTTACACTTTCCATAAATCCACACCAGATTGTTGTAACGTCCTTTTGTGTGGTCTGTCATAGTCAAGGACACGACTGCAAGGTAACCGATTCTATTAAAACAAGGAGTAGAAGATGTTAATCCTGTGCAAATGTACGGCTTCCTGTTGAACTGATAATTGATTTAGAGTTGGCGGTTCCTACGTGCCGTACACTAACATGGCCAAGCTTCAGATCATCATGTTACAGTTAATCTGTATAATCAAGTAGTATGTATATTCTCTGAAATTTTCAGGTAGCACGTCTATTGTTAATTGAGATTTAATACACATTATCTGAAAATTTCAGGTAATACACATATTACCTGATTATACAGACTTGTCTGCAACATATATACTTTATTTTCTATTTGGCCACAATTCTAGCATATTTATCAACATCACTAAAATCGCGAGTATGTGTGTGTTAATTATCTGTTGTCAAATCATTTAACATCTCCCAAAGAAATACTGCGCCAGAAACAATGACATGAAGAACTGGAATGGCGATAAACAAAACCAAAGAACACGTGATCAGACCGTGCCGATAATTATTCCAATCTAATAATATCGGATAAAGTACATTATTTCTTCTGTCCAACGACCAGTAGATGGCGGTGAATAGGATATACGTTCCAGTGTACAACATCGGATATACACAGTGAACTACTCGAATGTAAAATGGGTGGAGCAGAATTTCAGCAAATAGTAAACACGTTACTACGACGTGCATGTTGAGATCCAGGGCGGTGGGACTATATGAAGGGGTGTTCTGTCGGATGTAGGGCAACAAAAACGTGAAATACAGAGAAGTGGTTATTATTGAGGACGACAAACATATGTTAAAACACGCCGCTGTGAGACGCTGTAGTACGTTAAGACAAGGTCGGTTTCTTTCATCTGGGGGGGACTTGCATGAAATGAACAATTTCTCCTCACGTTTTATTTGTTGAGGAGTTTCTTCGCTTATTGCTCTCGTCTGGCGTTTGTCTACTTGGCTAGTGTTAGCGTCTATGATAGTGTCTTCTCGAGCTGATCCATGTGTCCGGTTTTCGTTTAGCGGCGATGGAGCAATCTGGATACGCGAGTCGACGCATACCGGACTCCTCCTGCTTCCGTCGAGCAGTAACAGTGATGAACAGAGGAAGTAGAGAGCGGACAGTATAAACGTCCATTGTGATACATAGGCGAAGCAGGAATGATTACCTATCCACGGCAAGCTGACGACACTGTAGATATTCCAGAATAGAAGATAGACGGCACAGCTTGCTTCGTACAGCAGATGGCACATGCGACATACCTGAATCGGGAAAAGAATACATACCTGGTAATTATAAATAAACTATTATTTCCCCGGCATTCCGGAGAACGGTCAGCATGATTGAACATGAAAAACGATTTAGTCCATGCGTGATTTCCCGAAATCACAGCATGGAACTGATCCAGGATTTGTGAGCTATATTTGTACACCACTTAAAATGTATGTTTCATGATTAATATAATTCAGCATGCATTTGGGCGTATAACTAAAGCGGAAGTTAAGTAAAGCGGAAATTATGCAAAGGAGCGGGACCTTTTATTAACCAGCTACTGTACTGTTTAGCCTTTCAAGCACCCATTTTCAAGAATTACTAACTGCAATATTTCGGTGCCGGAGATCCAGTGATATAAAACCAAGCATCGTCCTGACAGCAGAAAACTTATACCAACCTAATTATAATGATGTCGTTTCAGAATGTACGTCATACGACTTCCCTCCGTAAAAAATGTGCACCACTTACTTTATATGTTATGAATGAATAAAATGCTGACGATAGAAGGATCTTACCCCTTAGTTAAAAATATAAATAAATAACTTTCAGTGTTATTAAAGATAATTCATATTCCTCCGGAGCTTCGTGAGTTTATAAAAAATTAAATATTTGTCAAATATTTTCTCCTGCTTATACGACTGTATAAAGCCTAGAAGATCCATTTTGTTAAGAAATTTTCTGGCATCTCTATTATATATCTCTGTTATATATATATATATATATATATATATATATATATATTTATATATATATATATATATATATATATATATAATGAATATAAATAATGAAATATTATCTACCGTAGAATATCTGTATTGTCTAGGCGTGAAGATGTACAGATTCTCTGGCTCTATTTCTAGCTTTATCCTTGTTTTGAAACGAGACGTAGTCCAACTAGAGCTCATTTTATTAGTAGACGAAGAACACTTTAGTACATGTGTATCCTGAGAGAGAGAGACAGCTCTACAGAAGTGATGCACGTTATCACTGTCCTCGGTTCTGAGCAGCTCTCAGATACATTTAGACATCTATAGTTAAGTAATCCATCCAGACTGTTTGCTTAGCTATCTAGGATCTTGGGAAAGGGGTCGATCTATTTGTGAATAAGTGATAGTCTGGATCGTGCTTAAAATCCCGCCGTAAGCAAACAATCACGCGCTTAGTGAGACGGACTGAAGAAAGATCCACTCCGGATTGGCCAATATTTGTGGAACTGATTGGGTGTAACTGAGAAGATGACGATAGCTCTCCCATCATCGAGTGAGAATCGTGCCTATATCTGATTGGTTGTAAATGAGAAGATGATGATAGCTTTCCCATCATCGAGTGAGTATCATGCAGTGTACGCCAGTCAACACTAACCGGAAAATAAACCAGTGGAACACTAGCTCGGTTCTGGCTGTCATCGCTATATTATCATATTAATGGGATTTTAGATTAAGGGGCTACATCCGGTTAGATTAAAGCAGGTTTTTTGCTAAAAGAAAATAATAAACAGTGATTTATTCAGAGTAGCATATAAACATAAATACAGTGACTGATCTAAACACACACGAAACATATACACAATATGTATGATATAAAAAGGCCAGATGTCAATATTTATAAATGGCAAAGTTTATTGTACATAAATTTATATATTAAGCATAACTCATAAACAATAACATCGGGCATGGGGCGATTATATGACTAACGTAATCGATTATCATTACTTCAAAATACAATGATTACGTTTACGATTACATTAAAACTTTATATGGAATTGATTACGATTACGCTTACACTTTAAGTATTTATGATTACCATTATGAATACAATGTATATCACACAAACGTAAATGCGATAGTTCATCTTCATTCACTCAGCTACATATATATAATGCCGATATAACTACGAAATAAAGACGCTGGACATTTATAGATGTAGAATTCATTGATCTGGTGACGTGATATGTGTAGAGATATGAAATTGAAAATGATTATAAAAACATGATATTGATTTGAATGACATGGCAAACGTCACACAATTTCCTAATCAAAGTGAGGATTGTTTTTTTTACACATGAGTTGCTTAAAGACACGATCCCCTAGACAGCAGGGATCGGGATGGAATATTTTCCCTCCAGTACTGAAAAGTCTCTGAACGATGATGGGATACCGAGGTAGTTCATGGCAAGCTTTCCCAGGGTAGGGTGTGGTTTTTGGTGAATATATAAATATAATTTGTTTTAATATTTCTGAGATCATATATTCACCATAGAGTAAAGGAGCAAGTAATGCATTTGCCACGAATGCACAGGTATTTATTTAGATAACTGAGATTGATGTAAACATAGAGACTCATCAATATCAACTCAACATTACCTTATCACCATTCCCAACTTAATCCCTCATGTTACCAGATCAACTAAGTCAGGTAAATATTTGACAATGAATTCATTCCCCATTTCCTACGTCATGGATTACAATCACATCATACAACCAGTTTATTTAACAAATTTACCAATTTACCCACTGCCTAGAAAAATACAATACGTTATAACACACAATGGTGAACCCCGCTAATTAATCCACCAACTGTCCAGCTGTAATAGCCATCATATGAACCAGTGGCTGAATGGCTGGCTACCTTTTGCAAAAAGATCACAACTGGATAGACTAATAATGTTCACAAACACAATAATGCACTAATATTCCATTTAAATCCATTGACATTGTTTGAATATTTGGAAATATACATTCAGTAACAAGACGCGTGACTATAATCAGGTAAGTTCTATGTAATATATACATGATAATTATAATATATATATAAGAAATACAGTTTATCAATTTACTCCAGATTGGAATGGGGTTGAAACCACATAATATTGCTTTCTCATATCTTCGAATACCCCCATTGTATCAAATGCAATCACCCTTGTCTGAGGGAAGTCGCCATCCGAATCTAGGAAACAAAGTCACAGGCAAAAGTAACAAAAACAGGAAAGAAATTACAAAGAAAAAATTACAAATATACTTTATTCAGTTAGGAAGATGATATTTATGTTGTATTTATTGTAAAAGAATATGCAGGTAGTATGTGGTAAAGGTAGACTGATCATGCTTAGTGGTAATTAAAGGAAAATAAAAGATCATGGCTTATGCATGGATCTGTAACTGGACAGGTAATGCTCGGTGATTATAGTTTTCACAGTCACAGTTTTCTTAATGTGCTGAGATCTGTGACTTAATATTAAGAGTGGCTTCAAATCGACAGCATATAAAATGTCTACCATCTTACGCGAAGCACTTGGCGTAAGATTCGGGACTTGGGTTTATCCACACACTACATGACCGATGCCGACTTCTGTCTACATTGTGGCATGATAGATGGTCTCGCCTTCTTGCCAGTTCACGTAGTCGAAGAGGGCATGGGACACCTCAAAGCTGTCATGCCACAAGAGTCACCGAAAGTCGAGGACTTACTCATGTACTTTGATCGTATATATGCGTAAGTGGTTCTTTCCGACAGATTCAGCAGCCAACATACATACCGGGAGATCAGATCAGGTTGCGCCGTATTCCACCAATGTTCGCCCCAGACATGTGGAATGTGCACGATGCCATTATGAACAATAATCACCGTACCAACAACTTGTGTGAAGGTTGGAACAATATGTTGTTCAACCTTGTGGGCTACTACCATCCCTCAACCTAGCGGGTTAACGAATGGCCTCAACAGGAACAGGCAACAGTGAGGACGGTCATCCAGCAGGATGCTGTTGGCTCCGGTAAATATTAATCATTCTTATTTATTATATCACAAAACTATTTTATTCTATGTCATTAATGCGCATGCCAACTTTCAGTATTATGAAATGTAAATTTATTTTATATAATTGATAAACATATCAACATTCAGTAAAGTAAAAGTATTGATATAGGCCTATATAGGATTAAAATGGTTAAGCTCAATTGAAAAATCAGAAATATGATTGATCAGCATCAGTACAGTTTATATCGCCGTCAGGAAATTGTTGTTTGCTACATGTGTTTACTGATGAAATATACTCTAAAAGATACAGTGGTCTGATCAAATAAAGTATTAGTTAATAAGCGCCCTTCAACTAAGCATTAGGCTATGTGGCGCTATAATAACTGCTATGTTATTATGTTGGTTATGGTGTTGATTACTTCATATCAACTGATACATCTTTATCGTGTGTGTAGAATAGAACACAACCTAATAGATATATCAAGGTATCACAGGCCGATAAACAGTAACACACACGCGGGCTAGCACGCGTACGCGCATACGCGCGCGCGCCCGCACACACATATATATATATATATATATATATATATATGTATATGGCTAAATTGAATTATTTTAATCACAATCTGACATTTTTACTCTATAAATTATTGTGTGTTATCCATTGGCCTGAAAGAAAACTAGACCGAGCACTCGGTGGTGTTTGATTTAGCCGCCATGACCAAACAACGCTCACTTCCGGTAGGGATAAAAAAAAGCGCTTCGAGTTTTGAACCTATGAATACGGACATTTACTATGATATTGTGTTATGTGCATTATAATTGTGTGTGTCCAGAGAATCTGTATTACTCTGCATTACGCTGCAAACCTCCGAGTTCTGTATACGAATCCGGTTCATACCTGTAACTGTGGAATTGTTTCCACGGGAAATCACCCCTCAGCCGTATATCTCGGGTGTGACCAGTACCGAGGCCACATAACTCAATTCAGTAGCAACAACAAGTAAAATCTGCGCAATATTATCTCCGTTTGGGGACCTATCAAAGCTGGTATAATTATTAACCAGAACATTATATAAATATGTTATCTTCTGTCACTTATCTTGCTTCAACATTAATACTGACATGCTTAGCGTAAATACGTCTACATATGCGTCTGACGGTTGCGTACGCACTGAGCTTTATTAAACATACATTATTATTATTATTATTAAAATAAACTAAATGCACTGTATTCATCCTGGTTAATAGCATCCATGTTTACAACATTTCCTGGGGTCAGGTGGAACCAATAAACTGCAGAATGAAATTCTAAAGAAAAAAAGAATGCATAATTATAAACGAAGATAGATAACAATAAAACAAGAGCAACTACTGAACTTGGCTGATATACATCCAACATTATCAAAGCTACGCACTGGTCATAATTTCACCCAATAACGCAACGACCAACCCTAGCGAAGAGGACAACTGATTGGTTGACAGCGATCACGTGATGTGGTGGACCTCTCGAGTCGATGAAACAAAAACGTTTTAAAGATAGTCATGTGATTGATAATACTAAATGTCACACACACACACATCATCATCATCATCTTTAGTTACGCCCACATGAAATCGAATAATTTCTAGATACCAGTTACTTATGATAAAACGATCATTACGTAAATATTATTTTACAAATAACAGATAAAATAATTTCCTCAATTGTGCGATTTCGCTGACTATTCTCTTAAATATTTCCAAATAAATAAAACGTATATAATTACGAAGTGATCACCATTAATTGTCAATTGAACTACTGAGTTGGTCAGATATCGTTAGTATGCAGATATTAACACTCGGGAGTAATTAACCAGACTAAGGTATATTTTCACTGAAGTGAAACATCCGTCAAACAGAGTTAAGTCGGGATTTCAAGCCAGATGTCATTTGGGTCATGCAAACACCCTCTGGTGACCACATCCGAGTTATAGATTTTCGGGACCCGACAATAACTCTAGAGAGCAGCAGAGAGCGTTTCCAAACGGACGGCTCCTTCGCACTACGGCGAAACCTGGGTTACTATTGATATCCCAATGATTTCGATAATGATATATCCGTGCGGTAAGGGTTCTTTGACCCTGTCCATTCCTTGGCTCAGCCCTGTGTATGACCCAAGGAAATAAGGTCAAGCAGACCTGATTAAGTGACCATTTACTCATTTCTTATATGACAGTTATAAAAACAAGGTAATTCTTTCTAGATTACACACTGTGTTAAGGTAAGCCGAGAAATTAACCAATGCGTAAAATTTCAGATGATGTTTTATTGCTCAATTTACATAGAATACTCTGTGGTTATTTCTTCTTAAAACACGACGTCACAATAGTCTGCCGATGTGAACAGGGAGTCTGCATCATGTATGCCTTTAGTTTTGCTTCAATGTTGGCAGCCGACTGCCAAATATCCAGGCCCTCCTCCATACAAAACACCTTCACTTTAGAAATCATTGTAATCGCCTCGGCGATGTTAATGCTTTCGACGGGTTCCGCCAGGACGCCATCACAGTGATTATCCTCTTCGCGAACAAGGGCACCTTCGCGAATATCCTCACATTCATGAACATCGGAACCTTCTCGAACGTCGTCGACGTCACTAAGGATATCCCCGTCGTGAACAGTGTTTCCCTCACCAATATTATTACTGTCATGAACATTAATACGGTCACGAATATTACCAACTTCCCGAACACCATCACCATCTTCGACGGGATCGGAGATGCCGCCATTCCTGTCGCAGACAAAGTCCTTAACGAGGCTGGCCTCCCAGTCACCGAACGGGGTCTCCATCACCGGGATACCACTGTCGATTGATATGTACTCACCCGGATCCGTAATCGCATCCGACAACGGCAGCTCGTTGCTCGCCTGGAGCAGCAGCTGCGCCAGCGGTACGTCCTCGTCGGGATCGTCGGACGCGTCGACGAACGTCGGAAAGCCAGCCATGGCGAAGCACCTGACGACCGTCGACGTTTTGACTTCATCGACGGCGGCGCTAATCATCTGGACGGCGTCAAACAAGCTGACGTTCTTCACGACCTCGGACAGCGAGTCGCAGCGCTCGATGTCTGCTAACAGACGTCGTAACAGTTGCTCCCGGTAGTGTCGCTTCACGTCCTGAACGATGCCCTGATCCAGGGGCTGAAGCACCGACAGCGTGTTTGCCGGCAGGAATACCACCCTGACGTGACTGAGCGGCGTCACGGCGTGCGGATGACAGGGGGCGCTGTCGACGAAGAGAAGCGCTTTCCGGCCGCGGCTGCACATCGTTGCGTTGAATGCCTGCAGCCAGTCGCCGTATACCCGCGACGTCATCCATGCCTGCTTGTTAGCACGCCACGTGACGGGCAGCTGGTCGAGGCGCAGTTTATGAAAGGCGTGCGGCCTTGCCACCTTGCCGATGACAAGCGGTGTGTAGAACTCCCCAGCCATATTACAGGCGATGAACACGGTCAGGTGACTTTTCATTCGTTGACCGACCAACGTACGTTCGGGCAGCGCTCTGAACATAATTCCCGTCTCGCCGACGTTCCATATGTCCTGCGACTCATAGCCCTCACATATGTCAGCTAGCTTGTCTCTCCAATTACAGACGGCCGATGACATGATATTGTGCCGACACCGGAAGCTGTCCAGCCAGCCCGACGATCCCTTGAAGTCGAAGTGGCCCAACGAAATGGCGAATCGGCGCGCCTTCTCCTGCATCAGCGGCCCCGAGACGGGCAGGTTCAGTGCGCGGGCGTGCTGATACCAATCCCACATCAAGCGGTCGATATCCGGATATTGAAATCCAGTCTTCAGTCGCTTCCTAGAAGGCTCGACATTCTCCTCATACGCCGACAGGAATTCGGCCCTACGCTTCAGGATCGAGCCCACCTGTGTACGACCGATGCCGTACATTTCGGCAAGCTGCCGATGAGACTTGCCTTCGCTCTCTTTGATCAGCGCCACCTTCTGGTCGAGTGTCAACTCGATCCGCTTCGGCCTCGACATCCTGTGCACCGACTGGTTAGCGCTATAATGTGTAACATAACTTGTTATACAAACAGGGTACATGAACATGGAAACTGATCACACTCGCCGCTTAATAAAAAGAATGATCCAAAATTATGTATATATAGTTAACAGTTAACTTCTTCGGGAAATAATTTTTTTATTAAAACGTTTACTTTTTTTAAATTAATGCTATATAGTTTTAACTACCTGATTACCACTTCACACGGACATAACCTTGCCTAGTTCAGCAAGTTTGTACACGGACATAACCTTGCCTAGTTCAGAAAGTTTGTCCCAACAGTATCAATTAATATTAGTTATGTAATTTTGAAGTATTTGGTATTTCATCCACTATCACACTTGATATTATGATACTGTTGAGATTTCTGTTGTAAAACAAAACTGTGTTTAGAGTTTTAACTCAGACTAAGAGAGATAAATTCTGGAAATACTGTTTAATATGTTTATACCGGAATTATGTCTAAACTATCAAAGCCCATCCGACCCGAAACTGTGCATTCGTTTATCACGAGCATCGTTTTAAATAAACAGGGAATTACTTTAAATACCAGCCGACTTTTCCAGTACAATAAAGGGGGGACGTTGAGACCCCCTGAGCACCTAAAACACTCTGGCAGTGACCACCCTCAGGGTATTTCGGCTCCATCTTTCCGTAATGCTCCCCTGTGAGTGGTGGGGGGGGGGAGGTTCTCAACCACTCCAACATAGAGGCTGTGCTGAATAACAAAGCTAAGCCAGTACAACAAAAGATTATTAATTCAATTTGCTCCAAGAAAACCGGCCAAGCCACAATTAAGTTTTTTGACATACCAGCGTGAACTAGTAACGCGCGCCTTTGATGTTCGTTTATTACTAAACAAAACGTAGAAGTGTTCAGAATAAACAACGTTAGATAGCACTATTAAAGTTTAAAATATTTTTTATATATTAATTAACCTTGTAAATTACACAACCAATACCGGTACAAACGGTAAGTCTTGGTTTTTGTTTGATACGCTTGATTAAATATATCCTCAATATAGATATTACATAATCTATTACAAAAATTGCAACAAATTTATAATATGTGTATCATATGAGAGAATGGCTGGTTTGTTTAATCTTGACAATGGTCACACGTGGGACATATTATGGACGAGCGGTGACTCCCTGGGGAAACATCCCACAAGCACAAGTATGAGTCAGATTCGAACTTACAACCTAGAGGTTTGTGGCTCAGTACTCTAACAACTGCACCATCTTTGGGCATATACCTGTATGTCATATAGATCAACACATAAACAATAATTGTCTGACGATGTCACGTACCTGGTAATGTTTGGGGGGGGGTGACACCGATTTTTTATGCATGATACCATAGTTAGTATCCAAATTGTAACGGTTAAATTATACATGTAATACTTATCACAGTTGTAAATTCCCTAAAACGATCTAGAAAAAGAATTGTTTTAAAAACAGACAATATACGTTCGAGCTCAAGAACATCAACCTAACCATCAACCTAATAAACATGCTATAAGTAATGGGGGTGTTTCTAACAATAAAAACCCATAACGAGGATATTAAAAGATATGTCTGACCTCTCCCAAGCTTGCTATAATTACCTTTGTTAGTACTAATAATAGACAATCCAGGTAAAAATTGGATTTCATGAAAATTACATTAATATTTGTTATCCGGTTTCCTATCCCAGCAGCACCTTTAAGAGTACAAAATGATTGTCTACAAGCAATAATGCCATTTTCAACGTGTAGCCGTTATTTCATGTATCTGTCTGTTCATTATAACGATCAACGTGTAACGGCAATCATCTAATGCCGGGAAATAATGTTATGCACCATAATTCCAGTGACATAGATAAGTTATTCCGAATCCAGTCATACCGTAGTTCATTCTTTGACGTGATGAGGTGGCTTGTATGTCTCAGTGAGATGTTCCAGAGAGCTATGCCAGAAGGAGCTCTGGCTTCTGTTGAGGACAGTCACGCCCAAGCTGGACTGGTCAATGGGTAGAGAGGATCGACTGATATGGAGTAAGGGTGCTGGAGTCGGAGATATTGGGGCGCACTCTAATAGACCACACCAGCTATATTATGACTACATTTCTGGACAGTAGTGACCTGATTGGTGCTCGTCCTGTGGTCAGTGGAGCTACAGAGAACATTATCGTTCATAGTCACTGATGGCCTCGACGTGTAGTCAACCAACAAGCGAACGGGAAGAAGTTGTTCAGTATATCCAAAAACCAAACTCGGCAAATCCAGAACTGTCTAATCCGGAATGAAAGCGCTAATTGTGCTACCCAAGTTTATGTAGATTCAAAGCAGGTTTTGGACAGGATAGTGTCCAAAACAAAAACATTAAATACTGAACAATATTTTATAGAAAGAAATTGAGAAATAACTTGTATAAATACACCTGTAAGTAATAAATAAATAGATTGAACATTCAGGTCTTGGATAGATAGTTCCTTAATACAGATGATATATTTCAGATTTTGGTTAATTTATATTTATTTGGGCATTGCACATGATACAAAAGATGGCTTTGTTGTTCGGGGAGAATCCCCGGGCTGTCGCTTATTCAGCACAGCCTCTATGTTGGAGTGGTTGAGAACCTCCCCCCCCCCCACCACTCACAGGGAAGCAGTACGGAAAGATGGAGCCGAAATACCCTGAGGGTGGTCACTGCCAGAGTGTTTTACGTCCTCCGGGGGGTGTTTAACGTCCCCCTTTATTTTAAATAGTTCAGTAGAGACGGCAGTGCCATTTAACGTGGTCAGCCACCCACGATGTTGTAAGCCGAGAAATTAATCTCTGGAAAAGTTTCGACCTCCTACGGGGTTCGAACCTGTAACCGTTGGCACCAAGTGCCGGGTGCTTAACCGCTAGGCCACCGGAGTTCACTCGATACAAAAGATGAACTGGTTACACTTTAAATCACAATTTGCCGTTTTACAGGGGGAGGGGGTTTAGTTCAACGTACACGTTGAATGCTAGATTCGGTGACAATGAACTGTTTCTGTAATATTATTACATTTATAATTTGACACCCACCATCGTGTGAACTGTGTCAAATAGGTGATGTAAGGGTGATAGGAACTGTACCAAAAAAAATACATAAATAATTTTTTTAATTCAGAAATAATTCTCCCATGACAATCCTACTGCAAGTATTCCAAGTAGGTAGCTCGGAGTACCTACTCATTGTAAAAAGTACTAGGTAAAAAATGGAATTGATAAATTTGATGTGGAATTAACCAAATGGAATTGCGTGGAATTGGAATAACGGAAATGACCCCATGTCTGAGTCAGATTCAAACTCACAACAAGGAGGTATGCGCCACAATACTATAAAGACTGCACTCTTACAGTACCACAAATACAAAGTAAAAGAGATTACTTTCAATTTATATTTGTTTACCTTGGTAAACATGAGTCGATATGTTTATCACGCGACAAATGCCATGTTGTCGTATTTCAAAGCCCCCACCCAAATGTTTCGTTTGACATGGTCAGCTTTCAGATTATACCAGAATTAGGGTAATTGTAATCATAATCACTCATATTATCTCATGTAATCATAATTGTCGTTTTCACGTAAAATGTAATCAACTGCATTCTAGATTTGTTCGATGATTACTTTCGTGATTATATACTAGCTACAATATGTGCTTCACACAGGAAAGTTTGGAGTTTAGAGACTTAACAATAACAACCATCACGTCATTTCACAGAAAACTGCTTGTCAGCTGCCAGTAAGATTAAATTATTTCAGCGCAAAATACGTTACAGCAATTATGTGTGGACCCAAAACATCAGTGGCTTATGGAATTTGGCGTTTGCTAGTAAGTGAACTCCTTGATGAAAACTCCTGACGGAAAAATGGAAATGCCTCGTTAACACCGCCGCCCACCCCCCATTAAGAAGAGTTCAAAAATGGATAAACCCACAGAGCATGTCTTTGACAGCAATATTTAACAAGATGCAGGTATGTTAGTCAAGTGAACATAGCTCTTTAACAAAGCCTAAATGGTGAAGCATTTGGATAAATACAAATATGCTGGATAGCAGAGTTGATAAAAAGAGATCATTATCAAAGAAGGATCAGAGGCCATTGATAGGGCCTTGTCCATTATATAATAGATGTTATATTATGCCTAAACATCAATATTATGACTTAAGAAAGAAATAATATGCAATTTTATTCATAATTCTAACCAGTATGAGTTTTCACATAATTACTTGTACATATTTTAATTACCCTAATTGTCATATAGACAAAGTATATCGTTTCCCAAGTATTTAAACAATTCCAAACCTGTTCATAACTTATTAGATAAGAGGGATGGGTCTGAGAATGAATAATCCCCCCTCCCACCAGTGAAGTATCAGTGCTTCAATCTGTTTGAGTGTATGTCATTGCAAAAGTAGTATTTGGTCACATTTCCTTTAAGCATATTAGTATTTATCTACATCATAAGTCTACTCAAAGGTGATTTAGTCATCAAGGTAACCATGTTTACTAGTTCATACCATGGTAACTAGAGCTAGACAATCAGTGCTCTAATTAACAGTGTTTTTACCTCTATTTGTGGCATAATGTATTCTAGGTATGTGAGCAGCAGGCAGATTGTGTAATTAGCCTGGCAGTCTCAAGACAATGAAATTAATTGATGCAGGCTATAGAATGAGCTCACCACAATAATGCTGAAGAAACCATATGATAATAAGAATTAATTTCTGGATAAACTTAATTAAATGTTCAGCTCAAACCAGAGTTGGGAGGTTTTTTACACAGACGTTATTAACACCGTTAATTAACGGTTATTAACGTCATGTTTTGTACAAAACTCAAATTAAACAAAATACAGCTATAAAATAGTAAGATGATAACAATATAACAACATCTACTACAGTAGGACTGTAAATGTAATACATACAATATGTAATACAGCAATTGAGTTAACAGACTAATCCACATTTAATGATAACCCAATATCCAGTCTAGTTGACCCTCACTGACTACTTAACTATATCTGACATGTGGGTAATTACTACTTGTATATACTGCAGATAATCAACTAGTCTTAGAATAACCCTCTATCCAATGTTGATACATACGGTACATGTATGTGATGTTAAGACGTGACTTCATTTTCCAGGTGACATAATTTAATTTGAAACAGTGTTACACTTTTTCATGATCACATTGATACATACCTGCATGTTGGCTTATATTATAGAAAATTTGAAATAATACTGTGATTGTTATTTGAAATCCTGCCTTTAGTCATGTATAAAGGTGGAAGGCCACAAAATTCCATATGGGAACATTTTACAGTTGGAAATAAGAAATATACAAAAAGTGTAGTCATCAGCAAGCTAACAATGCTGCCAGAATGTAACACCACTACACAAAATGTTCAATGGATTCAGTTTTATCAGCATCAATTGAGTAAATATTTTCCAACTTTGGAAATATTCACACTAAAGTGCACAATCTTCTAAGCAACAGTAAAGCTTTTAAGCTGGTATTCTGCTATAGGATTCTTTGAGGCAATGTTGAATTAGACTATTAACTGTTCAGATAGACAATATTCACTTTGTCTGCAGAAGTATGATAAATGTACTTATTTTACTATATTCCTAGTAATCATGTACAAATCCATGTGTCAAATACTGAGTAGTGTGTTAATAAAAATTAATGTATGTAAAAGACACTATCGCATAAATGTGTTGAATGACATTCACCATGACTAGTAGAAGTGGCTTATAGTTATAGTGAATGACTTTTAACATTTTTTTAAGATTAATAACAGTTTTTTTACAATGTAATGTAAAAATAGGTTTTTTATAATAAAAAACCCAACCCTGGCTCAAAATGATGACATTATAAAATTTAATACATTTACATATCATATCATCAATACACTTTTTAAATGTCCAGTATTTGTATTTACTTGTGATATCAATACTATACAAAAAACTGACTGAAAACCAACTCATGACATTCACACTTAGGTGACATACATTGTATTCATAATCACAATCATGATTACAGTGCAATCACAACCATAATCGCTTACAATAATTATCAATACAATTACAATCATGGTAATGTCAAGATTAATTATCTTGATCCTGCAACTAGGGATTACACACCTGAGCACCAATATGAGACTAAACTATGTATGATGGATTATCACAATAATTAGTAGCTAACATTTAATATCTCTATCAGGATCATTCTCCGAGTACTTTGTTAAAGATTCAAGTTACATCTATTTAAATAATGGCAGTGAAGTGTCAAATAATTTGTTTTGTTTGTAGTCTTTCTAGTGGTATGTTTGCATGGACATATCACAGTCTGTGTAATGATATATAATAATTGGTCTCCGAGCATGCGAGTGATTTATTTAGACCCAGAGCTGTTCACACCTGGGATATATGATGATGGGGAGGATGATGATGATTTTGTAATTATTTTAGATCCTTCCATTTCTTCCCAAAATGGAAGGGAAGAAAGTAATAGTATTTCTTCTGTATCGAACAAACAACCAGTTTTTAGTGTAGTTATTACCATCCATGGAAGAAACATGCCAACCCTGGTTTTGTTATTGGGCATGTACACAATAATAATAAAGAAATGCATCATATTTATTTATTGTATAGTGTCACTTTACAACAAAGTTATTACAGATTATCTATTATTAGTCAACAGTTTAACTACAGGTAATAGTAATATTGACAATTAGCCTTTTACTTGACACTATGTGCAATAACACAACTTATTATTGTTACTGTTAATTGTTATTGGGGTGCAAAATGAGAAAATTTGAAGCAACTGTAGGGTCAAATGGTGCAAAAATTGTATGATTGCTAATTAATGTGATAAAAACAGTTTTTGTAATAACATTTAGCTTAGGAGTCTGAGTTCCAGCCTTCATAGTAAAGTAATAAAATTAAATAATTTAACTGTAACTAAAACAGAATCCTATTCACAGATACATCGTCAACACAATAATTTGTTAAAATCGCCCTGGCCCAGTCAATACTCAAAAGGCAGTAAATACTGGTCAATAGAAACTTTCAAAGATTGTTGTTATATGATAGATTCTGAACAACAAATATAATTAAAAATACATAAAACGCACTCTATTTCAGGGTTGTTTCTCCCTGGCAGAAAGGTATTTCTCCCGAGTTTCTCCCCATGGCAGGGGAGAAATACCTTTCTGCCCGGGAGAAAGCCAACCCTGCTCTATTTCATGTATTGAAACATTTGTCAAATGTGTTGTTCATGTATTTCTGGTGTTAATTAAGTTATACTAGTGAAACAAAGACAGTTCTGTCAATATTTGTTATTACATTAAAATTGAGCTTGCTAACATTGCACAATATAATAACAAATAATAAAAGCCTGATAATAGATAGTCCTATCCCATGGATAAATGTTTATGTTCACCAGTCTATCTCTTCTTTCAAATGGAGAAATCAGTAGCACATAAACAGTTTAGCAGTTTTCTGCAAACCCAGCCTATTCTGGAATTTTGTTTGAATGACTCCAAAGTTTTAAAATACCTGTTCAAAAGCAGCCGAGCTGGACACGACATGAGATTCTGTCCTATAGTACACATATCAGAACTGACAGTGCCTGATCTACATGAAAACATGATCACCACACTGTAGGCTTTGCCTTGGTTGTAGCAGATTAATGGAGTAATGCTCTAGGTAATGACAAAGAGTCTGACATAAATCTCAAGTAGTAATTCATGGAAAGTATTGACATGGTCAGGTAGTAACTTACTGTCATGATACACAGGGTGTAGCAAGTTTACCAGGAAGTGATGTGGGGTCATGGCCAACAGCAGCTAACAATGGGAAGTCATTGCACTGGTGAATCTCCCAATATGATAATATCCAACACTGTCAAGACAATATACCACGACCAAATACCCAATCAACCAATAGAAGGGTTATAGTTGTGTCTAGTCATGCCTAAATACTGCTAGCAACATCATGTAGTTTGTAGTAACACCTACATGTATGTATCACTCTGAACAGATACTGCTATATAGCAATCTGCAGCATTGTTTGTATGGCGAGTGATCTAATTCAGTAATTGTTATTACACCATAGTTTAACCAAGTATCTTCATTGCCCAATTGTAAGACTTAATATCAACTGCATTGAATATTAGTGTGACACTATGGGGATTATCAATCTGAGCAGATGGGAATTACTAATACTAGTTATTCTTGATATGTAAACATGTTCTAATACCGCACTGTTCTGATACTAATAAATCACTATCAATTATCATACAGTGCTGTGTGCCAAAGGTGATATAATAAACCAATTAAATCGTAAATAGTAATTTTTCTTAAAACTATTGTTAAATAAATAAATTATTAAATGACTCCCCCCATATGAATGTACTCAGGGGATACTATGGTTTACATGTTGATATGCCACTACACCATAAAATAAAAATAAATTGGTCTGGTCAATACTCTTATTGACTAGTCTTTTGCCAACCCTGCCATTTTCCCCTCTTACTAAGGGGTTGGTTGGTGGTTCCACACAACAGTCTTTTCCATTTCATCCAAACTTCCATATCTACCTTATTTCAGCCTACACTCTCATATCATTCTCAACCAACTGATTATATGTCATTCCCAGTCTTCCTGTACCACTGACACCATCCAACATCCTTTTCTTTACCTAGTTTTAAATAATACATCCCCATTCCCTCTCTCAACATTTAGCCTTGTCAGTCATATGCTACATTCTCATCCCTGTCCACTCAAATCATCCTATCTGCTCTGCATTCATATCACTTCCATACACCATTGCACCCCTTACACATGTAACATAAGTGGGCATATCTGAATGGTGTTTCATCTTTGACTTCGCTTCATTACCATTGGAGGTAGCTCAGCCCATTTAGCCTACCATGCGCACACAAAAGTGGCCGTAATTTTTTTCCTTCCCCTTTAATTTCAATGACACATCTTTCCTTGTTAAGATCCCTGATAGCTCTCTAAACCTTCTACATGCACAACACACTCACTACTGATGCTGAATTCACTCTTCCACAGCCACTCAGCAAATCCTCCAGATAATAGAACATTCCCACACTGTCTAGAGTAGACATAAATCATTTACCAGATCCTTGCCTTCCTGTATTTTTATATTCTCTCCATCATCTGCTGTCTTACATACCTTGCACACAAATGCATCCCTAACTGTACTTAATGAATGTTTCACACTTGGACAATGCTTATTGACCATACCCACCACATTGCACTGAGTTATTTCTAATGCCTTTCCCACCAATAACTTATATGTAAGTAACTTTTTCAGTAATCTCTTAAATATATATATTTATTTCAATCATTGAAATGTTACTTGGTTAGTTTTTCCCATTTATAATCTAAATATAGGGTAAATATGTATTACTATACTATAGGTAAATAGAGCGTGTAATTACCATCTATGGTAGAAAATTGTCAACATTGCATACAACTATAACAGTATAGAAATATGTGGGCAATATCTGTACTGTACAGAGAATCAACTGACCATGTAATATAATATTCAATTAGTATAACTAGAGGGAGTTTACTGAACAGAAACACATATGACATGTGTTAATGATGTTTTATTCAGTGATAATAAAATATTATATTTTCATATTAAACTAAATTTGAAAACACTGCGACTGTCAAATCATCGCATCACACGTGGGCCATGATCATGCTATGTAATATGTATGAAAACAACCTAGAATATATATTATATCACACACATGACATGTTGTTAAATCTATCCGACTATCGCCTATATAATTATAAAGTAGAAAATGTGTTCCCTTATAATTTAGTTAGATCTATTACTATTAGCTTAAAGAATAAATAACAAACCTGCCCGCTTGATGTCAATATTTACCACGAAGTCGCCGAAAGGACTGATGACTGGAACAGATCTATTCGTAATAATATTAATAAAAACCCGTCAGGCGTCACCCGTACTTCTATCTAGATCTAATCTCTAGAGTCTAGATCTACAATTACGAGTTGTTTACAGTTTAGAATTCGATTGATTCCTAGTTGTAAGTAACTAGTTTTTGCAGGCAATATAATAACAACTATATGTTAAATTAATCAAATGCGTTGCCTGTTTTGTACGTATAACATAACACAAACCTACCTCTCTTAATGTCGGTGTTGACACTATTACGAGTAAATTATAGTTAAATGTCCATAAACATCATCGAGCCTACCTTCTGTTGCTGTTTTACCGTGGTAGTACGCATGCGCTCTGGGAAAGTAAACTACGGAAGCTTTAAGTAAACAATCGAAAAGAATCGTGTTTGTTTACCGTCGAACGGATATCAGCTAGGTGACTATTAGTAATATAATGAAACAAATACTTCTTTGTTTATCTCATTTTACGTGAGCCATTTCAACGGTTCAGCTGTTCGGCTTTCCATTTTGATTGAAATGCATTCGCTAATGATATCAATAATAAATAACAGAAAATATTAAGTATTATTTTAATTATTCACACCTCCACACCACCCGACGCACCTGCGTAATAATAATAATACGTTAAAAATGTTTTATAACACATACAATATTGATAACATTTATTTATTTAATTTGTATTTCCATCGTGACTGATTCCGAAGCATTTGTGAACGCGTGTAATTTTTATATATTTACTTTCATCTAGAAATGGGACTAGAGTTAAGATCAAATAACTTGTGCTGGTCATTCTCGAGATGATCTTCAGAAATCCCACTTTAATTCAGATCAATGCAAGGTGTTTATTTACGATGTGTGGGTTGAGTATTCAGTATCAGAACCGGTTTCAGGAAACGTTATGACACTTTCACCAGTCTCGGAGGGTGTCGAACCTGGGTCTTTAGATCGAAAGTCCGACGCGCTATATATATATATATATATATATATATGTATATCGTTTGAAGCAATGCATATCTTTCAAACGTAAAAAAGGAAAAAGCGAAACAAAGAAATAGAAGTCATGCCCCAAAGTATATGGTCTAGTGAGTAAGAGCATAGCACTTTAATCTCATTCATGGTCATGCTGTGTTGGAGGTCGGAAGTTCGAATCCGGGCCGTGGCACTATAGCAGGAGGAGTTTTTCCACCCAACCAAGCAACTGGTAAAGTTTTCTCCGCCTAATATGCCATCTATTGTAAATTCTAAATATATTTAGAATTAGTCCCCGTGGTGAAGTAGTACACATATAATATATATAGACCATATATACGTCTCCCTCATTTGAGGTAGCTAAGCCACGTCAAATAACTGCCATTTCTCCTTAAACAACCAAGTTTTATTATTACCAACCAATACCTGCCCCCAGCTGAAGTACAAAATGTCCATGCTCCATGTAAAACATACAATCTCATATTATTGCACTTTATAAAAACTAATGCACCGAAAAAACTTATGATAATAAAGTATGTGTCAATGCAGATCTACCAAAAATAAATTAAAACATGTTAAACACATAATATTAAATTATTGCACTTTATAAAAATTAATGCACCAAGTAAAGCATGATAATAAAGAATGTGACAATGCAGATCTAGTAAAAAAATTATTTATAAAAAAAAAACAAGTTAAACAGTTGTAATGGCAGACTGAGTTATATATAGCTAATTTCAGATACTATTATAATTAACACAGATCTAGCAAAAAGTCACAAAGTCACACAAGCAGAGGTCTACACATCACTATTACTGGTGGTATTTCACATAGTTACATGTTACAAACTTTGCCCATTCAGCAGATCGATGTCTGGCTGAAATGCATAACGCGGCTCATTCAAGTTGATTTTGCGTGAAAGAAGAACATGCAAAGAGTTGTTGCTAAGCTGTGACCAAGCATCGGTGTCAATCTTGCGGCACACGGAGAAGACCCGTTTGCCATCAGTGTTGCTGTGGGCGATTACGTACAGTGTTGTGATGGTATGTGCTAACTGTGGAAAGCGCATTCTACTAGCAAATGTCTTCTTCTTTGTCATCTCTGCTCAGAACCTATAGAACATGTCGGGTTTCGTTAAAAACCGGGAGATTTCCGGAGATGTAGCTAATAACCGAGAGGCTCCGGGTGAAACCGGGAGACTTAACATGTATGTGTTGTGTCGCTGGGTGGTTTCTTTTACAAAATATACAAAGTCCGTCCCTGAATTTACTTGACACAAAACCAAGCTTATATTACAGATGAAGCAAACAATAACGACTAGATCTACGATTGTACCGTATGCATAAGAGATACTCAGTCAGCAGAGAAATAATACTTAATATTTAATAGACAACTCAGCAATAAGACAACTGGGACCTAACTCCGTAAATGGTCAGCCGAATGTGATAAACACCATAATCTGAGATGGCTACGGAATCAGAGCTAGTTTCCACTCAAATGTCGGCTGTTCGAGTCACATACCATTCCATCCGAGTGTCATTGGAGATCAGCTGGAGTAGGAACTGACCTTTAATGACTATATCCTGGTGATCCAGACCATCAAGAACATCAGTTTGGAGTACGACATGATCAGGGATCTGGAGTAAATTTGCGTCATCCAGACCCAGAATGTTCGGCACTTTTCAATCCTATACGACCAGAGCAAGATAATGCCGAAAAAGAGTGATACTCTGTTTAACATAAACATTAACGCCCTACAGTGATCGGTGATTGGCATTCTGATATTCTTCGATGCAGACATGGGGTCAATTCCATTTTGACAATTCCAATTCCACATCAAATTGATTAATTCCAATTCAATTCCAATTCAAAAAATTTCAATTCCTCTTTTTACCATGAGTAGGTACTCCGAATACCTACTCCCAGTACTTACTTAGTATACCTACTCAGAGTAGTTTATATTCCAAGTAGGATTGTCAAGGAAGAAATATTTCCGAATTAAAATTAATTTGTGGATTTACCTTTTTTTAGCAACTTCAATTCCAATTCCAAACTTATTAATTCTAATTCCATTTTTTTAAATAAGCAATTCCAATTTCGGAATTTTAGTAAAGGGGATTAATAAAAGATCAAAATGAAGACGATAAAATAACACCAGTCGCTGATAAGGATAACAAGGCTAGAGTTTACATGCAATACTAAACAAATAATTACTTATGAGACACAACAGTGAATTGCAATAATCCAGTCTAGATGAAACAAAGGTATAAACCAAGGTTATATATTGGAATCGCCTGTAAATACTCTACTGACGGAAGCATTGTTTTGAAGTTGGTAGTATGCAACTGGGCATACATTGTGAATATGTTTGTCCATAGATATGCAACTATCAAATATAGTTCCAGGGTTGCGACTAATAATCAGGCAGAACTAATATTGATAATATAATCTGAATTAATCTTTTCGATATGGACTTCTAGGCGGTTTACTTTTTAATGAAAGCAAGACAATTTCTGGTTTGTCACCATTCAACTTAAGCATATTCTCTCTCAGCCAACCGCGAACCAATGAAATGCAGTTGTCAGGTTTAAACTTCGCTTCAGTTAATTTGATTGAGTACACTCAAATGAGAGGTATTATTGGGATAATAGTCTATGTCGTGACGATGAATAATTTACCTTAAAGATGATTTCCATATGGAGAATAGCATTAGACCAATAACTGATCCTTGAGAAACTACCAATCGCATACAGACCAAAGATGTAGAGAAATCTCCAATCATGACCATTTGGTTACGATCCGTTAAGTAAGATCTAAACCACGAGAGAGCGTTTCTACCGATACTCAAACTAGACTGAAAACACTCTAAGAGAATGTCATGGTCCACAGTATTAGACACTTCACACAAATCTTGGAGTACAATATATGAAGCTCTCCTCTCATCCATGGCTTGAAGCAATTAAGTCACTTCGGTCACGCAAAAGCGATTGTTCTGTACTATAAAACATCTCATAAGCAGTCCGGAACGTTTCATTCAAACCATGTGTAGAAAGATTATCGTTCAATCTTGCAGCAAAAACTCTTTCAATCAATTTGAAGACGAAGGATAGGTTAGATATGGGTCTATACATCTTGAAGCTTTCCTGATTTAGATCAGATGTCTTTAGCAGAGGCTTCAAAATAACTTCTTTCGGATTACCTAGTACTATATTAACACTTCCTTGTTCTGTCCCTCTAGAGTAAAGTTATGTAACATGAACACCGAAATAATTGATCAGCGAAATCTTCAAATTCAATTACGTGAGTGTATAACATATCTACAAATCTCAAATCTTGTGGCTCTGTCCAACAGACGACGGTCATAGGTCTCTACTCCAAATTTCAACAACAACAACAATAACAACAACAAATAACATATCTTGTTACACACCAAATATAGCATAGGAGTTGTTGCCCCGCTTTTCTAGCTTAACCACGGGATCTGTCAATCGTTTTTCAATGGTAATTGGTTGTGCTGCTCGGGGACGACTTTAAATGATGCACATAGCCATTAAGATGAAAATGCTTTACTTGCAAATCAATCTACGGCTAATTTCGAATTAGAATATATATTCACGTACGTTAATTTAAAAACTATTTTTTTTTCAATATCGAAAAGCTTTAATTGATTACGCTAATAATTTTTTAATGTTAACGTAGCAACATGGTGTGGAAAATTAAATACAATAAATTGAATTTGTTTAATATGAATATTTGTAGATGATAAATTATAATATTAATGGTGATATGAACTGTATTTTGGACCCACTCTTATTAACACAAATAAGTGCTAATGCGAATAATTGACAGGATCCATGGCTATAGGGGTACAAGATGACTTTCCGCCAAGGAAAACTGACCGACAATTTAAGGGGGCGAGTGGGCCGGGTTTTTTTTTAGATTGCAAAACAAAACGATTCTCTGACAACTAATGACAGTTGGAATGTTGAAAAGGAAATTCTAAATTGATCAATAGAATTTTGAAACCGAAAGAAAATTTAGAAATGAAAGTAACATAAATTTTTTAAATGATTTATTTCGCAAAATGAGAATTTATTGATTACGTACGTTAAAAAATATAACCAAAAATATACATTTACAAGAGGAAATTCATCACATTAAAGAATATCATTATATGAAGATTATGATTCAATCAACCTGATCATGTAAAATAGCCATCGTATGTACACTCTATAAAAGATAAACACAATATTGACAGGACATATGACACACACAACATCGTATTTAAACAGGGCCATTAACTTTAGAACACCTCTTAAGAACTTCTTTTACTGAGATGTTGCCATCATTCAGCTGTTTCCATCACTGAACAATCGTGGCATGCACTTTACAGAAGCACCGCACCAGTTCCCAGAATTGACAGTTGTAGGTTCACATTTTGAGATTCGGTGTGCAGCAACAACTTTTAGAGATTTATTGATGACTGTTATTAAATCGGTTGTGCAACCCTTCAACATCATTGTTGGTGCGCACTGCTATATTGAGAACACTCCAGGGCGGAATGGAGCAAAACACAATTTTTCAGCCACTTGCTCTTGTAATAGGTAAGGAGGCGACTGATGGTGCGTGGTGGGCCTGACGCTTCCATATCGGCGAACTAGGTGAGTATATACTCCGCGGAGAGCAATGGCAAAGCCATCAATCGCTTACAAAAAAATAGTAGGTTGGTTGCATCGTATAATAATGCATGCAGGATATCATGGCGTCAAGTAATTCACCATTCAGAACACATGGCCTGCATTCTTCTGATCTAGCCATCTCGTGGTATTCAGGACGAGTAATATGTGTAGCACAATGGATATGGCACCATTTATCGCACACATCACAACTAACAGCTAGACAGTTTGCAGGTACACCTTTGAAACACATGATACATAGGAACGACGGAGGGATATTCACTGTTAACTGTATAGATATTCATTGTTGGCAGATCAATGATGGTTGTGATTTTCTGTGAATGTCAGGATTTTTATAAGAATTTGGGCATATGTAATAACAATTTAGCTCCTCAACAGTTACTAGCTATGATACTTGTGAATTACATTCTTCTAACGTAGTACATCTACTCCTGAGCACGTGAGACCATGGCTATTCACCACCATCGTGCGTTCTCATTTGGAATATGGAAATGTAATCTGGTGTCCAAGATTCCGACGTGACAAGCTGGAAGTCGAAAAATCCAGAGGAGAGCCACAAAGCTGATACCAAACTTGAGAAGTTTGCCATATATAGATAGGTTAGAAGCCCTGAGACTCTCATCTTTGTGGTATTGTAGGAGACGAGGCGACATGGTTCAAGTGTATAAGATCCTGAAGGGTATAGACAGGCTGGAATCTAACCAATTCTTCTCGCTGGCTGACATATCAAACACCAGAGGGCATAGCCTTAAGCTAGTGAATCACCGCTCAAGATAAAGTTTGAGGCAAAAAGTATTCAACCAGAGAGTAACAAACGATTGGAACGGGTTACCAGCGCACGTGATACACAGCCCTACATTAATACATTCAAATCCCGATTAGACAACGTGACAAATATTGGATTAAGGAGCGTTACAATCTGCCATGTTCCGTTTATTAAGAAATATCTTACAAAGAAAACAAGACTTGACCGGAGTTTTTAACAGGCTATGCCATCACTACTCCGTAGATCTGATATCAAGATATCAACGTTGTGGAATAAGTTGTCTGATAATTTTAAATTGGCAGGAAGTAAAGAAATATTTTGTAAGGTTCTTAAAATCCACATATTTAAAATAATCTATTTATAATATCTATAAACCAGGATATTTGGTATAAAATGTATTTGTGCTATGTGAGCCATAATAGATGTTTTAATTCTGTGTTCAAAGAAAAGTGTCTTAGAACAACTTAAGTTGAATAAGGCGCTATATAAAATACTTTTATTATATTATGATACATTTTAATAAATCTGTGCTATCAGTAGTACAATGAGGTCCGGAAGTCCTTTTTTCAAGCAAGACTTCTTGACCAGTAAGTTGAGCGTTATAGATCGACCTCCAGATGACTTCCGGTTTCATGATGCTGACAGGCGGATAGAAAACATGAGACAAGGCATAATGATCCAGATCAGAAAACAAAAACCATTGTCATGGACATGCTGCCGAACAGGAAAGGTTGCCAGTTTTCCAACGTGCTCTACTAATGAGTCGCATGAAATGCTACGACTCTTTCCAAAGGATCAGGATTCATTTGATGACAGGCTGGTTGTGGAAAATGATTTTGATACTCAACTTATTGAGTGTTCCGTATATTGAGACATATTGCGATATAATGTGATTTTAAAACTCACGGCCAAATACAATAAAAGCTCCATTATCATCTGCTGAACCGGACCTTCTTATTCTCTTCACAGCTGAACCTACCATTTATATTCAATTCAATTTGTTTATTTCAACATTCATATTACATCATTTTAATGACACAAAATACACACAGAATGTTGAAAAGGAGGATGATTGATGCATTGCTTATATAATGCCCCCCTCCCCTTCCTTTAACATAACGTAAAAATATTTGGAATAAACTTAATTATAACTTTATGAAACAATCACAAATCCATATAAGTTTAATTTTGTAATGATTAGTTATTGTAGCAATAACATATTATTGGGCATATTATATCAGATATGTTGTATTTGAACAGTAAATAATATTACGGACATACCTGAACATCGGTATAGGTCATATGAACAAATTAACATATTCTTAATTACGTGCTTAAAACCTTTATTTGTTTTAACATTGTGAACATTTGTATCTATAATTATCGATTATTGATTAGCCCCGAAAGTTTTTACTAAGACAACAGACAAGCAATCGGAGACGGAACTGATGTGGAGGTCATGCAGATCGAAGTATGTGGGTTCTTACCCAGAAATACAACAACAGCCCACAACAACATCTTACGACAGTTGATCCACTGCTTCAAGCTACTTGTTGAAATGAAGCCTGCTATGTTACTGTTGGAGAAAGATAAGTCTGCCGCTTCTAAAAATTTCTGATAACACGACCTATCCAAGATGGCTATATTTATAACCTGGTAGCAGCTTATCGACGCCTGAAGAACGGTTGAAAAGCTGGCGTCATTAGACTGTGTCAGACAGTCAATGCCACGCCAGGCGTTGAACTCAGAAATTGTTACGACTGCTGCTAGACACTTACAGGGGCGATTCTACCCATAATTCCAATTTACATAATATTTATGCGACCCACTGTCTTTATTAAATATAAATAAAATGTTAAATGATAATAATTATAAATGTGTGACTACAGCTATAGACCTATTTCTAATCTATCTTTCATATCTCAACTATTAGAAAAAGGCGTATCCAGTTGTTTGAACATTCACTTAAACTATGATCACTTGTCTAATGTTATTCAGCCTGCTTACAAATAATTTCACACTACAGAAACCGCTCTGCTGAGAGTTCACAACGATATACATGTATTACTAAACACGAACACAGGAAAGGTCACAGCATTGACACTATTATATTTATCTGGAGCTTTTGACACCATCGATTATTCTGTTCTTCTAGATCGCCTGTCTGATTGGTATGACATATTGGGCACAGCACTCCTTTGGACCCGCTCTTTCTTAATAAATAGGTCTCAATCAATAAAAAGAAGAAACTGCTTTTAAGAATAAGTTCCCATATTTTGCGGCGTTGTCCAAGACTGTTCTTGGACCGCTACTGTTTACTTTGTAAACCACACTACTAAGTTCTCTTACTCGCAGCCACAAATTAGACTATCATGTATATACAGATGATACCCAAGTATATATATATATATATATATATATATATATATATATATATATATACATATAAAGCAGACACATCTTTCTCTTAAACAGCAAGGTGACTTTCTCAATGAAATCTCTGCCTGGATGACAAATAATAGACTTAGGCTTCATGCAGACGAAACAGATTTAATTATTATAGGTACACCCAGACAGCGCAGCAAACTTACTCGTTTATTCCCTACACCCATCCTTCATCACAGCATCACACCGTCAGACACTGTACTTAATCTTTGTGTTACATTCGATAGCGATTTTAATTTCAGAAAACATATTTCTCTGACATGTTGCTGCTGCTTTTACCGTATTTGTGACCTTCGCCGTATTCGTCGCTATATTTCTCTTACAGTAAGCATTACTGTAGTAGGCTTGGTTATTGCGACTGACTTCTTTATGACATCGCATCTGAGGATATTGCCAAACTTTAGTGTGTTCAGAACTGCCTTGCTAGGTTAGTAGTCGCACAGTCTCCTCTTTTTTTTTCATTCTGTGCAACTTCTGAAATTACATCATTGGCTCCCTTTCCAATCTCGCGTCATTTTCAAACTCTCTACGATTCCCTTTCAAACTCGTTCTTCCGGAAAACCTATTTTCCATGCTCTCTAGCACCCAGGCCCAGAGTATTCCATTCATCTGGTTTACACTTCCTGTTTGTTCCGAAAGTTAAAACTGGGACTCGTGCTTTTAAAGTTGTTTGTATTATCAGTTACATCACATCCTATGGTGTGATAGCTGTTGTAATAATCAATCTCATGTAATTATGTACAAGGTTGGGGCGATTATAGGATGTATTATAGGCATTTTGAATGTAATCGATTACGATTACATTGTAAAGTAATCATGATTACAATCACGATTACAATGTATATAACACAAACATGAATGTGATTCTTCATTAATATTTTCTCATTACATGTATAATATCGATATAAACATGTTACAGTGGTTACACGTTGCTTTGTAAGAATCAGATGCAGTATCCTGAATTTTGGGGTGCCACAAGGATCGGTACTTGGACCACGTAAGTACTGTTTGTATTCAAAACCAATTGGTGCGATATGTAGCAGACATAATTTGCTCTACCACTGTTATGCAGATGATAACCAGGTTTATATAGCGATCGTGCCCAAAACAACTTGGTCCGACGTTGCAAAGAAATTGGAAGCTTGTTTGGCTGATATCAGTACTTGGATGAGTGCAAACATGCTTAAGTTAAACGAGGGAAAGACAGAGCTCATTATCTTTAACCCGAAACATCAGGTTAGGATGAATGAGGAATTACAGCTTCAGGTAGGTAATAATACTGTTTTTGTAGCATCGTCAGTGAAGAACTTAGGAGTATAATTTGATACATCCCTGACCATGGAGAGGCAATTAAATGCAATATCCAAAGCCTGTTATTACCAAATTCGTAATATTGGTCATATCATGTGGTACATCACTTTGGATGTTTGCAAAACACTGGCACACGCCTTGATAACATCTCGGCTAGATTACGGGAACGCTCTCCTGTATGGTCTTCCAAACACACTGATAACACAGCTACAGAAAGTACAGAATTCTTCTGCCAGGTTAGTCACTCGCACTCATAAAAGAGAACATATAGCACCAGTCTTGAACTCCCTGCATTGGCTTCCAGGTATATATAGGTCGCAGTACAATAATTTGATGCAATAACACCATATAATGGCACAGCTGTACAAAATGTAAGTATTGGTCTTATTAACTGTCAGTCGATCTGTAATAAATCTGATGAAATATCTGATGTTGTTAAGGATATGGATCTTGATGCTCTTGTCATAACAGAGACTTGGCTGACTGGTAATGTTTCAGACCAGAAAATTGTTGGTGATGTGACTCCAGCTGGATATTCATTCCACCATGCAGCTCGGATTCACAAAAAAGGTGGGGGAGTCGGCATTCTTCTCCGTGATTCTTTGAAGTGTGAAACCCATTTGCGTTTTCAGGCTAAGTCTTTTGAAAATTACCAACTGACTTTTATATCTGGGGGGATAAGTGTTCGTGTAGCTATTATCTACCGATTACACCCCACTAAGAAAAATGGCCTGAAAGCAGCAGATTTCTTCAAGGAATTTTCGGGATTTGTTGACTCTCTTGCTACCAACAGTGGTCATCTGTTGATCTTAGGTGATTTCAATATACATTGGGATTGCCAGAGGAATGCAGATACCAAACAACTGGCTGACATTCTTAGATCTGCCAATCTCAGGCAGCATGTCCAAGAAAGAACACACAGACATGGTCACATCTGAGAGCTTGTCATCTCCCGTGATGATGACAATTTGATTAAAGGTGTGTCTGTGTCTTCCATGCTGTCTGATCATTTCCTTGTTGACATTAATGTATCTTTACAGAAACAATCTGTTTCAGCTAAAGATATTTCATATAGAAGATACAAGTCAATTGACAAGGAGGCTTTTCTTGCTGATCTGCGAGTCTCTTCTCTGGTATTGGATCCACCGGATGATGTGGATCATCTGGTGGATCTCTATGATAATACATTGAGAGACACTGTAGATCAACATGCACCTTTAAGGACAAAGGAAATGCCAAGCAGACCAATGCTTCCATGGTATAATAAGAACATACAGGCTGCAAAGAGACACAGAAGGTATTGTGAGCGTCTGTGGATCAGGACCAGTTTGTGTGTTCATTTTGAAATGTTCAAGGTCAGTAAAATTCTTGTTAAAAATACCCTTGCCTCTGCTAAATCTGAATACTATAATAGAAAGATCAAAGCATCCAAGGGAAATCAAAGGACTGTTTTCAGTGTTGTGAATAAAGTATTACATAAAAGTCAAACTGTCCTCCCAAATAATATCAACTCAGATAAAGATATGGCCCATTGTTTTAATAACTTCTTCTGTCAAAAAATATTAAATATACATAGTGGGTTCCAGTCCAGCACCTTATCACAGGGTACACCATTGGTAGAAGAGTCCTGCATATCCATGATGGATACATTTGAGCCTTTTACAGAGACTGATATCAGACAGTTGCTGAAAAAGTCATCTAATGCTTTCTGTGCAGTTGACCCTATGCCTACATGGTTTGTGAAAGATTGTCTGGATGTTCTGATAAACTCAATTACAAATATAGTTAATAAATAATTACCCACATGCCAGATATAGTTAAGTAGTCAGTGAGGGTCAACTAGACTGGATATTGGGTTATCACACTCTGGACTGTAATATTCTAAACAATTACAGACCTGTTTCAAATCTTACATTTTTATCTAAAGTTATAGAAAAGGCAGTTGCTTTCCATCTAACCAAATATTTAATCAATAATAACCTTAATGAATCACTACAGTCTGCCTATAAAAGTGGTCACAGCACTGAAACAGCCTTAATTCGGGGAAAAATGATATTATGATGTCAATTGATCAAGGTAAGCCAGTAATACTTGTTCTTCTGGACCTGTCTGCTGCATTTGATACAGTTGACCATAATGTACTTTTCTCTAGGTTAAAAGACATGTTTGGTCTGTCAGGTAGAGTACTTGAATGGTTTAGATCCTATCTGGAACAATGCTCCCAGAGAGTGTCTGTTCATGGTATTTTATCTGACATTCAGTTTTTGTTATCTGGTGTACCACAGGGTTCAGTTCTTGGTCCTCTGGTTTTCACAATGTATACTCGTCCTCTTGGGATCATTGCGCAGCGATATGGGATTAAATATCACTTGTATGCTGATGACACACAGCTGTATATATCACTGGATCCTGACAATGAGTTAAATTTCTCCTCTCCTTTATTGTGGCGGGAAGTATGTATTGCCGATATCCGGCTATGGATGACTCAAAATCTTCTAAAACTAAATGATAATAAAACAAATATTTTATATTTGGCATCACCACATTGTGTTAAATCCCTAAAGACACCAGCATTACAGATGGGTACATCTTCGATTACCCCTAATGGGTCAGTAAAAAATCTAGGGGTTATTTTTGACCAATGTATTAACATGCATGCACATGTCACATCAGTATGCCGAGCTTCTTCCTACTACCATCTTAAGAACATCCATTGTTTAAAAGCATTCTTGACACAAGAATCACTTTTAACTGTAGTTCATGCCTTTGTTACATCTCAGACTATTGTAACCCCCTGTTATATGGCATATCTGATTATAACATTAATCGCCTTCAGCGAATTCAGAATAGTGCAGCTCGCATTGTAACAAATACTAGAAAATATGATCATATTACCCCAATTCTTCAAAAACTACATTGGCTACCTGTTAGACAGCGTATCCATTTTAAGATTCTGTTAATAACTTATAAATCTATAAATGATATGGCACCAGAATACCTGTGTGAACTGGTTTCCATTAGAAAGTCATCCCGAAAACTCAGGTCATCCAGTCAGATACTATTGCAGGTGCCAGTGTCTCGGCTCAAGTCATATGGTGATTGTGCGTTTAGTGTTGCAGCCCCCAATTTGTGGAATAAGTTGCCGGCAAATATTAGAAATTCGTCGTCTCTTGGAAATTTTAAGTCTCTTCTAAAAACACACCTATTTAAGGTCGCTTTCACAGATAAATAATTATTATCTTTTAAATCATTACAGGGTTTTTACAGACATTATTTGGGGTATTATTAAATTACATATTATTTGTACAGCGCCTTTGAATGGCTCCTGCTAGTAAGGGCGCTTTATTAAATATACATTATTATTATTATTATTATGTACACTTTTAAGGCACTTCAATGAACTGTCCCTCAGTACTTAGAGGAACTTGTCGTGCCGTATCAGCCGACAATGTCTCTACGGTCTGAGTCTGGAGCATTCTTAGCCGTACCAACACCACGTGGAGTGACATACGGTAATAGATGTTTCAGAAAGGCTGCTGCAACCTTATGGAATAATCTTCCATTAACCATCAGAAAGTGCAAGACCCTTGATTCCTTCAAAAAGAAGATAAACTAATCTTTTTGTTCCAGCTTTTCCTAGCTGAATATATTATGTATTTGGCTGGAAAGAATTATGTATTTTTAAAGATGTAAATCTGTTACATCCATATAATTATTTATTGTCAAGCGCCTTAGAGTAACCTTCTTACAAGTTATATAGGGCGCTATATAAATTTGGTATATTATTATTATTATTATCTAGTATATTCTTGAAATGAAAATGTACAAGAGACTTTGATGACATTGTACAAAGTTAATTTGTTTTAATATTTCTGAGATCAATGGGCATAATAGTGCAAAGGAGCAAATAATGCATTTGCCATGAATGCGCAGGCATTTATAAAGATAACTGAGATTCATGCAAACATTATCAATGGAATTGTTTGAATATATATTTAGTAACAAAATGCATCATGCGTGGCGTGACTATAGCCAGGTAATGTCTAAATAAATCGTCCCCCTGTGTAACCTGACCACCTCTGTAATTGGACCACTTTCCCCAGTCTTAAATTATTGCTATTTATTGTTTAATATGATCTACAATAAACCAGCTTGTTTTATGGGGGATGGGTATTTGATGTATAAATGCTAGGATGCTTACGAGATCATGTTTTTATTAATTTTACCACCATAACGTTCTTCTATACTGTCCGGCTACTGCTAGGTAGAAATATGTAACAAAGAAATATATAGTGAGTCAAAACTTTATTGAACAAGCCATTTATAGACATGTTTTCTATAATAAACCAGATGCGAAACTATTGTTTTGCATAGTGATTATTAAAATAACAATATTTTGCTTACTGTTAAAAAAAGGTGCAACCCAATTTTTTTCTTTTGTGTTTAAATTAAGAAGTACAAGAGAGTGACAATACAATATATTATAATATCATGACTACTTCACGTATAAACATTGGGTATAACTGATTCATTATTATTAATAAAATAAATATTTTCCAAGACACTTAAATCTGTCATAAAAATTCTAGTTTATATTTTTCGCGTGTCACACGTACACACGCGCACACAAATACAATTATGATATTTCTTATCGTGAAATATTTTTGAAGATGATGTATCGCTGGAGTTATTATTGAATATATTGCATTTGTTTTAGATTTCTAATGGAAGAAATTCACGATATGTGTGGGTGTGTGTGCCCTTAATTATCTCTAGCTGTAGCTGCATAGTCTCAATAAGTGACAACTGTCAACTACAGTGTCAATTGAATTTATTTTGTTTATTTTAAATAGTAATGCAAGTACACATCACAATAAAATACGTAAATACATTAAAATATCAGGACAGTACAAAAAGGTTTCAAAAGAAAGCAATCCATAATCTTGTCGAAGCTATAGTTATTTAGATCATGCCCATCCATTGTTTGTTCTTTATGAGTATTTGAAATTTTTAGATATTGTAAAATTAAAAACCTTGATTATAATATATAACGCCAAAAATAGCATGTTATCTATCAATCTACAATTTTGTTTATAACAATAGAATAAATATATTCATAGTAAAAAGGAATAATTTTAATGTAAAATTTTATAAGACGAAAAGAAAGTTAATGCCAATTAGTATTATGGGTGGGTGTTAAATTATGGAGATGCAAATGTTTGCAATGTTAAAACAATCAATATTTTAAGCACCTATAATTATAAGAATATGCATGTTAATTTCTTTGTATGACTGATACACCGATGCTGATGTATGTCCGTAATTTTATTTACATATATACGATATAAGATGCTGAATAATAAGTTATTGGTACAATAGTTAATCATTTCAAAATTAAATTTATAGAATATATGGATAACATTTGTTGTTGTTTCATAAAGATAAATAATTATATGCCTATTCCACATATTTTTAAATTTGTCATGAATGTTTTAATGTTATGTTAAGAGGGGTGCATTATATAAACAATGCTTCAAGCATCCCCCCTTTCAACATTCTATATGCGTTTGCTTTCATCAATTGTTCGAAATTATGTATTATATATATATATATATATATATATATATATATATATATATACCATTTATTTCGTACCAAACACTGTACAATAATAATATGAGTGTATAGATGCATATACATTATGACATATATCTAGTCATAGGTGAAAGGATTAAACAGAAAATAAATTTTAAAAAAAACAATTCACGGAAAGTTCGTGTAACAGAATTGTCAGGCTACATTGATTGAAGGCAGGTAGGTAAAGCCATCCCTCATTAAACATAGCTCTCTAACACATCTACCTACTGCTGTGGATTCATCTGAACAAAATCAATGAGCAATGTTGAAATAAACAATTTTGAATTGAAAAGGTGAAAACACTTTTTTCCATTGTGGTCCTGAAATTGGGCTCTGATTATATCTGAGAAAAACCCCCAGTATTAGTATGTTGCGATGTGTGATGAGCGCTACAGCTGACAGTTCCCGCATATATTTTGATCTGGTGGAAAATACACAGCTGGAGTGGCGCGACTTAGTGAAAGACGAAGGGACTAGAGATCTACTTCATCTAGACGACAGCTGGAATATTTTAGATTCTCTTGTAAACGTTTGGCAAAATATTATAAAAAGGAAATAACTTAATATTATTTTAACTTCACCTGTTTTGTTATTTAATGCATAATTATATTTATGATTAAAAAAAACATAATTATATGTACATGTACCGATCGTACATTTTATTTTATCCGTGTCCCAGCGTGATATCCGTAATCCATCTCGCAATCACCTCCCGTCTCATGATTTTATTTACAATCAGATGGCAGATGAAAATGGCTTTGTCAGAAATAGTTTTATTGAAGTCGACTTTGGAAATACAGAATAAGCCATATTCCGTGAAGCTAACATCTTCTGAAATATACTGGGAGGTGATAACATCTAGCCGAGCTGTTGGAGGCCCGTATTCAGAGCCGCTTGTCAGTAAGTGATGATGCACAGACAATAATTGACTGAGTCGTTGAGAATCAGAATGAGTGACTGAAGCTGACAGTTGACAGCCACTGTACTGAGCGGACAAATGTTGTCAAAAATAGATTCATTTAACCAGCGGTCTGTTTACATGTTAAACGGATTTCTTGTTTATTTTTTATACTAATTTTATCATAACAGGGGCGAAATGTGAAGGTCAGTGTTTGAATAAAGTTGAGTTGTGGATCATTTACTAATTTAGTAAATAACAGTTATTGAGTTAACGTATTACATAAGGCTAATCCTGTATGGGTCTTTGCAGAGTTCACCCTTGAAAGCTTAGTCACTGGTCTTAGGTGACATATGTGGCCTAGGGCCTACTACCTGGGCAAATGAGATCAAACCAAAGGTTTATTCATAGTCTATAGATCTAATCACTCTATTAGTCTATACTATAGAAGATGGGATATTCAATTTTATATCACGAAGCAACAGAGGGATTCGATCCCACAACTTGTAGGTCTACACTGTGGCTGCCTGATAACTGATTTCTTGCAATCCATGACTTGTGTTCCTGAAATAGGAATAGTCCTGGGCAAATTTATCCCATTGCAATAAGTGCAATGTGCTTAACCGCTAGACCCCAAGAGTTCATATTAGTACAGTGGGTAAAGTACTTTACTGCAGACTTTCATTTTTGGGGTTGAATCTTTGTATTTGTGGGATGTCAACCTTCATCCATGTGTGATCACCATGGCTAAACAAATATTCACACTTACATGTGGCTGAACTGTTGCCTCCCCAAATTTTACCTGAAATACAATGAATGGTAATTGGCAGTTTCTTCTGGTGATTTACATCTCGTAAGATAAAATGTTCTTCCAATAAGTAGGAAAAGGAGCTGGTTTTCATACCTTTTACTGATTGCAGCAAATGTAATTACAATAAGGAACTCTCCGATAACTAATATATTTTCTTAAAGCCTTAAACCTATCCAGTAACATTGTTGGAAATGTGGAGTGTTGTTTGTCTTTGTGATGAAATAATTAACTTCTAAACTAATTGCTAAATTCTATGTTAGGATTTTGTCATCATCTTCAAATGAGACCCTAGCAGAAAGTTATTTGTCTTTATTTCAATCTATGATCAGTGTCCACCTCATAAGAGCATTAAGTAATTGCTGTATTAATACTTATAGTAGTGACAAGTAGACCATATTTGTCTGTATCCTGCTTGTTCCAGCTGAAAGTGAGTTGAAGCAGCAGATAAATGTTTTGCTGCATATATTTTATGGAGAACTTGATAATTATAATGAGTGATAATCAGTGGGTAATTATAATAAATGTTAATAGGCAATTTTGCTAATATTATTATTAGCACTTTTCAACTTTTTTGGGGAAAGAATCCCCATTTTGTTTACTGCCAGTTTAATATCCCATTTTTAACTGAGTACTACATCAATTAATCTAATCAGTCACTGATTGATGTTATGAGGCAAGAAATTAATTTCTGAATAAGTCTGACAGATTCTGAATCTCAAATGAGAATCTAGCACAAGGTTCTTGACCCAAGAAACAGCTCATTGTCCGATTCCATGATCTGTGTCCATCTCATCAGAGAATCAAGTAATTGCTTTACTGGTGTTTATAATAGCAACTGATAAACCATAATTGAAGGAAATTACTTGAACAAGCGAATAACCAGTAGTAACAGATAAAACCAGTCAGTAGGGTCTTATCGCAGTGCAGATATATGGTGAAATAATAGGCTCTGGATTAATTGACAAACAACATTTGATATTAAATGTGTTTGGTACTCTAAACTTAAATCCAGTATTGCATGTGGCTGAGTCTGCATTCCCCCTGAGAAATATTTTGGAAATTAACTGCTTTTAGGTGGCTTATGCCACCATTTTAATGACTTGAGCACAAAGTAATATAAAAATCTAGTCCATAGCTGTATTGTGAATATCATTACCTAACAAATGATTCATAGCATATTGATTTGGATGAATAATAATGCATCAGTTATATATGTACTGGTAGTAACTTTTTTTCTTCTTAATTCTAGGTTCATTAGTTTGGCATCTTGTTTATAGAAAACATGTCTTTAAATAGCTTGTTCAGTAAATATTTTGACATACTACACTTTGCCACATGTTTCCGCTTAGCAGTAGCCAGACAGTGATAAAAATGAATATTCTGTAATATCTTGATTAAACATTATAAATTTGGTCAATTATTGACTGTAGCAAACTTGAGTCAAAACATAAGTGGCATTAAGATATTCGGAAATAACTGTAACATTATTTTGTAATATTAGTGAAAGCTGAAATATTATCCTATTCTGTGTTTCTGTCATTGGATGAATATGTTTAATCAATATATGAAAAACGACAAGCAAATAATTTTGCTGCTGATTGACAATACACCAAGCTATATATATATCTAGATCTGATAAAGAACACAGTTTAAATTCTGCCACCTCCAAACACTTAATGCTGCTATCCTCAACCATTGCAAGTCAAATTACAGAAAACGATGACTCTGTTACATAATCACTTCATTATCTTTGGAGGTCACTCTGCCTATTTAGCCTACCATGTGCACAAAAGTTGTCATAAAATACCAGCCATCATAATACGAGTTATAGAGAAAGGCTTATCATAGTCATAGTGTCCAGGAGGTCGGAGGTTTGAATCCCGGCCATGGCACTGTGGAAGGAGGAGTTTTATATCCAGCCAGGAAACTGGTAAAAAAAATTGAATTATTTCTTGTGGTGAAGCAGGACATTTCAGTACATATATATGTCCCTCATTTCAATTAGCCAAGCCAAATAAATAATAACTGTATTATATTATTGTTATGTAATTCCAGTCACCATATATGGGTGTCAGAGAGAAAGAGAAAGGCAAGTGATCAAGAACTATTTCTCATCTGTTTAGAGAAATGTGTTGGTATCAGATAATGAATGTCTTAACTAAGTGGCCAGGCTTGTTAATTTGGACTTCCACTTTGGCACATAAAGTCACAACTGGGCTAAGTTGGTTGTATGCAGAAATAGCCAATGATGCCCCAACAGGCAGCATGTTGTAGACTGATTAGCCAGAAATAATCCTCCTCATCTACTGATACTGACAGCTTTACCATAGACCCGAAGGTGTTATTTTCATGTTAATAAGTGAATGTGCATAGTGGAATATCCTGTATGTGGCTGGTAATGTGGTATGTTGAGGTGTATTTGCAAGCTATCTTATTTTACAGTTGTAATAGTTGGTTTAACAGGGTTTCATTGTGCGGTGTAATTCAAAACAGTGGTTATTTAACAGTATGGTCCAGCTAGGGGCTAAAATATACTGGAAAGTAACTGACTGCTGATTCAGTTTGAAACCTGAATTCTTGTTTTATAAAAATTACCCTCAATGTTACCAGGGCCAGCAATCTTTTTAACTTGATCATTCTGTCCATGTCTCACAATTGATTGAACAATAATAAAGTGCTCTACGTCGCTCACTTTTGAAGACAAAACAGATAACGTAATGGTATCAGGGGTAGTTGAAGAAGGTTGACTAGAGGTGCCTCCATGGCCTAACTTCGGCCCATTTAGCCTAACTTGTACACAAAAGTGGCCATAAAACATCAATCAATCATCATCATCATCCATGGCTTAACTAGTAGCTCAGTTGGCCACAGATCTATAGGAGCTGGGTTCAAATCCCAGCTGGTGTATGTCAGAAGGGTGTTTCATTTTTCACTTCTCTTCATTACCTTTGGAGATTGCTCGGCCCATTTAGCCTACCTTGTGCACAAAAGTGGCCGTAAAACAGCAACATTTACACTTTAAAGAGAGGCTGACTAATAGCAATTCTGTGAATTCAGGGCCAGTAGTACCCTCTAAAGAACAGTGAGAAGTCTATCAGTCAGTCTCATCTGATGGCAGAGCACTGCAGCACAAATCTCCAGATTGAGGGTTTGGATCTGGCTCACACTTGCGGTTGTGGGATATACTTACCTAGATAGTCACTGCTCAGCTAGTATGTTCCACTAACATGGAAGACTTCTTCCCCCATTCACCATCAAATTTCAGGTCTGCGTTTGTTTGATTTGTTTTACTATACAGTTATCCCTGGGTCATATGTGCCACTAACATGGAAGACGTCTTCCCCCATTCACCATCAAATGTCATAATGAAGTGTTAAATTTATTTACTTATTTCATTCTTAACATTGAAGTTAACATTTAGTTAACGTTTTCCATACATTTTATAAGGTAGGCTGCTATGTTTGTTTAGGTTTTGAATCATATTTTTGGAATGCGTTTCAGGCCAATTCTTTTCATGAGCTGTATAATTATTATTAAATTAATCTCTGTTTCTTTATAACAGGAACCTGCGCAATTATACAATCATCATTTTAAAAATTACAACAGAGATGACTGTGCCTAAATATATGGGAGAAAAAATGATGGTATTCATATAGGCCTGCATAACGGATAGAGGTCATATTATAGTGTGACCCACATTTTTTCCAACTTGTTGTCCGTTGTCCGTTCAGCTTTCTATGATGAGCACATTTAATGTTTTCTAAATATTCACACAGTCCATGTTTATTACCAGTTATTAGTGGAGATTATGTTATGATTATCAAACATTATATATACATCCTGTATGTTTGCTGCCGAATGGATAGTAAGTACAGTTTCATTTTACAGTTTTATAGCTCAGATGAGATGTGCTGTATATATGTAATTGTTTTATCGGAGTGTTTCATGGGAATTGAATTATTTATAATAAGTACTGGAGAGAGATATCAGTTGGTGTGAGTCATTTGAGAGAGTCATTATTGTATTTTAGAAACACTCTGTATACAATGCAAATATATATTTCTCTCTCATGCGCGCACACACACACAAACCAATTGTTTCTAACTAAGCCATTGCTTTTTAAAAGCTAGGCATTCTCTCTTCTTCCTAAATTGTAGTAGGTACGAGGCTGTAGAATACATTTCGTGTAACAATGTATCAAACCTAAACAAAGCTGTAGCAATCTTCTGATAAATTATACAGCTTATCTATATCAAAGATAATGATATATGTACTGTTACACCAAGATGAAAAGAGACAAAATTAGCCCATTGTATTCTTCATATATATATGTGTGTGTTTGTGTATACTAACATTTCTCCAAGTGGAATTTATTAACACCTAGGGGTTGTTGGCACTCAGTGAAAAGGTCTGCAACTAAGACTGTAGCCAGAGAGTAATCCAAGTAGATTGTCAGAAATAAATTTGGCAAGATGACAAATTGAAGTGTACGTCAAAGGAAAATGATTTTCATATTAGACATATTTTCCACATGATAGCCCCAGTTTAGTTTAGCTGTACTGTACTGTTCTTCTGTACAGAATATAGTACACATTTTCTGGAGGAGGAACCCTGTGCTTCCAGTCATAGAAGGTGATCCATGTCAATAGTTGTACTTTCAACAAAATAAATATATAAGTTGGGCTATTACAGTTTCATTTCTAGCTAAGATCTGTTCAAAATATGTTATTGTTATAGCTGGCATGATTTACCAGATACAGGCCAGAACCATTATATATATATATATATATATATATATATATATATATATAGAGAGAGAGAGAGAGAGAGAGAGAGAGAAATTAATTAGCACTCACTCACTCTATACCTAATATTAGCTAAACTGACATTGTAACATTTACTTCCTTGGTGACATATTTGATCTTGAGGGGGAAACTTCTGTTTTTCTCTTTTAAAGAAGTGCTTGGTAACTGGAAGTATTAGAACCTTTAACTCAGATAGATTGAAAACATTCACATGATTACTGGGGCTTGGTTGGTCTAATCTCACTGAGACTGGATAATTTAGTCTTAGCACTTGGCATATGACTGATGTACTATTCACAAAGATAACATCCCACAAACATAAGTAACACAGGGAATTGAACCCTAACTTTGATATTTACCATATACTGATTCCACTAAGAGTTTATCTGTTTGAGATTGATGATGTTAAGCTTTGATGTTTTTGGTTCCATCGTCGATAGCTAATGCCTGACTTTTCTTTCCAGAGACAGAGAGTCAGAGTGTGAAGATAAATGAGATTATAACGGTTCTCCTCGGATCACAGGAGGCACAGTATGATGGCAAGTTCCAGAATTTGGAGATGGTTTCACTCAGTCCAACCATGTTCTCTGTGTGGGTGCTGCGCCGATGTCACAGGCACAAGTGGCGTGATAGGAAAGTGACTTTTACTAGTAAAGACACGAGCGTGATCCAGCAATGGGTGGATAAAATACAGCACATAATTAACAGACCAGGTAAGATGTGAGGGGAATTGGTTAGTCAATCCGTAATCTGAATTGTGGTAAAATAACACTGTTGGTGATGAAGATATGTAAAAATGTTGCTGTTTTATGGCAACTTTGGGTACTTGGTAGGCTAAGTGACGATGATGATGATTGGTGTTTTTACGGCCACTTTTGTGCACATGCTAGGCTAAATGGGCCGTTGCTAGGCTAAATGGGGCCCAGCAACTTTTAAAGGTAATGAGACAAAGTGAAAGTCTAAACTGTCTTCAGAGACAGCTATGTCAGGATTTGAACCAGGCTTTTAGCAATTGTGTCATCCTTATATAGATGACTTGTGGATGCCTTGAGAGACAGCTGACTAGATGGACATAATTCAACTCTTCAGTAAAACATTTTTTTGATTACTTTGTGCTCCAGTTATTTATTCACTATAATTGCCACCAGAATCTGACTTAGAGTTAGAGCAATTTATTTCCAATATTTATCATGGAGGAAGCACCCAGAACACACTCATGGATATGGGAGTGACCCACCACTGACAGCAAGCCAAAAGTGGACACCACTTTGAATTTGTAGCTGAAAGCTTGATCTGAACCCTAGTAGTAGTACTAGAGGTATGTGCCCAACTGTGCTACGATTTAGGCGATGTGATAGTGTTCCAGATGGGCTCAAGTTAATTTATGCCCATTTAAAAAATTCACTGATGGTTGTGGTTTTGTGATGCACATGATGTGTAACGAAAGCCAAGGATTTGGTTTTTCACTAATATAATACAGAAATTAACATAGAAGGGTATGATAGGGCAATTTGTAGTCAGTTCAAGCATCTTGGCATTGGCATTTATGATCTGCTTTCTAGTCATAACGCTGTGGTAATGTGTTATCAAAAAGTACAAAGATATTAATCTTCCTGAGGTGACATAAATCTTTCAGTGATAACTATAGAACCATGTATTGATTTAAATTATTGCTTGGTGGTACTTTCCTGAAAAATAAAATCAGAATTGACAAATAGGCAAACAAGTCTAGACAATAATTAATTTACCTGTAGTAGATCTAAACATTTCCGTTTTATTTTTTACATGTGTTTTATAGAAGTTTGAGATATATTCCAGAAGGAGTTTTGTACATTGCTTTTTGAGAGTATGGAATTAAATTTTTCACCTCATATGTAATGTATGCATATAAATTCCTATGCCTGTAACTTTTGTTCCAGGATTGAATTAATAAATATATCTTATCTTATAATATCTTAACATGAATTGCAATGTTTAAATTCCCACAGAAAGCAATCACATTTGCTATTTCTTTTTGTTGGGAAGTTAAGATGTCAGTGCAATTGTCAATGGCCATCAAAGAAATAAGGATTTATGAAGGGCTGATGTTTATACATTTTGGTTGTTTTTCCATTAAGAGAGGAATATACTTTTATTAAATAATGCACATTTGCTAGAAACGCTTTAGTCTTTTTGTTCTGATCTCTATAGTCTTGTATTGTGCTTTCAGAATATAATCGACCCAAATCTCTGCTCATCTTCATCAACCCAGTTGGGGGTCGACGTACAGCTGTTAAGGTATATCGTGACAAGGTTGCTCCATTGTTTGATCGAGCAGGAATAACAACCGATGTTATTACAACGCAGAGACAAAACCATGCCCGTGACACGCTGTTGGATTATGATCTGAAGAGAGTAGATGGGTGAGAAATATATGTATCATAATATGCTGTGCGTGTGGGCAAAAACCTCTACACAATGAAAGCAATAAACAAATGTTTACAATGATAAACAGCAGTTTTAATAAATATTTGGCCTTTCCTATGAGAATTAATGTTGTGCTGCCTTCATGTTTGCTAATTTTTTTATAATGCCTATAGATATGTGTCAGCAGGTATACTAAGCTTTTTGACAGCGTTTATTTAATAATACAGCTTTTTTGCAGATTGCCTATCACAAACCCTTTAACATTGTTTTATTGCTTTGTATCACCCTTGTGACACTTGCTTAATAGCCACTGATATATCCTATATGTGCAGCCATATAAGTACATATTGTCTTCTGATCTGTTATTGTTCGGCTTATGCAAATATCCATTTGCCAAATGTAAACTGAGATGTGGTAGCTGAGAGCTGTGCGCTGAATTTTGCCATCAATCTTGAGTATTGGCCTTAATACACTAGATACCTCACAGCAGTCACATCCCTACTACAGCAATGTGTTTACTTTTTTTAGTATACTTCTTCTTTAACAATCTACTAAAATATGATACGCTGCCATGGGTTCAGTAAATATATACTTCGAGATCTTAATTGGCGTGGTCCCTGCCGTGAAAACCAGTCACTGCCAAAACCAGGGATCAATCACTTGATTGAGATTAACTTAATTGGGTTTGCGAAACAAAATGCTGCTGTTGCGTTTAACATCGGCATATTCTGAGCGTGATGTCATTTCAAGATCTGTGAAAGACTGAGCTTTGGTGCATCTGACTTAACAGATTAATTTACATTATAAAACTATACATCTATGAATCACTCTCCACTTCACTGACTGGAGGTTGTGTGATCCTTCTCCAGACAATTTGCTTTCTTAGAAGGCTTTAGAACTAGGACATATAAAAGGTCTATAGGTTAGATAAAGTTGTCTTCGAACTAACATTTCCACCAGACGTTCTCGTCATTATTTCTCCTATTTAAATCTATTTCTACAATTCTAGAGTTATGTTTGGATGGCTGTCTGGTTAATTGCCTGGGAAATGAAATGATCAGGCTGAAGCCTTTTGTTGATGGGATTCAGTCCGACAAGCTGAATTAAGTATTCCGATTTAGCTAAATCCAGCACAAATTGTTTTTTGTTTCCGGTTATAAAGCCACATGTTCAAACATGTGATGCACTTGATAGTGAATGATAATAGAGATGTTCTACCATGATAACAGTAAATGTACTTGTATAAACACACCAGTGTTGTTTTGACCTGACATCATAGTTGATAATATCTTCAGTAATTGTCTCATTTTGACAACAAACACAGACAAATCCATGTACACTTATCAAATCATTTTGTTATGATGAATGTGAATTGAGCTGTTTATTTCTAAAATGAATGTCCTGATCAGTATGAGGCCTATACATATATTGGCTGTGAAGCATTGTTAAATTTTTATTTTATTCTGCTATATATTTTTTCTAAATTATTTCTTGTTGTAGTTTTTATTCTTGTTGTAGTTTTTATTTCTGTAGGTGGATCTATAGTTACAAAAGTGGACAACGTTTTCTATGTTATGAAAAGAACATTGAAAAGGGTGTTTTTCCATAAAAAGTGATTCTTTATAGCAAGGAAGTGTCTGAGTATGGTAGAAAACCTCACTGCTGCTACCTACATATCTACAGCAGCCAGCTCAGGATTATGCTATTTTTTCTTGTCTGGAATATACCCCCTTTAATCACCTGTTAAAATATTATACCCTACCTTGAGATCAGTATATGTATGAATACAGGTAAAATATCACAAAGTGATCACTGCAGTGACTAGTCTGTGGTAAGCAAATCATTGCTAAGATCATAGCTCAATCAGCTGTTTGAATCTGACTAGTTGGGTTTAAAATAAAAATGATGATGTTATGCTTCATATCTCATTCTGAGCAGGTCATCATTTTATGTACAGTGAAGGAACTAATGTAGATGGCCCTCCCCTTAGATGTTTGTAGGTCATGGGGTTCTTCTCTAGATAGTCAGATGCCTTATATGGTATTTGGTGGCATTAGAGATGATATTTCTTTGTACAACTGAACTGAATTGGAGCTATGATATAAACAATATATAATGTTGGATCAAGTTGTCTTTAACAGAACATATCCGCAAGTAATTCTTGTCAGTTTTTCACATGTCTGTAGTTATGTCCCTTCCCGGTAAAAGCCTGCTCAGGCAGGCAAAGTGAGCAATTGCTTTGTTTAGCTCCAGCACAATAATTGATTGGGACATATACCCTAAAGAGCCACTCCTTAAGAAAGTGAAACGATCAGGGTGAAGCCTTTTATTAGTGAATGAAACATCCAGCAGACATGTAATACTTGGATTTGAACACATGACTGTCAAGTTCTACAGTACAGTATGCTACTCGCTGCACCATGGGGGATGACCTCCAATCAAGGCAATCTTGTTTTGGGAGAGCCTGTAGTATGTGAAGCCATTTCATATAGTGGTAGTAGTAGTGGTAGTAGTAGTAATACTTTAATTCACCCTCACTCCACTTTAAAATATACATAATTAATAGATAAACACAATTTAGATCACAGACCTCTCAAATAAGAGAATATATTAGCGTATATTGATAATGGACAGACAACATGTCTGAACAAACACTATATTACCACTAGTGGAAATAATCACTATGTATTTATTATATGTGTGCTGTTTCTCACTTTAGAACATTAGGCACATTTCTCTTGTCTCTATATCTGATAATGAGGCATCATTTGAGACTTTGATAGTCTCCAGAAGTCTGCCACCTCCTCTTGTTACTATTATTAACAGATAATTACTGACACCAGTTAGATAGATAATGTTACAAGATAATGTTAAAAACGTTCATCAGATTTATATGAAAATATTAAGCCCTATAACTGTTTTTCAATCAAGGCAAGAGACAGGATTGTCAATTTCCAGTGAAATAAACATATTTCCTAGAACAATGAGAAATACTGGTTGTTATCAAGAAATGCTGGCAATTGTTTTGAATGAAATTTAATGGCCAAATAAATCCTTCTATCTTGCAACAGAATTCATCCATAAGTACTGAATTACCGGTACCATCAGAGCATGCAGTGAGTCCTAGATTTGCTGAACACTGAAACCTATCTATTCCAGCTACTGAAGCAGAACTGGATTGCACTGTTTCCAATTATGGATGCATCCAAACTTCTCATGTTTTTTATATCTATGGTCAAAATGAGTGGGTGAGTGGTTGTTTAGATGGATGGGTGGGTGGGTGGCTATATGATTGAGTGAGTCAGTGCTTTGTTTAGATTCAGTGCTGGTTACACCTGATACATTTGGTTGAAGGAGCACTCCACAGGGAAACATCCCTCAAACACCAGCCAGTAGTCACCGAGAAGTGCAGGTTTACATCGCATAACATATAACAGCCATCTGGAACCTTTGTTTGTTTTTCTTTTCATGCCAGAGTGGTGTGTGTAGGTGGTGATGGCATGTTTACTGAATTGGTTCATGGATTGCTAACGAGAACCTTAAAGGACACCACTGGCAGCCCACATCCCACACCATCTACAGCTTTACCACAGCCGGGCCTTCGGATTGGCATCATTCCAGCTGGTTAGTTAGTTGTCATGCGTGTTACTGTCGCAGACTGGTTATTAGGCGTGCATCTTTGTCGCATGTAATTTGTTCTAGGAATCCTCATCACAAATGAATCATCACGTGAATCACTCATTGCATGCATCAGTAGTACTAACAGATTGATTTTTAACAAAATACTGCCACATATTAATTAAAATACATGTCACTGTCTAAAACTAATATCATCTTGAGTTACTGTACCCTACTAATTATTATTATGATTTAGGTTACTGATAAGTAATTATGAAGACATGCAAAGATGTGTTGAAATATCTGTGACACACATTATACGTATTGTTTAGATAACCCAGTTAATATGTTGTATCACTTTCTATCATCCCACTGTAAGATTAGACATACATGTATATTTTTTTAACCAAGCCTTAATTATGAACTTCATACATGGCCAAACTAAAGATTTTTTTCCCTGTAGGTTCTACTGATACTGTGGCCTATTCAGTTCTGGGTATTAATGATCCAGTAACATCAGCTCTACATATTATTCTGGGTATGTAACTCTTTCTCTCTTTCTCCACATATATATATATATATATATATATATAGTAGGCCCCCGTTATAACGCAGACCAGTATAACACAAAATTGAATATAACAGGGTCAGACCTTGTACCCCAATTCATGGGATCCATGACAGTCTATTTTCTGCAAATTGGCATGAAATCTGCCATTGACTGGTCAAATTTTTCAAAATAATTTGAATGGATTTCATAATTTGTAATTCACACGACAAAAAACATAGCTAACAGCCACAAATTACCCACAAGTAGATTTATTGATCACAACCTTATTTGCACACCACCTTGGCTCAATCAGCCAAACAAAAAGCTCAATCACAACCCTCATTTATTTTGTGACACAACCCACTAAATAAGTTTGATTTTGTTTGTTAATTCACAACTATTGCATATATTTTATTTATTGCAATTAGGAATCAAATTCTGTGTATAAAATACCTCTGTTTTGATCATATATTCAATACTGATGAAACTATGCTCTACGGCAAGACTAGACACTTAGGTTCTCAAGACTGATAAGCATAAGCATGAAGATTTCAAACAGAGCAAACCAGATGGGAAATCACAAACTGTTTTCATTACAAAAGCAAATACACAAACAAATACATTTTCATGGATGTTTATTTGTGCACATGCACCTATGAACATTCATTTATTGGTCCGTATATTTGCTACCTTCATCTGAAAAATGCACAATTCCTGGTGGATGACTATCGCCAATCAACTGTGGCTGTTACCTTTTGTGAATTTTGCTGAAATATTTTATTTTCCACACAAACACTGAGAGAAAACGTTATGTTTTAGTCAACAAATAATTAAACAATTACTGTAAACATTTATGAGATAAAGAGTTGTATGTAATCTTTAAGGATGGTGCAAGACGAGGTGAATACATGGACTTCCTATTTTCAGCATCCTGACAGTGATCAGTCTTGCTTCACAGTCCACTTATAACATCGTTAACAGCCTGTGGACCCCAACATCTGTGCCATGACGGGCCTACTTTATATATATATATATATATATATATATATATATATATATACAAACACATTTATCCAGTGCCACAATCTATTTTGTACCCTAACACACTGTAGATTAAGGCTGTAGATTTGGCCTAATGTATTGTCCTACACATTGTAATATATTACTAAATGATATTTTTGTACTGGTGTGTCACAAAAAGGACTTACTTAGTCACTTATTGATACACAATTATTAAACTAAAGCAAAACTAAATTACCTGTTTATACTGATGTGTCAAGAAGATTACTCACTCACTCTTGACACACACTTGTTTGCTTGCCATTGGTATTAATACAGATAAATAAATATTAGGGGGAACTATATTTGTGTAGTTGTCCTTAATCTGTGCTATCATTCACCATTAATAACAAACAAAGTTTCTTTCCACATTAACTGGTCCATATATTGTTTACTTTCTAACAGGAGACAGCATCTCCATGGATGTTGGAACGGTTTTTCATGACAACCAATTTCAGAAATATAATCTTTCACTGTGTGGATATGGCTTCTATGGTGACTGTTTGATTGGAAGTGAGCACAATCGCTGGATGGGACCAAAACGTTATGACTGGGAAGGTTGGCATTCAGTTACAACTAGTACTGTAGTTAATTGTACTTATTGGTAATTCCATATCATTTGTTCATGTGTACCAGCCATATATGTGGACTTAGAATATGTTTTAATTATGTTTCAAATGTAAAGCACCTCAGAGCAATTCATTTTGAGTAAGGTGCTATATAAAATACTATTATTATTGTTATTATATAATTAAAAAGATGAAAAATTGAACCATAGAGCTACTGTTATAAGATCAATATCCTCAAATTTTTAATAAGCATAAAATAACAAATTGTTGATAGCTTAAGCGAAGGTTGGGATATTTGAGTGTTATTTTATTGATGACAAATTAGATAGATAAATTAGTGATACAGAGGTGTCATAATGAGATCACTGATTAACAAAAACTTCATCGTTTAAAAATAAAAAAATTAATATTAGTTAAAACAAACTGCAACTTGGTAACAGGTTTTCTGCTTTTATAAACACTACCACCAAATTGCTGGAATTTAAATCAGTTTCAGATAACAGTTACAATGTGTTTCTTTTTTTAGTTGAGTCATTGTAGTAGAATGTAAAATATGAACTTATTGTTTCTCATTTAGGATTTAAGAAAGTAGTTGGACTACATGTTTATGAAGGAGAGATTAGTTATGTGCCTAATCCAGATAAGGAAAGCCATCCAAGAGATGGTACTTTTTGTAAATCAGGGTAGGTATCACAGTTTATAGAAATAGAAGTCTGTAAAATCAGTTTTGGGGCATATTATTTACTGATTATGCCAAGAATTTCAAATAACTGAATTAGTCTATTTTATTATAAATCATGTCATATTGACTCCTGTAGGAGAACAGTATCTAGTGAAGGGCATTGTGATCTACTTTGATAATGAAAATGTGTTGATAAAATATCAAAATATTGGTGGAACATGAGTATAGATTTATTTGATGTCAAGTTATCATAGTGATGTATGTGATTGTTTGTCCATTTCACATTATTAGAAAAGATAGTTGGCAAGGTAGTATTCTGTTGTGTAATTATATAAAATAATTCTCTTAGATGCACAGTGTGCCAGTCAGTATTTGTGGAAACTCCCGAAGGAAACAATGCATTGGATGTATCTGATAGAGGTAGGTGTAAGCATGGAGAGTGATTCTTGCCTGAGTCGACTCTATAAATCTTACAACTGGTTGTATTACAGTGACCACTGAACTTAATCGATTTATATTATAGATTAAATAAGGCATGCTCACCACTAGCAGAAACCATTGTACAATTAAATTATGTAATAATGTTCAATGTATATCTGATATTTAAAGGAGTTCTAGATCAAAATTTAAAGTCATTCAAATGTAAATTTATATAAATTCAATTTATTCAATGGTAACATGAAAAAAGTACATTCTACATCTGGATATCATAATTAAATTATATTACAGCATACATGATATCTATATATATATATATTTAAGCATACATGATATATCTGTATATATTTTTTATATTACAGCATAAATGATGTATCTATATATATATTTATATTACAGAATACATAATATATCTGTATATTTTATGAAGTTACCTTTATATTATAACAAAGTATTAAATGGGTTAACTTAACAAAAGTGAAATTAATTCATCCCTGACAACATATGAAGACATTGGGGTTTTGTTTTGATAGAGAGAGAGAGCAGACAGTAATGACCCCTTTATCATTTATAGGTTGGAACACAAATGAGAGCCCCATGTAATGTGAGTTGTGTTAGGAATTGTTGATGTTTATTGTGGCTTTACTCGAGCTTTGATCACGTGATCCAGATGAGAAGTGGTTTCCTGCTGAAATTGTGCATTCTTGTATAGATAGAGTATTTCTAATGAACTAAACAAATCAATCAAATAAGAAGTACAACAGAGAACTAATCTGTTTATTGATTGTTAGTCAGCATGATCTAAGCACTTTTACATCAAGTCTGCTGGTTTTATTCATTTATGCGTTGTCAATTGCAAGAAATTAAAATCAAGATTATTTTAGTCAAACATGGAAATTATGGAGCACATGATTAAAAAGATGAAAACCAGAACCATTTTATCCACAGCCACGCTACAGTTATACAATCATTATCCTCAAAATAAAATAATTGGATTATTCCATCGGCTAATTGCAGTTCACCTAAACTTAGCCTCTCTAACCTCAACTCGGCTGTTATAATTCTTATAAATACAGCTAAAAACATATATGTAACCAAAAAACAGTTATCTCTATGGGTAAGTGACTACTGTATATATATATATTATATATATATATATATATATATATATTTACCTCTTTAAAATTAATAACCAACTGCCATGATATAATCAGATGTAATACAGTTTCATGTATGTTATGTATGTGGTGCCTTTTTATTATTTCAGAGAAGCAGGTACACCGGATACGTGGCCGTTTTGTGGCCATCAACAGCTTTCTGATCAGCTGTAGATGTCACTTCAGTCCCGAAGGTCCTGCACCAGCAGCTCACCTCGGTGATGGATGTGCAGATCTAGTGATCATCAAAGAGTGTTCAAGATTTGACTATGTTAGACAGTTGTTCAGATGTACCAAGAAGTCTGAAGATCAGGTATGTAACAGCTCACCTGTTGTGTGGATAATTGATAATATGGTGCAGTCTGTACCTTCAGTCACCTGCTTTAGGCAAACATCTTTCTTACAGGATAACTCAAAACGTTATACCTTCAATTTTCACACAAGTGCCAGTTATAGAAAAATCTTCAATATTATTGATAACCATCATTGTTATATCATTAATGAGCATAAAATTAACTTCAATTAAAGGGATAGTCCACCATCATTTCAAATTTTGAGGACTAATACAGCTATACTCATAAATATCATAACTAATGTCAAAATGCGTAAACAATCACCCACATATTAAATAATCCAGTTCGAAGTGCTGATTAATTGACTTTTAATGGCCTATGGGTGCTGCCATTTTAAAGCTAGACAGGGACCGGAAGCTCCTGAATGCTGACATCACTTCAGCGTATCTGGTTGACCTGAAGTCTATAGAGCCTGTACAAAAGCATGTAACATATATACGATGTTTTGGGTAGGGAAAATGGAGTTCTCAGAAGCAACTCGACTTATATGCGGGTCATATTTCCTACCAGCTGAAGGAAAGATGTTTTTGGCCATCATTGACACACAACACTATAGGATTCAACCCAATAAGAGCCAGAGTCAGAATAAAATCGTCACATCGCTGCCTACTAATCCATTATTATTCAATAAATAACAATTAATTTTCACCAAACTGTTATTTGGATCTCACAAACATGCAGCATTTTATGTAATAATACTTGATAGTCATGTGCTGTTACCTCCAGATGTTCTGTGAAACAATGAATTCATAACACCTGCCAATTGAACTTACGATCAGGCGTGTTTGTGTGAGCCACAGTTGGAACAAAATCGTCACATCTCTGCCTACTAGTCTTCTTCAATAAATTATGATTAATTTTCACCAAACTGTTATTTGGATCTCACAAACATGCCAGTCTTAACGTAGTAATACTTGATAGTCATGTGCTGTCAACTACCGGTACTTCCAGATGATTAGCGATAATATAGGAATCACTGTTCACAGTGCAAACCTTGCTGGCCACTGGCCGTGAAACAATTAATTAATAACACTTGCCAGTTGAACTGAAGTTACAATCAGGTGTGTTTGATGTGACAAGTTTGTTTATTAGTTAAATATAACATCAAAGCGAAATCTGTGTGTGTGTGTCTCTCTCTCCATGTGTGTCTGTGTCCCTGCCAGTGAAGAAATTGATATTGATATATTTACCATGCACTTGCTGACACCATGAGTTTGAAATGACTGGGTCACCTTTTTCATGAATGAAGACAATGATTTGAATTTTGAGGGATTTTAAGCCATTACTGAACCTCAACTTATACGGTGAGCATATGCCCGGGGAAAGAATTACAGGGTCAAAAATTGATTTTGACTTATCTGCTTATAGGCGAGTATATACGGTCAACAAGTGTGAGCAAAGAATTATTCCAGAACTAAACGGCATTATCTTGTTAAAATTACATCATGAATGACATACAACCATATCAGTGTGAGCCAGAAGGAACCTGACAAGAGGAAGATGATTCAAAATGGCTCAAAAATTAAAGTTCAAGAGAAACTATAATCCGCATCAATCTAGAGATCGCCAATGTGACGTCAGAGCATTTTAGTTTTCTCCTTCCCACCTTCAAATCTAGCTTCCGGTGCAGCCATAATGGCGGCCATCCAGTGATTTGGATTATTTCCCTATATCTATGATATCAGGTATTTTTTTTGACTGTTATTGGGGAATATTTGGCAACTGTTCCAAGCATTACATATTTTTAAAATATTTTCTGAGGGTGGACTGTCCTTTAAGTGACTTTCATTATTTATATTTTTATTATTTCTTATGTGGTCCATTCCATCAGCTAATTGCAGTTCACTCAAACTTAGAATTTCCTAAATATCTTCCCCAAAAATTGCAGATTTGAAATTAATCTGTGCCTAGCTTTGATTAATCTAAGCATGAGTGGACACTAACAAAGTAATAGAGTTGCCTTTTCATGTTGGTGTGTTGTTAAATCATATGCATGTACTTTATACTATACCTAACTTTAAGAATCAGATATAAATAAATCATAAAGTATGCATCTTGGAATAACCACAGTAAATTAGCATTGCAAAATCTGAAGACGCATAAAGGACATTAGCTGGATATCAAATTGTAAATCAGTACGTTATTCATAATAAAAGCAACAGATGCTATAAAAAGACCATTTTTCAATGTAAAAGTATGAGTGTACCATGAACCTTGTTTCTGTAATATTTGTGATGATGGATCTGGTTCTTAAAAAAACTATCAGTTGACAAATAGTGTTGTTCTCATGTTAAAAATAAGCATAGACGTGTCCATTTTAACTGATTCGTCAATAACATTTTCAAGTAATTATTAATTTAGTCGAACCCATTGGAGAAGATATTTAATGCTTATTAGCCGTTTGTTAAAAATGATTCAGTACAGAAAATGTTTTGTAGTCCTCACTGTGATGTCCTATGTCTCTGTAGTTCACAGATTGAAGTAGCTCGTCTTTGTTTGTTTTATGTTTTCAGTTCAATTTTGACTTTGTTCAAGTTGTTCGCATCAAAGAATTCCAGTTCCGTCCACTGGTGGACGAGATAGATGACACAGTTGATGGAGGTGACAACAAGATGGCTAGTCAGCAGCGACTCAGGAGTCGGACCAACCTTAACAGTGTTTGGAACTGCGACGGTGAGCTGGTAGAGGAACCAGCAATCGATTATAAGTGAGTACATCAATGATACAAACGGATCCATATAATTGGCATCATTCAGATTCAGAACAGCTCTATAACCAGAATGGTAGCATGGCTGGCTACAGACCTTCAGTACTGGGATTCAAATCCCAACTTGGTTGTATGTGAAGATTCCTTGACCCATTGAGTTTATCATGTGGACAAAAATATCTAGATTTCACCTAGTCAGAGTTTGTTCTGTAACTTAATATGTTAGTGCCAGTCATATCAGTTTGGCTCCTTTTTTATGTTTAAATGCCATCACCGTAGCCTTGGTTTTTAACTGTACAGTTCTGTTTGAATCCACAGGGTTCATCGTCAGATCGTTCCATTATTTGCGCGTGGTATTGAAGATGAAGTGCACGGCCAAGATATCTGTTGTACTAGTTGTGTAAAATCTTGAAATGTTCTCACATTTAAGTGAAGATGTGGGAGCTAATGGAGTTGCTTCTCTATCAGGCCCACCTCCTGAGTACTTCAGACACAATGTAATCAGTAATTGAGTCAGTTTTACTGTCAAGTCTGGTACCAGTTAACCAAAACCATATATATATATATATATATATATATATACAACTTGTCATTGTAGTTTAGTAGGTTTGATAAGGCTAAAATGTTGCTAATTTATAACTGTTTTAATGTTGTGCATTAGTTTTGTCAGTTTTACTTGTTTAGCTGAATTTTATTTATACTGGTCCAATGTGTGACACAGAAATTAGTGTGTGAACACATACATACACACAATAATGCAGATATATAGCCGCATTCATGACACAAAGACCCGTTTATATGTGACCGGGTAAGCATTTCTAGTCTTTTAATGAACACATTTAATCAGCTTTATGTTCTAGTCATAAGTCAGTCTATAGGAACTTCTTCGCCATTTATTGTCCATTATTTTATAAACGATTTTCCAGTACTTTTCATATCAACATATGTGCTCTGTTTGCTCCAAGTGGTTATTGTGAGCTCTTTCACATTTAAGAAAAGCAGCTTTATCTGTGGTGTTGCAATGTTAACTTGTCAGCGAAGCCAGAAGGCAGTCTTCATGTGATATTTATAAAGTCTTTATATGTGGGGCCAGGAGTTAACATTAAATTTGCTACGTACTGCTGTTATTCACTAGTCAGAAAATGTACATTGGTACATGTTAACTTCAGCATTTATGTTCCATATATTTCCAATCTTTGCTTCTTTTCCAGTGCACACTATCAGCTAATAGCAGTAACTGTATAGTATAAACGTTTCTATCCAGATGAGCCTCTTTTTCTGTTTGAATGCTCCAGATTGAATAGATATATCATGTCAACCATTCTGTTGTGCATATATCTGAAGCCATTGTATAGGCATATTACAAAGAGCATTATTGTATACCAGGTGGTAGAGTTCCATGTTCTCTTGTTTTTAGCCTTTTATCTCTTTGTGTAAGAAATGTTTTACATTATGCACGAGCATAAACATTTAGAATTTTCACTCTCATCCACTCACTAACCAGTTCCCACACATTATGTTCTAATTTGTATTATGTTAAAATATGTTATGTGATTGTAATATTTTCTTCTATAATATACTATATTCAAGTGATTGCTTTATTGTATTAGCAAAAGAGCCTACAAAATAGTTTTACCTGACATAACTTAACATCATCCTGGAACACAACAAAATTGTCATCGTGTTCCTGCAAAACAACATTTTAAATGCTGGGTTTGGCCATGTGTACTTAATCTTTGCTTTAGCACAAGAGCCGATGAAAGCTTAAAAATTGGTCTCTCGTACATCAGGCAAAATGAGTGTCCATCGTGTACTAAAAATAAATGGTGAGAAAATGGGGATTTATATGGCAGCAGCTTTTCAAGGGATCATGGTTCAATATAAAAAAATTACAAATAAATAAGACATATTAGTATTATAAATGTTTTAGTTAAAATAATAGTCATTTGAATAAGGAAAACTTTTAATCAGATGCTAACACATATCTGCATGTTACTAATTATCTGTGCTCTAATTCTCCCCAACCTCTGCTTTAGACTATTTTAATAAACTTCAGATCTTCTAGCATTACAGTGTACTATTTGTTTAGATGGCATTATACTTCATAATATTTTACACAGCCGTGGACTCTCGGTTTGATGAAAATTAAACAATACAACTAATTAAATTAAATGCACACTTCATATGTGTGTAAGTTTCGAACTTCACTTATTATTCTTTATCAACTCCATTGTGTTATTTTGTCTAGAATTTCCTATATTCTATATATCATGCTGAATTCTGAAAAAAGTTCAATTTGACTAAAGCAATTTTTATATTTCTAGCAACCATATCATATCTTCTGCATTAAAGAAAGTAGATTTAGCTAAGTTAGCTCTCGAAATTCGGTGGTCATTATTTTTAATAGTAGTGGTTTATAGAAGCTATTTAGTATTGCAGATCTCTAAATGTTTATGTGGACCATAAATTAATTCCAATTATTCATAGAAAAAACTGATTACAGATAAATGAAGTACCTTTAATTATAGGTAGACTTACTTTAAAAATTCAATAATCATTCTTTATGGTGGGAATGACTTCTGCAAGATCTATTATTATCCATACAACACATTGTCACATACAGCTGTATAAATATTTTTATCTTGTTAACCGTGTGCTCTAAATGCAGGCAAGATACATCTCTTGAATTGAATATCATAACAAAAGGTTTGCTTGACAGAAAAGTTATGTCCAGCAGCCCCTTTCTAGCAAGGGTTTTGTTTATGGGGGGGGGGGCTGTCTGCCATGGGTTCTGTCCTACGTGAACAGCATGTGGGGCATTGGTCTATAGAAACATAGAATTGTTTAGAACATATAATATTATACAATAATAACTTGAAATGGAATGTTCAGCTTGCCATCAATATACCTAAAGAATCCAGACAAAATGTAAATATGAAGTTTCAGTAAGATTTAGCTTTGTTACTAAAACATTCTTTCAGGTACATATAACATGAAGCGAACATAGAAGTAGACATATGCATGTCAACAGGTAACAAGCAGGGAATATTTAGATTGGAATTAAATTACAGGAAAATATTTTATTTTGATGAACAAGACTGAACACCATTAAGCTTCTGCCAAGCATAGTCTACCATCCTTATGGCTATGGCCTGATCTTTAAACCACAGAAATGTACACTTAGTGAAGTAATCCTGGTATATATTTTATTACAATTTCAGCGGTATTACTCAAGCACAGTTCACAGTGATGATAAACAAGGGACAACAGACAATTGATTGGTTACGGAAGAGAAAACTCTTATCCATGTATTATGAATATTATGACCCTGCATGATGCCAATCTACCTCCCACATACACACTTGCAGGAGATATACCAGACTAACATAACTCAAACTATTGGTTCTTCAACTGTTACAGAATACTGTTTTTGCTTATGTTGTGCCACTCGTGCTAGCTTAGAAATGGTTCTAAATCAGCGAGATCCAAGTATTGCTGAATAACCTTTGGCACTGGTAACTGCGATAAACTGGTACTACATCCTTTGGAGGCAATATGCACTCTGACTGCTTGGCGACATAAAAGCTTCAATACTGGAGGATGTGATGTAATATCCTTAACAAACTCCATCAACTTATGGTTGGTCACAGGAACCCTGTACTTTGCAGTACCATTTTCCTTGATCCAGAGATTAACCTCATTAATATCGCAGCCAGCCAGATAGAGCATGATGCTGGTGTTGTACTGCTCAGACAACACAGCTTGGCGAAATGCCTTCTGCAGCTTCAAATCACAATTCACTTTCAACAAAGCAAATACATCACAGATGGAATGATTACCAACTGCAAACACCAGAGGTGTATTACCTTTGTTGTCCATACAATTGACACAGGCACCAGCATCCAACAGAAGTACAGCTATTGGCAAGGCTTCATGGGTATGTACATTGATGAAGAAAACATTCTTTCCTGAGTCATCTCTCCTGCTAATGTCTGCCCTGAATTGCAATAATGTGCTTACCAACTCGTGGCAAACATTCTTTTGTCTAACAAGACACATCAAGGCAGTCTGTCCCTTAGCGTTAATGCTGTTAACATCTGCGCCATATTCGAGGAGAAGCTTTAGCATAGAGGGATCTGGATGACATCTCTTAACCTCAACAAACAACAGAGATGGCTCTCCCATCCACATCCTGGTACTTGGCAAACATATGTTCACATCGGCACCATACAGCAGAAGAATCTTTGCTGCCTCATAACAACCACACTTCACAGCACAAGCCAGTGCTGAAATACCTTGAACATCAGAACCAGTCACATCGGCACCATGCTCTATAAGTAACCTCATGATTTTGGGAGAATTGAATGCTGAGAATATGGCTGACCTTCCTTCGATAGGCATGTTCACATTTGAGCCACTGTTCAGGAGAAGGTTGACCATGTCTAGGTGTCCTTCGGATGTGGCTAGTGACAGAGGAGTAGTCAGTGGTGAGCTCTTGGTGAGTAGGTTTGGATTTGCACCCAAACTCAGCAGAGATCTGGCCCAGTCCAAGTTTCCATCAATGGCACACTGATGGAGCATTGCTATACCATCTCTAGTCATACCATTTACATTACACCCAAACTTGGCCAGGCATTGCAAAATGTCAATCGACTCCACTTGGTAGGCATACCACAGCACTGAATTGATTGAGGCCAATTTATAGTCTATAACCATGGGGAAAACTGCATCCACGACATCAACCCACTCAAGATAACCATTCATATCAACATCAGCACCATTCTCCAACAGCATTCTTGTCTTCATCAGGGATCTGGAACAAACTGCAACATGAAGTGCTGTAACTCCATACTCGTTACGCTTATTTATAAAGTCCTGTGTGCAATCATCTAAATTCATGATATACTCAAAGCATTTCTCATCTTTGCTGTAACAAGACAACATCAGAGCTGTAGAATCACACTGGTTTGTATGCCACAAGTTGGCTCCAAGGTCAACTAGCAGCTGCATCATGACTATATTATTATTAAGCACAGCCTCCAGAAATGGTGTGAAATGTGTCACATTAATTGCATTAACACTGGCACCAGCAGCTGTCAAATATTTGATCATATCTAATGCAAAGGGCAACCTGTCATGGGATTTCCCATTTTCAGAAACGGCAACAAGAAGTGGAGTGTTTTCACCTATGTCTCTGGCATCAAGTTCGACCCCCCTGCCAACAAGAAGCTGGCAGATGTCTAGGTCGCAGGACTTCGCTGCCTGATGCAACAAAGTCTGCAGATTATCATCCCGCAAAGTCACAAATGATGGATGAGCCTTCAGAGCCTTCTCACAGAGCTCAATCCCCAATGGGGCCCTGCGAAAAAGCCAGAATGACTGCTGTGATGGTTCAGCTGATGCGACCAACTCCTCAAGCATTGACTGGTCCCCTTGCTTCACAGCTTGCTCTATATCGAATAACTTTGGGACTTGTGCCGTGTTGTCATTATCCCACAAAGAACCAGTCTTGGAATCGGATGGAACAAGCCCGCTTGCCCCTTCCAAATGAAGATTTCCTAATTCCTGTTCCAAATATTCCATAATGATCAGCTGAACACAGAATGCCAATCATCTGAAAGAAATAACAGAAAGTACACGTCAAGTTTTACAAGTTGATGAAAATTATGATTTCTTGATCTAATGAAACATTTTGTTTCAGAATTAAATTAAATTGTTTCACTCCAAGTCCAATTGTTTTTTAAATCAGAACTTTCTTATTGTAGGTGTGTTTTTATTTGATCAACTGTCATAGTCAACATTAAAATTTTTATTATTATAATACCATCATATACAAGATTAATTAATCAGTAAAGCAGTTTCACTAAACACTTTAAAACTCAATGTTGTGACATTATCATACAGTGTTTGCCTGATCGAAGTAAGAAAGCCATTAATACCACACTCCAACTCTGTGAGATGGCCATTTTATTTAATATAGTCAGAATCTCCTAGGGATTGAGTGCATACCTCCCAATGTTGTCAGCCAAGAAAATGATCTCTGAATTGGCCAGGGGATGGAAATGTTAGGGCACCTAATTTACCAAATCCTAAATAGGACTTGATCCCATGACCCACGGCTTGGGAGCATCTCATGTGGCAGGTGCTTTTCTGTTTACTGAATTGAAGCTAATTTGCACATAAAACACCACCCACAAAAATAATTAAATGGGAAATCAAAATAAATTCAATATCTTTCCATGAAATTACGTGATATGCATACTGTAAGTTATCCAACAGTTCATATTACTCTATGTGGCCCCCCTCTGTTTCCCATTCAAGCTAGGGACCATTGCCTTTGATATGATTTTAAGTGGTACATTAACCATGGTGGCACAGAATAAATGCAGGAGTGATGTTGATGATTCCTCATCAAAACAGCCCACAAACGCAGATAGGAGCCAGATTTCAACACTGTAGCATGGTAACTGACAGACCTGGGTCAATTACTTTGAAATATAATATATTACTATTACTTCTGAGTATTACTATTACACTTGATATTGAATGTAATATATTACTATTACATTTATTACTATTACATTTTTGCTTATGCTATTATTATTAGTAGTAGCAGTATTGGTAATGGTAATGATAGTTTGGTTTTGTTGTTCGGGAGAATCCCCAGGCTGTCGCTTAATCAGCACAGCCTCTATGTTGAGTGGTTGAGAACCTCCTCCCCCACCACTCACAGGGGAGCAGTACAGAAAGATGGAGCCGAAATACCCTGAGGGTGGTCACTGCCAGAGTGTTTTACGTCCTCAGGGGGTTTTTAACGTCCCCATTTATTTTAAATAATTCAGTGGAGATGGCAGCGCCATCTAACGTGGTCAGCCACCCACGATGTTGTGAGCTGAGAAATTAATCCCTGGAAAAGTTTCGACCTCTTACGGGGTTCGAACCTGTGACCGTTGGCACCAAGTGCTGGTGCTTAACCACTAGGCCACCGGAGCTCACTTGGTAATGATAGTGCTGGTAGGTTTATATGTTACTGGGTCACTCTCATCATAATAATACAAAACAAAACTTCATTTACATATTAAACCAACACTGTTCAGTTGACCTTACCTAGTTACACTTAACAACTAGTAAATTCCCAATAGGTGAAGAATTTCCATATATGCCTGTCATGGCTGAATGAGCATGATTAGCAAGATGGTGTATACAACAATACCAGGTAATACACCAATTGCCCCTTGCATAGTGAAGTTGGAAATAGTCTTGGCTGAGCCTGATATGCTTGAACCACAATGCCTACATTTGGCTTTGCTGTTGACGTCGGTATTAGTAGGCATCTCAAAATGACACAGATGTGATACATTAGCCATTGTGATTTATACTTTTTTATGTGGCTGTCTATATTATTGATAATATCCTAGATACAGCATAAAATATATTAAAAATCGGAGTATGTGTATATCAGATGTAATGCAATGATAGCAGCTGTAAGATATGGTGTGGACCTGTAAACTAGGGAGCTTATATATGAACAGTGGTACAAGTAATGCCAACATTCACTAATCAGGGATGCCAGTTATAGATTCTTAATTGGGGGATAATTGGGAGCCCATGGTAATCAACTTGGATCTGGTTAAGTACACAGTGCTTAGTCTGTTTCAAATGGAGTGGCTTCTCAGTTACAGAATCAATAATGAACAATATTATAAATGACAATTTGATTGAACAGCTAATCAGGTGACAGTGAGATTTGACAATGCAGTGGCATATTTGGCAAAAAGTATTGTGTGTCTGACAAAATGTAATAGCAAAGTAATAGTGGATTACTATTACTTTAAGCTGAGAAAACAATACGTCCAGACGTGAAAATTTATTCTTTCAATTTTAATTAAGTACAGCAGATAAGATGTTACTAGATCAAGGTAGCTCAGTGGCAGGATTCAGACTGAACTGGGGGGATCACAGTTTGAAACCACTAACTGACTGTTGGTCTTTCAGCAGCACAGTACTCTAGTTAATATGCCACCAGAATGATAATTATATCATAAAAAATAACCAACAAAAACATTAATAAACAAAACACAAACTCCACCCTCACGAAAGCATATACATGTGAAGGTTGAAAATGATGATTAAAGATTTCTAAGTTTTACTAAAAAGGCATCCCTCTGATGAATCACTGGAGTGCAAAATTGTACAATCAAATAATTCAAACATTAAATTATTTGTAACATTTAATTTTATTCATTCACTACATAAAAATGACAATAGCTACTAGTGCTAGAACTTTGTTGAAAAATTTTTATATCTGTAAAATGTATTTTTCCAACTCAGTTTGGACATCTTTCACACACTTCCCACATGTCCTAGATGTGATTATAAATATGGATACTCATTAATAAAAAGTCATATTAAAGAGACCTTTGGATATTTCACAACGGTTGAGGAAAATGATGCCATATGATGAAAAATAGTCTTTTTACCATTAACTAAACATTGCTCTAAATTCTTCCTGGTTTGTGTTTGAGCACTATTCAACAAAAGGTGTCAGTAGTGGTTTTGAAGGTCTTCACCTTTGCTGTAATGTAGTGTGAGGGTGGTTGAATGGGTGATTAATGGACACTTTGTTTTTAATAATTTTTCAATATTAAAAAAGCAAATGTTCATGCCATACCTCCTCACCTATGTACATTTTGTATGCCTGTATAAATGCTGATAATTATAGATGGTCCCTTAATAAATACATATTTCGCAGATTTTATTCTGCAACTTTAAATTAATAAACTGTGTAGTTCTTAAGTGAAACTGAACAACTCCTAGTGATCTGCCATACATTATGTTGGTCATTTCACAAACCATAAATCACAAAGATTCATATCACAACATTCCATTTTAGATGCATGGGTGTGTAGCTGTGCACATCACAATGTTCCCACTCATTGTAATTTAGAAAATATGATTATTTTGGTCACCATACATTTCTATCACTCACTCAGATTAGATTCTGTCAGTCTGTGTTATCCAGAAAAGTAAGCTATTTAATTATTCAAGTTGTGGTAGTTTTGTTTTAAAATTTGTACTACTGGTAGTACAGGTTAAAAAAAAGTTTCTTTAATTCCCAGGAAAATATATGCTGAAGCAGTCCAGAATGGTGCTTGTAGTTCAGTATAAAATGTAATGAAATACTCAACACAAAGATACTTTTTATTGAAAAATTGTGCTGTATGGATGATGATGATTGATGTTTTATGGCCACTTTTGTGTACATTGTAGTGTAAATGGGCCAAGCTGGTAGTGATCTGTGGTCCAACACACTACAGCTAGACCACAGAGGTTCCCCCCCCCAAAGTGTAATGGATAAGCTGCATGAAAGTTTGAATGTCACATTGCATCAGCTTTGAATTCATTTTTTTTCTCTCAAAACATAAAATGTTCTGCTCAATATTAGAAGGAATGTTGCTGATATGAAATAATGGCTACCAAAGCAAAGCTAACTATAAAATTCAGATGTATGAACTACGAGATAAAATAATAAAAAATATCACAACTTTGAATGATTATCTTCAGTTTCAAGTTAAACCTCACTTAATTTGGTAACCTCTAAAATAAAGGTAGTTAAATCACAAAAAGAATCTTGCATCCACATCAAATATAAAGATCCTATGACATTATTTAGATTCTAATTTCATTAAATACTAAGCATTCTTTTAAAAATAACAAAATTAAAAAATGCCAGGCCCAGTCATCAAAATCAATATGGTGTCTGCAAAACTGGGCTGACATTTGCAAAACTGGTGTAAAACCATGAACTCCAACAGCGTCAATTCACCAGTGATCATGAATTAATAGGACCAACATGGTACTTATTGTTGGATGATAAATCACCTCTAATTAACTGGTTATCAGTAGATGTGAACATCAAACCATTACGTTCTAAATTATAGGTCTTATGTGAAGAATATGATGATAAATTTATATTAGGTAACAATTAAGACTGCAAACTGTAATACATAAAGGACACTTAATATACAACACAGAGGTGTTGGTTTTTTAAGGCTTAACAAAGTTACTTATAAAGAAAATGTCTAGCATACATGTGAGTAGGTGGGAGAGAGAGAGCTGGATGTTATATAAATAAGTAGTACAATTGTCTCACTGATACATAACATCAGTGGATTTTAAATTAAGATTCACTACAATTGGTATAAACTCAGCACACTGCACAAAATCAATAATACAAATGTTAATGCCCTTCTTCAAACCACAATGCTTTTTCTCAAGCCAAAATGCAACTGACTTAGCCACCTTTTCAGCCAACGTTTTCTCAATGGATCCCCCAATATGTGACAATATGAATGAAACATCAGGAGTCAGAATACCCTGTGTTACATAAAACTTGTCCCTAGGCCTTCCCTGCTCATAGTCGATTTCCAGTCTGCTCAGCATTTCATCCACCTCCGTTACATTTGGCCACGGTGATGTGATGGACGATGCTGGCCAGAACACCATATTCTCTTCAGCTAAAGGATTCTGATAGAAAGCGATCACTTGGAGATTACTTTCCCAAAATGTCTCCAAACACAATGACTCCGTGTCTAAAAATGGACAGAGCTTCTCTGCAAATGTGCTTTCGATTAACTCCATACAGGACAAGTGCATTTCAGGTGTCATGTCATAGAAATGGTTGAAATCGATCATTATCACTTCTTTTGGGTGCTCATCCAAAAATTCTTTGATTTCAGCTAGAACTGATGACACGGTCAGACCATATAATCCATGAACAATATACAGGTCATCATGGCCAGGTTTGGTTGATATGCGAATGTCGAAGTAACGTATTCCAGCTTCTAGCTGTTGTCGAGGTGTGAAACTCTGCGTTGCTGACCACTTCTGTATAATATCCTTGACAAACATGCCAAATACCTTTGCTAAATCTTTCAAACTTTTAGGTTCACCTGGTGAAATGGGGCCATCTTTGTCCAAAAAATTTGTGAAAGAATCATGGGAACCTGTAAGTTATAAAAACAAGATTCAGTTTACAAAGCTTTCTTAACCCTAGAGTGCCTCATATGTTGAACCAAGTGATCAGGAGTTAAATTAAATTAAGTAATTTGATTAATATATCACAACTTATGTTGGATTAAGAATGCAGTGAAAATACTATTTCTTATTGACCACATTCAAAACAATAATTTGCTAGACTATTTATTTGAAGAAATATCCACTGATTACTAACCAACATTTTATCAATAGACTTTTGGCCAAGCTCCAATGCCTGAACAATCAAACAGTTAATATGGTTGGTGACAAACCTACAATACCAGAGTTCAAATCCTGAGCTAGCTATATCTGAAGTTGTTTCATCTTTCACTTCACCTTATTACTTCTTGAAATTACTTAGTCCCTTTAGCTTATAGTTATAGTGTGCACACAAATTCAGTTTATAATATGTGGGTGTTTAACATACTACTTTATATTAATAAAATTGCATTGTCATTTAACTTGGTCAGCCAACCATACTGTTGTTCACTTAAAATTTAATCTATGAATTGATTTCCAGGATGATTTATGGATTGTCCACATCAGAGGTTATGACATATTATGAAAGTTGCCTTATCCATATTATACTTCACAAGCAACTAAACTATAGATTTACATAGAGGTACTAAAAACAAACAAGCCAAAAAACCCAATCAATTTGGGGGCTGCATGTACTGAGTCTTTAATCAGGGTTGGCAGGTTTTTTACACAGACGTTATTAACACTGTTAATTAATGGTTATTAATGTCATGTAAAAACAGATTTTTTACACTGACTTGTAAAAACTCAATTTAAAAAAATGCAGCTATAAAATAGTAAAATGATAACAATATAACAACATCTACTACAGTATGACTGTAAATGTAATACATACAATATGTAATACAACAATTGAGTTAACAGACTAATCCACATTTAATGATAACCCAATATCCAGTCTAGTTGACCCCTTCACTATTACTTAACTATATCTGGCATGTGGGTAATTATTACTTGTATATACAGTAGCTAATCTACTACTCTCAGAATAACCCTCTATTCAATGTTGGCACATAGACGTATTGTAATGTTTTAAGATGTGATCATAGTGGTAAAATGTGACTTGATTTTGCCTCAGTACAGAAAGCCAGTCTGAATTTTATTTGAAGCAGTGTTACACTTTCTTATGATCATAGCATTATATCACATTGATACATACCTGCATGTTGGCTTAAATTATAGAAAAGATTGAACTAATATTGTGATTATTATTTGATATCCAGCCTTTAGTAATGTATAAAGGTGGAAGGCCACATAATTCCATATTTTTTATCAGCATCAATTAAGCGAATATTTTCCAGCTATTGAAATATTCACACTAAAGTGCACAATCTCCTAGGCAACAGCAAATTTTTTAGCTGTTTTTCTCTGCTATAGGATTCTCGGGGGCAGTGTTGAATTAGACTTAACTGTTCAGATGGACAATATTCACTTTATGTGCAGAAGAATGATAAATGTCATTGTTTTGCTATATTCCTAGTATTCATGTACAAATTCATGTGTCAAATATTGAGTAGTGTGTCAGAAAAAATTAATGTATGTGAAAGACACTATAATATAAATCTGCTGAACAACATCTATTAAGACTAGTAGAATTGGCTTATAGTTATAATGAATGAGTTTTTTACAGGCAAGGGTCACAGGTTCGATTCCCATCAAGAGGTCATATCTTTTCCAGAGTTTAATTTCTCGGCTCACAAAATCTTGGGTGGCTGCCCATGTTAAATGGTGCTGGTGTTAAAGACCTCCTCAGGACATAATACACTCTGGCAGTGACCACCTCAGGGTATTTTGGCTCCACCTTTTCATACTAATCCCTTTAACATGAGTGGTGGGGGAGGGTTATGAACAAACACTCAATAAAAGGGACCACACTGGAAACGAGTAGTGGCACCTTCATGTGTTATCCCTGTGGGCCTGTTTCATGATAATAGATCATGAAACGAAAGAAGAATCAATCAATCAAGATAGTTCAGTCTCAGGCTGAAACCTTTTCTGATAATAATTACGGTTACGGTATTTCAACTTTATATTTACGTACTGCACCCTGGGCCCTGTAAGTGTTACTGTAAGTAGTGGTGGGGGAGGGATAATTAACATTAAACTGTTTAAATTAAAGGATGCTATACTGGAAATAAATGCTCGCACTTTCAAGTTCTATCCCTGTTTCAATATAATATATTGTGAAACAACGATTGAAACCATAGTCACAGTCACGACAGACTCATAGAGTCTAGTATATCTAAGTCAACTGTCAAGTGTCTGTCTAGATTTAGAACTCTATCCCAGTCACACACACAAACTGACAGTGTTTCATTCATTCAATTAATCATTTAATACTAAAAAAACAATCCCACCTGGAATAGCAAGACGGCTTAAAGGGACAGTATGTAAATGCTGAGGCAGATGTGCCATCCAGTTGGAAAAATCATCTACAATGACAGCTCCCATTTCCCAAACATTTGCAGATAATAAGACGTATCATTGGTGATAAGCGAAACTTATGTTGGTGACGTTTTTAACAGACCACAATTGATTGCTATGTCATTCAATAGGTGGCAGCATATAACTTCTTTGATCATTTCATCACTAATATAAACATTTCATGGGGTGTTTTCAAATAAAATGATAATTTCTCGATCAATCAAAACAGTTGTGAATATTTCTAACATAATGCAGCTCACGTCTAACGAAAACATGGTGTGTTAATCAATAATTTTAACGCCTGTATAAGCCAGGATGATATGATTTGTCATAACTCCAAACCTTGATTAGCATGCAAGCTGACCAACTCGATCATCACATATGTTTTTTTAGTTGATTTTGATTTAATTTATTTTGTACACTAATGTAAATACATATAGTAACACTAAAATACGTAGACACATTAAAATACAAGAAACTTTAATAATATAAGACTAGGTTTTAAAAATGCATGTAAGAACCAATTAATATTCCTGTATAATTAAAAGTATTTTTCCAAAATATTGAACTTGATGTATCCGAAGAGAAATATTGTGCTGCATCTTGTATTAATATTATGTTGGGATGTTGTTAATTTGAATGCAGTCTTTAAGTAATTTGGGGCTGTGCCGTTTAGAATATTATATGGACTTGAGTGAGTTGTTTGGCACAGAGTTCCACCGGCAATATATTTACCAATCAAAACTCAATTGTCCAAATCTGTACCTTGATATCAAATAATTTGTTTATATACATTAATAATTTGTGACCTAGCTTTTATATCAATTAGTAAAAACTTGACAGCATTATAGTCTTCGTGACTGCTTTTTTAAACGCAATTATATATAAATCTTAATATGTAAAGGTTCTGTCCCTTTGATTTCTATCGCTAAAGGAAATCCTCCCCAACAGATCCGAGCCTGTGTTCAAAATTTAAATGTATGGTCTAAACTCAAAATAACACTATAGCTTATACATATTTACATTTACCAATATGTTTTATGAATAATTCTATGTTTGCATTATTCAATTTATGATACTATGTGTATATCGCGCGCGCACGCACGCGCGCGCGCGCACGCACACGCACGCACACACGCACACACACACACATATATATATATTATACAGATGTATATTGTTTTATGATGGTTTGAATTAACTACAGTTGATGATTATATTATATGCAATGTCTAAATTTAATCTGGCGTTTAGTTACTGTTATATATAATTTAATATATTGATCATCCGCATTACTATATGTACAACTATAACAGATATATGTCTGTCATATAATTCAATGTCAATACTTTTTATTTACACTCAGGTATTTAAACCTATAGTTAGTATCTACGGAACCCCAAGTAGAAACAATCATACAAATATAATTATAGCTGGATTAAGTTTTAGAGTCTACTGGGACTAAAGGACGTATTTCCCATCAATTCATTATACCTAATTAAAGGACTTATGTTATCTTGTGTGGAAAATATCCTCCGTGCCTTAATTTGTAGATAAATTGCATATGTGAAGCAAAACACTGACCAAACACCTCCGCTGTCTTCCGGCTATATTTATTCACAGAAAAGGCTTCGAACGTAAATCCTGAGGAAAAATCCGGAGTCGAAGTCCCTATAAGGCGGTCAACTGTTGCATACAACATTACTCCGGCAATTCCTGCGACGTCATCAGTGACAGACGTATCGGTATTGTCTTTCCCATGGACTAGGCTGATGCTGCGGAGAGAGCGAGGCTGATAAATGTGTAATCTCTCCCTCATTATAATGCAATTAACGCGCGAGTCATGATATCACATAACCCTCTTATTGTTGGGAAGGAGGAAACGGCGAAACAGCGTGGATGCACTAGAAGCTATAGTCAGAAATCTGCAGACAGACAGCTCAAGCTATATGGTCAATTCTTTCATCTGGATTAAAGTAGGGATGGAGTTCGGCAGTCCTCTGAGTGAATGAACAGCCTTCTTTAGGACCGCACTACTCACCTCCATGGGATAAGGAAGAGCTAGAAAAGGTGCTCTAAAAGTTGCCTGCTTCAAACTCCGCTGGTCAGCATACCACGGCTGGCGGAGATCCTATTTAATTAGCGGTCGAAAAATATGAATTAAAGGAATTGCATATACTTCAGGATACACAGACCTCACATTAGGCGCATGGAACGTGTGCACACTAACAAACAATCTTCCTGCTGAAAGACATATGAGAAGAACTGCATTGGTTGCCAACGAGCTATTTAAGTACAATGTACAGATCGCCGGAGTACAGAGAGAGTCCCACAGGAAATCAAGGATGCCTCTATTATCCACCTCTACAAGAGAAAAGGTAACCGGTAGTGCTGCGACAACCACCGTGATATTTCTCTTTTCTCAACTGCAAGAAAGATACTTGCACAGGTGCTCCTAAATGGTCTATTGGTGTGCCTTAAACAGAGACCTCTTCTTGAGAGCCAGTGCGCCTTTAGAAAAGGACGACGCAACACCGACATGAATTTTGCAGCACGACAACTACAGCAGAAGTGCCAACAACAACACCGCCATCTTTTCACAGCATTTGTTGATCTCACCAAAACATTCGACACGATTTGCTGCGAGGAGGGTACTATTATCCTCTGGCCATTCAGGAGTACACCATTCACTAAAGATATTTCTTCACTAAAACTATAGTATGGTTGACATAAACGAGCACAAGGGCCAAACCATCCATCTAGAACATGTAAGTTTATAGTCTGTTTTAGTTTCACGAGATATTTCCTCCTACTTCTGTTCGCTGACAGGAAGTGAGTTGACAATCATGTCTACTTGTACTTTTACATCTACTTTCAGTCGAACTCCACGATTCGGGTTTGATGCACGGGACAATAGATCAGCCCATACTAAATGTTTGCCAGGCCTGAAGATCAATTCAAATGTGTATGGCTGAAGTTTTAGTAATAATCCTTGCATCCTGAGTGGACAGTCTGATAAGTTACGTCTTGCAATACTGATGAGTGGCTTGTGGTCTGTCTCTAGTATTATGTCTTTGCCATAAATATACTGGTGAAATTTTTCACATCCAAATGCAATTCCAAGGGTTTCTTTTTCTATTTGTGCATAACGCGTTTCTGCACTTGTTAGTTTGCGCGATGCAAATGATACTGGGTGTCAACGAGAATCATGTTCTTGTAGGAGGACAGCCCCAATGCCGTCTTTGGACGCATCTGAAGATATCATTGTCGGTAGCCATGGATCATAAAATTTAAGAACTGGCTCAGACACGATCACTTGTTTAACATAATTCCACTCGGCTTCATGTGTAGATGTCCACCGGAATTCCACATCTGTTTCTAGTAAATGACGTATGTTTGCTGTTTCAGCTGACAAGTTAGGGATAAACCTGCCTAGATACTTTATCAAACCAAGGCGTGTTTGGAGTTCATCAATGTGTTTTGGTGCTGGCATAGCCCTGATATCTGCTACCTTGTCATTATCTGGTTGTATTCCCTCAGCTGTCAGCTTGTCTCAGCTTGTACTTGAAATTGGCATTTGTTTCTGTTAAGTTTCAGTCCTGATTTTTATATACGATCCAGGACGATTTTGACACGTTGATCATGTTGATCTTTGTTTCTTCCCCAGATAATTATGTCATCTATGCAAACATAACTTTATATGTAAGCCTTGTCATTCCTACACACGGTATTGACTGGTTGTTATATGCTTCTAATTTGACACTGTTCTTTATGATTCTTTTCTTTGCTCGTATGTTTTCATAGTCTTTCAATGGTAGTATATCCATTTGGGAGCCAGTGTCCAGTTTGTATGGGATGATAACATCCAATCATCGTCATTTTCTGCTTCAATTGCATCGATCAAAAGTGGCATGCCATCACTCTCTGTGTTTAATGTTTCATTTGGCAGTGATATATTGTTGATGGCTCCAACAAATAACGTGTCTGTATATACTTCCTGTTCATCATGTTCATCAAGAGCATGGACCTTCTTGATCTTGTTTGTTTTGTGAGGGCTGTAGGCCTTGCAGACAGTTGCAAAGTGATTTAACTTCCCACATTTATGACATGTTTTACCATGCGCTGGGCAGTTACGAGCTTCATGTACTTTCCCACAGCTGTAACATTTGACTTGTGTCATGGTTCCACCACATGCACCAACTTGAATCTGCCCTCGACCACGATAGGCACCGTTTCTGTATGCAGGTCACGCAGAGCAACTGCGCGGAATGTTGTATTCATTTTGATCTGATCCATATTTCGTGGGTTATTTTTTTTGTTTTGTTTCTGGTACCATGTATTATTATATGAACAACATCTGGTTTTGCCGTATATCTCCAGACGATTTTTATTAACTAAACTTCACCTACAATAACAATATATCTGCGGTGACTTATGTGGCAATACATATAAAAGTAACTTTCCTATTATCAATACAACAACCGGCCATGATTTTACACACGCACCGGAGCTTTTAGTTGAGACTAATAAAGTCATGAAATTAAATCATTCACTTTCAGTGTCCTGTTAAATCGACTTCCGGTCACGCGTTCGCACAGACTTACCACGTTATTCATTTTCGACCAATCGACGCCTATTCCCGAATCAAACGTCGTATTCCTATTTGTCGACTCTACGGCGACGTCAACGTCGTGCATTTTCCCGTGATCTGCGCTGATGTCATTGTACTTCCGGTGGGCGGCGATATCGCTATCACTGTCCGAGCCGTCTCCCGGTGTACGTACTTTCGATTCTGGCGTATCTGAAATCGAGTCAGGAGATCCAGGGACACCACGTCGCTACCATAAACGGTCACGGACTTCCCATCCATCCAACCTTCCAGTTCCATGCCTATCCGTTCTATCCGAACAGCCTCCTATCGGCTATCCGGCAACCGGGACGTCCCGAATCTCGGCCTTAGCTAAGTTCTCTCTTTCACAACTCCGAACTCATGTGGTCTCGAATCTACTTTATTCCTCTACTCAAAACTGTACAAAAACTATACACTCCTCGAAACTATACACTCCAGATCCACCACCTCTCCACACAAAAAAATCTGTAAAAATACAGATATATATAGGAAATTGTCCCCTCAACACCGTCAGCTTTGTTATCCGGTAGACCCCGAATGATCACCTGGTCCAATCACCGCTGACTTGGCTGAGTCGAGAACAATCCCCCACTAAAAACTCCTCCCACACATCCAAACAGGTATATAATGGGGAATTCCTCCCATCTCCCCCCAGCACAATCAGCGTGTTGTCCAGTGGAGACTCGTATGTCCCTTGATCCAATCTCCACTGACTTGGCTGTACCATTACAAACATTCACTAACAAAACTTTCACACATTCAACCCACATCACGAAAACATTAATAGAGTACAAACCCAACCAAACCTCGCGGCTACGACATCTACACCCGTACGATCCCAACAACCGGCGGGCCACTAATCGCCAAGCGGCACGGAACGGGTGATCACCAACTTCTTTCGCACATCAATAAATCGGTGATCTATGGTTTCACACCCATTGACCCCATAATTGGTCGGCAACAAACCGTTAAGCGGCACGTACGGGCGATCACTAATTCTTCATAACATAAATTAATTCGACAACCGGCCATGACTTTCTAGGCAGTACACAGTTTTCGAGAGGCTTCGTAAGAATGTCTAGAAACAACTAGGACTCAGTCTCTATAAACGAATCCAGGACAATATCCCACATGCCGGACAAAATCCCACGGTACAAAATCTATCCGGACATAATCCCACGGTACAAAATACCACAGGACATGATCCCACAAAGTGAAAAGAAGGACAAAATCCCACATTCAAAAATTAAATTACAATTTATATTTCAATGGGTTCCAATTACAACAAAAAAACATAATGTCATCAAATAACTAAGATTGCTTGAGATGACCTATGAGCTAACCTATGAGCAATTATCTGCAATTAAGAGCTTGGATACAGTTATCTGCTATAGTATGGCTAAGGCAGATCAAGAGATCAGTTTGAATACAATTGTCTGTTTGACAATTGCTAAGGGATCATATCATATAATTTATATTATAGCTAATTGATATATAAGAAGTTTCAGAATCAGCATATCTGACAAAAATAAGCAATAAAAGGTCAGCAATCATGTGAATATCCAATTAACTTTAGCTGCAACCATGGAGGTCATACCCAGTAACAAGGGCGGTCAGAAAATGTTGCTAGATGGCTATATGTATACAAATAAATCTACTAGGAACAATCACATATGGTGGTCGTGCGTGCAAGGCCGTTCACTCCACTGCAAAGGAAGTCTGAAGACATCTCTGGTCATGGATACACCTGTTTCTGGAGCTTCCCACAATCATGACCCTGATCGAGCTAGTGTTTGAGTGACCAAGGCAAAGGCAAACTGGAAATATTGAGCTGCACAGACCAGAGAGAAGCCAGGTCACCTCTTTGCCCAGACGCTCGCTGATCTTCCCGATGATGCCAAACTACGCCTGGGCAAGCAAGACACTGTCAATGGAGCTCTATATAGACCCAACTACGGTAGTGTGCAACTTCGAACAAGGTGTCATCACAGCCTTACAGATCGTCCTGGCTACCTGGCGCAAGATCCAGGAACTCGGACTTGAACGACGGTACTCCACAGATGAGGAGTTCAAACTCTTCTGTGGTCAAATTGATGCACTGGCATTTCTACCTTTTGAGGATATTCCAGCGGGTATGACATCCCTGCGTGATAACACCCCGAATGGTGCAGATGAGCTACTATCGTACTTCGACAGAACCTGTTACAGGAAGTTATCGCCGTGTTCAACCAGGTCATGGTCAGATTGGCATTCGGGTGAAGCAGATTCCTCCACTTTACCCACCAGCTGTGTGGAACGTCCATGAGGCTACTCTCGCTGGTGAGCCACGCACCAACAACCAGCGTGAGAGCACCTTATTGGACACAGCCATTTGGATACTGATTTAAGCCATTCAGAAGGAGGACTGCTTCGTTCGCACCCAAATCAGTGAGGACTTGATTGGGAATCCACCTACAAATCGAGTCAGATGAAAGCAGAAGAATCTACAGTTCCGCCAGGACCGCCAATTAGGACGTAAGACAGTTATAGAGCTTCTTCGTGGTGTTGGCTACAATATCTGATGGAAAGATTATTGTGCAAATTGTATTGTGCAAATAAAAAATAGTGTTTAAATTTTATTGTGTGGAATTTTGTCCTTCTTGTCCATCCATCTGCCGTTACTCAGCCACCGCCAATGCTTACGCAATATGAATATCACACATTACCATATAAATACCCCCCTATTACCGGCACAGAATGACCGTGAAATGATACTGGTAAGCTGTGAATTGATTGTCAAGCTGTCAATGTCATTATGTGGCGATTATGATTGTGTTAAAAGTATGATCAGCGATATATTAAATAAAATGATAGTTGGGGTTAACAAAGGATCACAAGCTACGTGTAATTAACCACCCACAAGGCTGACTGTAGAATATGTCCTACTCTGATGCCACCCCATCACAACGCAAACTTTCAACCATATCCCAAAGTTGGCATAAAAGTGAGATTAGACTGTACATTATATATATATATATATATATATATATATATATATATACCATTCCATCCCTCACGGGATAGGCACAGTATGAGTTTATACAGCTAACAATCCATCTCCAGTTCAAAAGGAACCTGTTATAATAGCAATGGGCTCCGGTGACCTAGCGGCTAAGCACCGGCACTTAGTGCCAACGGTCACAGGTTCGAAGCTCGCAAGATTAATTTCTCGGCTCACAACATCGTAGGTGGGTGGCTTATCACGTTAAATGGCGCAGCCGTCTCCACTGAATTATTTAAAATAAAGGAGGACGTTAAAAAAACTTTAAGCAACTTTATAGAACAAATAAATATAGGGTGCCATTTTTTTCTTCAAAATTTGCATAGTGCCATTTCTTCCGGGTGCCTTTTTTTCCGTTGCCATTATTTCCTAGGGAGTGGATGATGACCATCTGATGGCAAGAGGTCGCCCTCATCTCCAGACAGATTTGTAATGCCTCGATCAGGATTGTCATGATTTCGTCTTGCAATAACCAGTCTTGCAATGATGATGTACTGTTCTGTTTCTACTTACGCTTAATCTTAGGCAAGTGTTTATGACATTTTAGGTTTTAATATGGTCATTGATGCCGATATATTGATAAATTACAAAAAAGATTATTTATATGAATTTTTTTCCAGCTCGAAATTGCCGCCCCTGTAGAGGGGCCGCCTGTTGGCGCCCCCCCCCCCCTGCTCCGCTTCTAACAACAACAGCTAAATTGTCATCATTGGTGTAAATTTGTAATACCTTTGTATGCAATGCAATAATATGTAATCAAACGTAGTTGTCGTTTCTTCTACAAATATCTTACTAGTTAGACAAAGAGAATCACATATATCTGATACCTGTAGCTCTATTTTTTATGCCGATTCGATCTTATATTGCTTATTTAGGTCTATTACACACAGTATTAACACGATCACAAAATCTACCTTGTGTCTGTAACTCCTCCCACCCTAGATTAGATAACTTGACTAACCTAATTTAATTTACCTGCTAATCTTTTCAATTGTTTACATGGTGCTCGTTTTCGAGATCTGAATGGCTGAATTTCATCCAGTAAATTAATTACTTTGCTATTCAGCAAACTGATAGTCATGTTTATAATGTCAATTTTTGAGACCTACTACTTTAGGCTAGGATAATGAAAACCCCCCAACTTTCTGAGTAATGCAATTGAGGTGTGTTGACCCCGCAAACAAGTTACATAGTCCTTACAGATTAATAGAAAATCATCCAGATCTGCAATTAACTGATAACCTCTTTCTTCCATACACCTTTTAATAGCCCAAGAAAACTTGTGAAATATAAGGGGCTTTGGCAGTTCCCATCATCAACTTGGTATCTACCATATATGTTACATCAGGATCATCGGTTAACTGCCATTTTATTCAAGACGTGTGATATTATGATAGCTTTATACCTATTGATTTGTAAGCATATATTAAATCAATCTCACAACAATAAGATCCTGGTGTAATTATGTGTCATGCATCTTTAACGCTCTAATAATGTAGACTAACATTTGTATCTGAATAATCATTTAGAGCAAACATCACGGATCTACAAGCACCATGGACCAGTTCAATATAACTAACAGATTTATCAATGGCTGTCACATGACATCATGCATATATATATATATAACCATGATAACATCACATATCATTACACAACATCATACATATCACGCCAACTTATAAATCATGTTTATTACACCTAAGGAACATAAGAAAGGCAAAAGATCTTTTGGCTCATGCTGAAATGTCTCTTCACTAGAGCAGATGATGCTGGTACACACACAACATTGGAACTAAGCAAGACTAATGATGGGTATTTATTAGCATGGGACTTCCAGAAGTTGAGTGGATCAGCTTCTGGCATGCACAGTATTTCACTAGGGATAGCTTCAATGGGAGAACATAAGAATCCACAATGTTTTCTGAGGGCTATAACAAATTTACCTGTATACCTGTACAATGCTTCCAGCTCAGCCATCAGAATACACATACAAGTCACCACTATACATCCAGTCACAACCCGGTCATCCTGGAAAACCCGTTTAAGACTTTCTAGCCGTGTTGATGTAGTTGAATTCTCTCGATATAAATCTCAATTACTTGGAAAGCACAGCGAGTCGTAACAGTGGGTATATATATATATATATCAATAATTAAATCATATTTGCTGGAAGGCCAATTTTTTTAGGAAAGGTGAAATCTGCTCATTAGATCTACTCTCAAGTTGCTTCATATTGTCTATTAGTTATAATATCCATTTGAGGATAGTCTTACCTTAGATCGAGAAAGGAGCCATAAGAAGCCAACACATTACATTAAAGAGATCTTTAATTTCATGGAACAAAGATCACAAAGAGAAAACATTTACATCATGACTGAGAATACACAATTCAATAATTAAATTGTTTCTAGGAACAAACCATGTTGGTGTAAAAAGATTCAGATAACTACTTGAAATTTTTATAAAAAGTAATTTTAAGCGTTTCAAAAACATCTTACTAAAAGAACAGAAATCATAACACTGATGTGTCACAAAGGTTATTGGAAATTCTTCTATTCCTGATGCATTAATAATGATATTTGATATACTTAGTATCAAACTGAACAGTGCTAGTTTTAATTGAAGCAGTTTCACACCATCCAATATAAACTCCATGCCAATATAACTGATGCAACTATTTAGCTTTATTACAAAAATAACATAACAATAAAAATCTGTTGAACTAAACCTAAAACAAATCATACTAATTATGTCAACCACAAATTTAGATAATCCAATGAAAACATGTCGTGTAACAAAATAACTACCTATTTCTGTCAAATGAAATATTTATTGACGAAAATAATGAATAGACAACATTTCATAAATGTGACCAAACTTACACACACCCAACACGAAGTGACAAGAAATGAGAATTCCAATCGCTTAAACTAAACACAGATTCACACACAAAGTTTCCTTATACAATGTCCACACAGGTGTTTGTAAGTATAATTTCATTGGCAAACAATAAATATACTAATAGATTATAGCCAGGTGAACAAAAATATACAATACTTGCTGTAAAGCCACAACAATTTGTGAGGAACCTTTTATTACAAATATTTGGGGTGTTCAGTAGTAACATATTTAGTTTCTGCCTGTTGCATCGACAGACAGTTTCATAAGACAACAGAAAGATATTATAAATGAACTATAACTGTGACAAAAGGTTCTAATGATTTCTTTGACAGAAACAAAAACCTATATACAATTAGCATTTGATTACGCATTTTCAAAAATGATACTGCCCTGTCTGAACCATAAATCAGTAATACCTTTCTTCTCGGGATGTTATGACACATGAAATGAGAACCAACAAGAACACATTTATCATGAATGAGCAGCAAACATGAATTGACACTTTGTTCCTGACAAGATGACCATCCACTTAAAGCACACATTCACACCTAGGATTTACTATTATTATAAATCTTCTCTTGTTTTCCTCCTTTTTGCTGCTGCTTCTGGAGCATATTGAGGCATAAGATCTTCAATGAGCTGGATAAATTCAGATTTCTCAGTGCAGCCTTTACAACTGGTATCCCAATCCTCCAAAATCTTCTTCAGATCCTTCACCTTGAGTTTTTTCAGGTCCACAGTGGCATAGTCAATTGTCTTCTCTATAAATGAAACATGTCAAAAATAGGTTTCCATTAAACTGATTCCAATGTTTAAACTAATTTCAGTCAACTGTTATAAAGCCTGTAAAAATATTAGTTCAGAAAACACAATCTTATGATGAGCAGAAATCAGAAAATAAAATATAGAACCATATTGGATGTGGACAGTAAACGTAATGCTTTTACCAACTATTACTGATTGTACAATTCACTTCTTGGCAAACATACCATATTTTAAGTCACAGATCTGTTCATCTTTCCTGAATATCTTCATGCAGACTTTATCTGCAGGCATGCTCCAACTAACTGGCTTAGACATCTCACCTAGGATGCTTGTGGCAGATTCCTCAAGACCTCCAATATAGTAGCACTGGAAAAACACAGAAATTATTGTTTATGGTGTTGCTACTGCATACGAGTGAGTTTCAATGGGACACCCTTATTTAAACCTGAAAAATTAATGACATTGACTGACAAACATTACAACTCAAAACAACATCAAATAACTTACAAATCTATTTTCTGCTTTCTTAGCACTTTTACAGGCCTTCCGGAATTCATCTTCAATTTTAGTGGGATTGCTCTTAACATCTGGATCCAAACTGTCGATAAATTTTGTCATAAACTTCAGGCAAACTGAAAACAAAAATATACATTGTAGACTGCCTAATTCATAAAACTACTGGCTCTTAGTCTTAAGATCACAGGTCTGATTTTCATTCAAGACTCAAAATCTTTATGACCAATTCATGGATAATATCTTGGCTCATGTTCGATAGCTTTAGCCTTAGTTAAATCTGTTTAGCTAACTAGGAAATTGATTAGCAATTGCATAGTTTGTGTAGCAGTTTTTAAGGCAAGTTAGAATTAGTCATATGTTTTGTGTTATATAATAAAGAAAATGACCTAATTTAAAAGAATTACAATATAACAGTAGATCACTGATAGATCTAGTGTTTCCCTTTCATTATTCAAATATTTGCCAAGAATACATTATGTATGTATCATATGCCAGATATAAGTGACAGCCTAATTGGTATTGGATAAATCTGAAAAAGGGTGTGTTAATAAAGTACATGCATTTAAATTTTAGCAAGCCAGACATATCGTCCAAACAAACACACATTAAATTGAATTTCAAACAAACTAATTGTTTAAATCTAGTCAACTCAATTTTCCAAATAATCTGTTGTCACCATAAACACATTATGGTACCATGCAGTGCAAGAACACTGCCAATGACCTGCTTATCATAAAAGAATTAAAAGTATTTACGAACAACAGTATTAAAACAGGGCAAAATACGTGAGCAGTACGTTTTGACCTGCAGCCTAAATGTACATGAGCCATTATGCACATACGAATGTTTTTATTTCTGGTTACGCAAGTTATAGTTTTAATGGCATTAGTCTTATTGCTGTATCTGTAGTACTGGGGTCTAAGCATACATGTTCTATACATAAGTTCTATAACTAGGAGCCGCATTGCAGTGTCTTAAACTTTAAATTTAAAAGTATTGGAATTTTGTAGCTGTTTAATTGATTAAAGTTGTAAAGTAGTGAAATGCTATAATAGTTTTATTAACTAAATCAACAAATGTAAATGATGAGATGTGCATGCATCCTCATATGTATATGTTTAGACTACGGGTCTAAAAGTATGTGTAGACACTTCATATTCCAAAAGCATCTCTGAAGTAAATACAATGCTAGATATTGGTTCATGATTTTAGGATTGAATAGTGATATGTGTAATTTGTATAACAATATGTGACACAATACTGAACAAAATGTTGGTTGACTAGTTAGTGTATTCTTCTGTGTATAATGTGCATTTTTTCCTTGTTTTCATCCAGGGTCGGAGATTAACCCAGATTAAACTGGTTTAGCCCAGCCTGGCGGGTTAAACCTAGGTTTTACTAGTTTAACCCGGGTTAAACTGAGTTTTCTTAGAATACAGTGTATTGACTCATAATTTTATACATTTTACCCACATGAAAAGTAGTTTTTAAGATGTTAAGATGCTGACAATGTGCACCAATCAACACAATCCAATATTTGAGATATTATGCTGTTGGCGGAAACAATTAGACACTTTTAGTAATTATGCAAGATGTTATGATTTGTTGGTGGCCTGAACCAATTGGTCTGTTCTATGATTGGTTGAGCTTGTTTGTTAAATTGGCTTCTGATTAATATAGATATTAAATGTTTAATTTATATTTAGTGTGTTTTATTCAATCAATTAGTGGTGAATTGTGACTAAGAATGAGTTTAACCCTGGTTTAGCCCAGTTAAACTGCCAATCCTGTTTTTGTTTGGGGGTTCAAATATACTTTATTACTTTCATGCCACTTGTAAGTCATGTTTTATAACACAGGCTCCAACAAGAAGTCTGGTTCATACTATGCTATACTAGCTGAGCAAATCATCTCCAGAGAGCAAATATCATCACTGATTATGTTATGCATGGATATTCATCACATTTTGTAGTGAATTAATTTTTTATATGCTTTAGGGTTCATCTCATTAAAAGCTAATCATGCCTATAGCACCTGGCTGTTGATAGGCCTAATATCAGGGTTTGGCTTAAACCGTCAAAAACCCTTTTGGCATAAAAAACTACATTATGGCAGTTTTGGATGTCATGGTTGTAGGTCAGATGCCTATGTTTGTGATAAGAATGCATTTATTTATATTGTTAGAAGCAAACATATGGTCAATTCCAAATCAAATTTATCAATTCCATTTTTCTGACTCTTTTTGCCTAATACTTTTTACTCCGAGCACTTATGTAGAATACCTACTAGTTTATATTCCAAATAGGATTGTCACAGAAGAAATATTTCTGAATTAAAAAATTAAATGGTAAATTAATTTGTGGATTTAAATTGTTTTGACCCATTCTAAACATTGAACGGGGGTATATTCCTAAATAGAAATATCTCTATATAGATTATAGGCATGGTATGTGGTGGTGTCACAGTGTTGTGGGTGGAGCCCACAGTATCCAGACCATTTTAATTGGTTAAATGCTCAAGTGCGGTGCCACAGTCAGTGTGCATATCTGATATATATGGAACCAAAGTTCTGGATCAATTTGGTTCCAGTATATTGGTAACACCACATGTAAGTCTTAATGTGGTAAGAAATTGCAAAAGCCTAACCACAAGGCACTTTTAGCTAAAGAGATATTTCAAGATATCAAGTGGTGGATCAAAGTGTATTTTGTAATCACCAAAAATATGTGTATATGTAGCCAGGAATTCCGGCTACAGAATGTGTGACGGATTCATCAAGCCATGTTTTAGTGATGCCAATAACAGCTATCTGAGTGTTGACAGTCAATGACAATGTTCTTATTGCATCCAGTGTCGGCAAGAGGCTGCGAATGTTGATGTGTATGAAGGTCAGTCCTTTCATTCTCAAACACTCAATGTCCAATGGTTCAGTGGAAGCATCATACAAATCTAACAAGGTGGGAGGAACCTCTCAACCACTCTCCAATCGATGCATGTCCCCATATCCGGAAAGCCCAGAGTCCCCAGTGTTTTCAGTCAGTGTTTGGCAGCCGGCATCCCCCACAGCCACAGATTGACAGAACCACTTCTCGATCTCATCACTTTTTCCAAGCCTAATAAATCTATGTTTTAACCGGTGGTGCCAGAGTTGGAACACTATTTGACATAAACAGTCCCTTTATCAATGTAAATTACTTATATTGTAATGATTAACGGAGCGAATTATTAACTAAGTTACCTTCGCAGTTCTGATCAGTAACTTCTGTTAGCTTCTTTGCGTTACTAGCCACAACGAATATGGCAAGTGTCAAGAGGGACAATGCATATCTGTTGATGTAATCCATTATCACACACGGATGAACGATGCAATCACCTGACGATCGAGCAACAGGAAAGCAAATGTTATTACTAAATAAGTGCTAACAGCGAATATAAAGTCTAAGATTCTTTCCAATCACTCACTTTCTTCTACGTGTTGTCTGCTCCTGCCGGCTTAAAACAGGAAGCACAGTTGTCGAATGTTGATTGGTCGACGTGATCTCGCCACGAACGAGATTAAAACGTGATACTAAAAACGAGAGTGAACATGGCGGCCTCCTTCGGTATATACTTCGGTTCCACTTCGGCTTGTCTGGCCGTTTGTAAGGTACAATGTAGTAATGTTATGGTGCTATAAATCTAAAGATCACTGATTAGATTATATGAAAAGTGAAAGTAATTAATAAAACCTGATATAACGGTCGGTCGGTTGAACTCATGTCGGCGGACTACAGTCCAGGCTCAGTTAGTGAGTTAGTGAGTTAGTCGGTACAGGCTACAGCACTGACTGAGGACTGACTCGGTGACTGAGCACATGAAATCATGATCATGAAATGATTAATCATTCATTGAATGAATTATTTAGATCTACTATCGTTTAGATTTACTAGTCACTGATTCATAATCATACTCATAGACTAGTCTATAATCATACCAATGCATACTCATAGCCATAGGACATAGGCTTAGGCTTAGCTAGGCTTAGGCTTAGGTGATAGTGATAGTCAGATACTGAGATAGTCACATAGTCATAGACATGATAGTGAGTGAGTTGTTCACTACTTTGATATTTCTGTCTTCAAAGTTCAACGAATTATTAATTCTTCACTAATTGAAGTTTTTAGTTCCTATGAGGCTATGGGCATGGCTACGCCGACTCACTCGCTCATTTTAACTAAGCAGCCTAGGATTTCAAGATTACCTCATAAACTCTAATAGCTATCATTGAAAAACAAGTGTTATGTACAATCTTGACAACCAGGGTCATTTTGAAGCAGGACCATCCTGTTTCGCAACCGGTATGGTTTTAAGAATGCCTGCTAGTTTAGCAACCATGTGACAACAAAATGTTGCGCTGTTGTAAATTTTCTATATTATCATTTATTGGCCAGTTATCTAGCAAAATTATATGTTGTTGTGAAAATTAAGTTGAATATAAATTATATAGACCTCTCTATATCTATAGATATATGAACAAATAAATTCTGAAAACTGTAAATTGTTTGAAGCTATTGAAACAGTCTTACTTACTTTTACTCCTATGTGATTCACAATCCGCTTCCTCTTTATTTTTAATGCAATAAATGACATATATACACACAGGAAGCCATTAGTCTTGGCCCAACTACATTAATGATGAGTCTTGTTCATAATATTGTTTAGAACATGGAAGTGATGGCTAGCACAGAGCTGCAAATTAGCAGTGGCCAACTTGCCCATGGCGACTATTTATTGATAAGGCCAACCATTTAATCACAAATACTGGCCTGTCAGGCCACCATATTATAGGGCTTCATATAATTATCCACCCGTGTACATTTCATCAGCTGTTTGGACACTAAAATATTGCGGTTAGTCATTGGCTTATGTCGAATAATTTATGTATGGAAAAATGTGCTCGGCCAATGGGATTTCTCGTTCCTGTTTTAAATTAATTGATATTGACAAAAAAAATTCCTGCATAATCTGTTATTGAACTGCCGAATTAAGATTCCATATATGCTGGATGCAGCTGAGGCATGTGATTTGAATGATTCCATATATATGTTTTTACATGAAGGTTGAAACTCTAAATGATCAAAGGGAATACAAAAAAACTTAAGTGTAGACAAGGATTATTGGCTGCTTGGAAAACTGGAAGATCGTTGTTATCATATAACGATAGATCAGCTGAATTAACCCAACAATAATCAGGGTGGGTAGCAAGGACCACAAGGTTACATGTTTATTCCGGTTTGTCATAAAGCTGGGGGTTTGGATGCAAAAGTTGCATGGATGTTGACTTGGATTTGGATGAGCAATTAGCTGATAGAAATTCAAAAATGTAATCTGTATCATTATTGTTAACTGTTTTATCTGCAGATTTTCTCTATTTGAGTAAAATAAAGTTTTGATCTTGTTTGGGTGTAGATTGTTTTGGTCATTTCAATATATATATATATAAGTCACACTTTTTATTCAAAATTAAGTGTGTCTTATAAAAGGAAAGGTAATATTTGGCATAATTTAGGAGGAAATAAAATAATATTTTTTTTTCATCATTAGTAATGAATATATAAACAACAAACAAATTTATTAGATGTGTTTTCTCTGTTGTCTTTCAAATCCAAACTTAATCGTGATAACCGCCATGATTATTTAATCCGATGCTCTAATTAGTGATATGTGAGCATTTGTAATTGAACGGAAAGGTAAATGAAGCCATCTCAAAGGAAAGCAATTACAGCAAACAATGTGTTAATTACTTCCAAAGCTGGCACATAGGAACTACTAATAAACTACTTAAAAAGCATTACAGAAACGAACACACAGCAACAGGCAACCTAAAACGGCTGTCATTACCTATCATCACACAGTGGGCAAAAACAACCTGTCAATTAATTAAATATGTAAGCAGCAATGAAGTTCATACAACAATAAAATGGTTGATACCAAGCTGGTATCCTTTTAAAAAATAAACTGTTGTAATCAGTTGTAAAATTTAGGCTTGGGGATATCTTATATGTTTAATTAGTTGAAACACATATCTTTCATAACTATACACAAACACTGTACTTTTATTTTATGTCTTTTGATATATATTATATTCTTAAGAGTTTCTTGGCTTATTTGTATACAAAACTGGACCTAGTTTATATCTTTTGATATTCATTGTGTATATTTACTAAATGTATATTTATTCTATTATTTTTTTATTTAGGATGGCAAAGCTGATGTTATTGCTAATGATACTGGAGATCGCACCATGCCTACCATTGTTTCATACACAGATCATGACCAGAGTGTTGGCTTACCAGCTAAGCAGGGAATTATTCGAAATGCTTCAAACACAATTTCCAATGTGAAGAAGTTCCTGGGAAAGTCATGTGACGACCAAGAAGTGAAAGAAATCATGGAGAAGAATTCTGTTAAGGTATTTGACTTTATAGTTTTATGTTGGTTTCACCTCTTTTGGGTTTAAAACAATCATATTTTCATTCTTTATGTAAATTTATGTTAAGACCTGTATATAGTTATGTGCAAGTGCAGGAAGTAAACCTAGTAGAAATAGGGCCATTCATCTTTTACATGACAAAAATATTGCATGGTATTTATCAATGATAGTAATAAAAGTTATTTTTATCCATATTTACTCAATATATTTGTCCACAGTCAAATAATTAATTTTATGATTAGACCAAATCATAGAGTAAATTACCTTATTTAAAATAATCCCACAAAATGTTATCTGTTTTTGTTATTAATGCGTGTTATTTTGCAGGGCCTTGTCATGTTTTTGATTGGTAAAAAGGTAGACTGCTGCATATTTATAGGTGCACATGATGATGTATTGAAATTAAATAAAACACCAAATTGGTGTGTGTGTAAATTAATGTTTTGTATATGCATATAGGTTTGATAATCAGTTGTAATTTATTATGCTGATATATATGTACACATGTGATCTGGTTTGTTTAAACTGAAAAGATTATTTGATTGTGATTATGACTTCATGTACATAGTGACCAGCCAGCCGACTTATTTCAAATTTAATCTAATTATCATCAGCTATGACACAATATTCAAATTTAAACTAGTTTGCTGCATCTTGGATGCAATTCATACTGACCAACCTGCAACCAGTCAGCCAACCAAGTACATATATTTAAAATAACTGGCAGCAGCTATTGTGCAACATTTAAATTTAATGTAACTGGCCACAGCTATGGGATAATACAAACTGAGAACATATTAATTAAGAGTTTAACCAGTTATTGCATTATGATTATTTTCCAAAACATAGAAGGCATTTTAATAATAATTTAATTTGTACGAACAGACTGCGATTGAAAATCAAGAGAGGAGAGTTAATATGGTAATTTGTCTTGTTGTGATTCTTAAATCTATTTGCCATCATGTTAATCCCCTTGAATTTATTTTTGTTCATTAACTTTGAACTATGACATCCTGGCTTTGTTTTTAATTACACTTAGACAAAATCCTTTTTTGTGTTCAGGCACTGTGTACAAATGATACCAAAGTAAAATCAATGTTCTTCATCAGTGATCAAAGAATCAAGCAATAACTAAGGCTAACAAGAAAATGGGTCTGATGTTGAAGTTGAACAATGACCTCCCAGTGTATATCATTGAGAATATCTCTTCTTGCGTCAGACCTCAACTAGAATATGCAGCTGTCCTATACCACAATTGCACCAAAGATCAGGCACACACACTAGAAACCTGTCAAAGATGATCTGCTAATGGCTGTGCTAGAGCATTTAGAAGACTCAATACAGAGGTGCTATTGACAGATACCATACGAGGCAATAACACTCCCTCATCCCAATCAGAGCCAATACCACCAAATACTACTATTTATTCATCCCTACAGCAGTGAGAAAATGGAACTCTCTAGACAATGCAATCAAGGCAGCCATATCCCTGAAACCCTTTAAGTGTACTATAAAGAAATTAATGTTTAAAACACTGCTGGAACTTGGAAGATATTACAACAGATTCAAAGTAAAATCTTCTGTAAATCATACACGTATTAGACTTGGATTCAGCGCACTGAAACACCACCTGTACACTCATGGAATTGTGGCTACCCCTACCTGTCAGTTCTACAATAATGAAGAAGATGAAACGCCACTGCAATATTTTCTGGAATGTCCAAAACATGTGGCTTGCAAGATCTCTCTGGGCTGCGGCCAGCTATGGATAGGTTCGACATTGAGATCAGCAACACACAATCAGTCACTTAAAATTATAAGATTCTAGAAAAGACAATTCTCAAACATACACTAAAACTGTATGTTATATGTAAATTTATATTAACACAAATTGTATAATTATTAATTTTATTCATGTATATACATAACTTGTATTCTATATAAATGAAAGCTTGTTAATTCTGTCATTCAAACCCCACAATGCTACAGCGTCAGGGAATGCACACACAAAAAAATCAAATCAATCATCAAAGGACATTAAATATTTAGTTAACTGATGAATAGCAGTCATAAAAATGTGTTATATTGTGTGGTGATAGCAACTTTGGTTTGAATCAACTTGTGGGCATAAAGGAATTTATGGAGGAATGATAAATTTTGTGTGTGTCTATACTCGAGTATCTTATATTCAACTATAAATGTCATAGTGTTTAAAATCTGTTTTACTTGTAGACTAATTATAATAAATTTGATTCACAAGCTTACTGAGTTGATGTTTGCCAGTTTTCATGACCATGGCCATCATAACATTAACAGTAGTTGTATAGGTAGATTTGTTAGATTATGAATTCCTCCGCATTGATGGTTGTTGTAAAGTAACCAGACACACTTGTACAATCATAAAAATGGTATATATTATGTTGATACATTCTTTAAAAACTTGTTATTTAAAAGATATCTAGCTGCAGTGAATATGATGTAGTTTTCCTTTTTTATTTGCAGATTGTTAATGAAGATGGACAGCCAGTATTTGAAGTGATGTACAAGGGAAAGCCAGTCAAGGTCACTCCAGTACAAATTGCAACAGCTATCTACAAGAAAATGATGGGTAATTATGGGCGTTATCTAGTTCTCTAGCTACTGGTTTAGCTAGTGCCATTGTTGTCATGTTATTCAACAACTTTAGTTTAATAAGTAATAACAGAAGCTGGTATGAGTGATAATATTAGATTATTACAGTGTGTGTGTCCAAAGTTGGCTTTCACAAATATTAACCTGTAATGAAGCCAATTTCAGGCCTCAGCTGCACAGTTTACATGCTATGAGATTCTCTTAATGTGCAGTTGAATGTGTCAGTGTGTTTCGTTTGGTCAGGTAGCAATCCCAAAATGATGAACCAGCAATAAGCCTGAAGCATGATGACGTCAAAAACCAAAACAAACCAGTCGCGCTTTGCATTGTGGGATTTATAGGGGGTCCGCTAAGTGATAATACCATGAGAATCCTGCCATTTTAACCTTAAACGTCAATGTTCCGGGAAATCAGATTATAACTATATGCTAATCGTCCGTCATTGCTACTTTCTAAATGATAGTAAAGTGTGGTATTCAACATAGTACAATAATATTCACTGCACATAACAAAGACTGTTAAAATGTGGTGTTAATAGTAAATCACACTAAAATTATATTTAACGAAAAGAAGAAGAATAGAGTCCAATATATTGATAAATTTAATTTATTATTTATGGATATAATAATATGGTAAATTGCACTTTATTTACCAATATTATTATCCATGATCTGATGGATAATATTAGTGTTAAATTACACTTTATTTGCGCCTTTCACTGTTTCAGTCAATCCTTACACTGACACTAATTATAAAAATTTGACTTGCAGATTGTCATTTTGAATTAAAACTACCCAACACTTTCTCAGCATTTCATCCCGCGGCCAACACATGCCAACTTAAATGTTTATGTGTTTACTAGTTGCATGACAATACAGTATGCAGGAGTTAGTTTTTGGCATGATTATAACAAATCCGGAACATTGACGTTTAAGGTTAAAATGGCGGGATTATCACGGTATTATCGCTCAACGGACCCGCTATAAATCCCACGATGCAAAGTGCGCTTGGTTTTTGACGTCATCATGCAATGGGTCTATTAGATTATTCTATTTGTCTTGAGGTGTCAATGGTGGTTTTTGATTCATCAAACATCTGTCACACTCACTGACAACCTTAAAATCTAGTTGATGTATTGCAATGAAGAATGTCCTATATTACTTAATAGACACTGTGGTTAATTGTATGTGTTGTTTAAATTATTATATTAGGTTGATTAAGTTTCCTAAAATATTTATTTCTCTAAAAACCCACTGTTACTGTTAGATGTTGATGATGTAGAAGCAGCTTAGTTTGAGAGGTTAGTTGATGGAATCGATGAAAATCTAAGTTGTTTATTTTGTTATTTCCATTCCTCACTCCACTCATCAGGAAAGGGATGCTGGATGTATAAGATGGAAGTATTTAGTGACAGCTGTTTTAGCATTTATACCTAATGTGGTATGCAAATGGAAATCAAATAAACAGTTACACTGACCCTTTGGCGTTTTGGTGGTTACAGCTATTGCATTAATTCTTTTTTAATTCTCGCCAATCAAATTTTCAATGAATAACAAGTGTAGGCTCTTAGTTTTGCTGCTTAAGTTTTCTTGGTCAAGAAATCCAGACATAACAAATTATGGATTTGTCTCATCTCAGCCCTTCACTTTTCTCAGTGTGTCCATCAGTTTATGTTAAAATCAATCAAAATTGGAATAACAACCTCCAAGTAATTATGAAGGTTTTTTTTGGGGTATCATTATGACTTTTTTCTTGGCCACTGATTTGATTTAAATATCACCTTATGTAAAGCTGTGTTGAAGTTCGTTCACAGGTTAATTATTCTTATGTCCGTCAGTTGATCTGGCAATTACCAATTGTGCCACCAGCCACTGTGGATCAATAGAGAACATCAGGTGGTAGATAATGTGAATCACAGTCCTACCTTTGCTAATGGTCATTTTTCTGACACACAAAAAAACGTCTTTCACTGTCTAAGTAAAATCACAAAATTTTAAAATTACTGAATGACTACACTTTAATACTATAATTTAAAATTGGATACTGACTATACTGACTACAGAATGAAGAAAACTATCTATGACAATACTGCCATTAGTCCAGTATGAATCTAAATAAGTTTTCATGATTAAGCCAGATTAGCCAGTGTGTAAAGCAAGGCTTCTTATGCAAAAAAGACAGCAAGTGCTCACTTAATCAGGCATGGGGTAGTCTTAATTGTTAATCGTAATCAATTGTAATCGATTACATGATCTCAAGTAATCATAATCACCATTTCCAGATGTAATTGTATTCAGTTATTACTTTCATGATTGCACAGTGTTTTATTATTTACCATGTTATATCATGCCAGAGATATAGTTTGGTATGTTAGGCAAAAGATTGATGGACTGTTGTCATATTTATACACATGTTGATCTGTCAATTTGTTGGTTCTATAAAAATGAAAGATGTTGCTATTATTATAAGTCATATAAACAGGCATTTAGATTAACTCATGTTGTTTTCATATGGTTAAGCCAAAGTTAGGTACACAGCCAGCAATCATGCATGGCTTCTTTGTGACACCATCGTTTTAATTACAGCTTCAAATGACCTTCATTGGCCAGGAGTCGGATGACAAGCAGTCAATTAAATTAACACATGCGATAGTGAACATAAACAATGCTACAGCATAATAATAATTTAAAACTGAAAAAGTGGTCCATTTACAGAGGTGGTTAAGTTACAGAAGTGATCGGAGAATATTATATAGACCATACTTCGCTATAGTCAGACCACATATGATGCATTTCATTGCTAAATATATATTTCCCAAGTATTCAAATAATTCCAATTCTGTTTACATGTACGATAATGTATTTAAATGGAATATTAGTACTTTAATGTCCTTGTGAAAATTGGATGTTTATCTACATCTTAAATCAGTCCAGCTGTAATCTTATTGTCAAGGCAACTAACCACCACTGGGTCAAATGTAACTAATTATTTGGTGGCTTAATTAGTGGTATTATACATGTAACTGAGTGAAGAGTGATGAAGAATCACATTCATGTTTGTGCGATGTACATTGTATTCATGATTGTAATCTTAATCAATTACATTCAGTATGAATGTAATCATAATCATAGTATTCTCCTTGGTCCTGTAATTACCCCAACCCTGGACCGAATAAAGGCTTACACATTGTATAAACTGTGGCTGTATCTCAGCTGTTGTCATATGACTGTTGTCCATTTTGTGCTGGAACATATACTTTGTGGAATAAGCTGCTCAAGAATAAAAGTGCATTATCTCTTTAAAATTTTCAATATATTCTCATTGCTTCAGGTTGCCTTTTTAGGTAAGTTGTATCTAATGTTCAGTGTTTGTTGCAAATTGTTTTAAGAATGCAAACAGTGGTGACACACCATATATGTGTAATTGTTCTTAAATTTTTTTATTTTCTGTAACAGATACAGCACAGAGTCATGGTGGTATTGCAGATTCTCATGATGCTGTCATCACGGTTCCTCTCCATTTTACTCAAGAACAGAAAGATGCAACAAGGTTTTTTAAAGCCATTTTTATATAAAGACTATGCTCCATCAGTTTGTTAATAGTAGTAGGTTTGTAGCATGTAATTCACAAGTGCAGCAAATTAATTTATAACACAAACATGGCTTAGGTTTGAGAATTCTCTTCATTGGATGTTAATCAATATTATCCAACAAAAATGGATTAAATTTGAATAGTTAGCAGCTTTATTTAATAATAGTAGTGATCAAATGTGACTTCTGTATATTGTGTTCTGATGTGCTGGTTAGGTCCTGTGTCTTTTAGCCGTGTTTCGAATCTAATGTTTTAAGTGTATATAAGGAGCTTTTTCATTGTTGGATCTGCAGTGAAGCAGCCACAAAGGGAGGTTTTCATGTGCTGAGGATCATATCTGAACCAGCAGCTGCAGTTTTGGCTTATGACATAGGCCAAAACAGCCGAGGTAGTTCATGCAGTACGTGAGTATCATGCTCTGAACAGAATCTAATCCTTGTTATACCATCACTGCTGCCTTATAGATTCGACACCTCGTTACAGGAAATTTGTCAACCTTAAATTCTCTTTCATCATGTAAGAACTAAATCAGAAATATGCTGGGATAAATTATGTATATTGCGACAGAATATCTGTATTGTTTATTTGCACTGCATACTTCTTTTTTAGTAACATCCTTGTCTACAGACTTGGAGGAACATCGTTAGATGCAACTGTATTGACGGTATGCAATGGAATATATCGAGTAGTAGCATCTGATCAAAATAAAGAAATCGGTGGTCACATGATAGATGAATCAATCATTGACTACTTTGCAGCAGAGTTTAAAAAGTGAGCACATTCTTCATGTAGCTAATACCAAAGTCACAAATTATGATTATTGTATTTTATCATTAATGCATTATGTGTCTTGCATGTTAAGTAATTATTGTATCCTTTTATTTTTATTATCCCATAATGCATCATGAATTCTGCAGACAGTGGAAAGTTGATTGTAAGCAGAACAGTCGATCAGTGATGAAGTTGAGAAATGCTTCAGAGAATTGTAAACACATTCTTTCAAGGATGCAGACAGCACAGTGCTCAGTAGAATCTCTCTATGAAGGGATAGACTTCCAGAGTACTATTTCTAGGTTAGTTATTGCTGTACATCAGCCAGATTCTATATGGTACATATTATGGGCCAGTATGTTGATAACTCTACGCTATGATTCTTTATGTTATGGTATTCTATAAAACTTGATTGCGCTGTGATACCAAATATTTGAATATTTGCCTAGATATAGCCTTGGTATTAAAAATTTTACATATAAGCACATTATGAGGCAGTAAGAGAGAGATTGTGGCATTCATACCAGACTGGTATAAGTTCATGTTTAGAGTAGACAAAGCTATTCGCTTTTATTAAATGAAAATGGTGATTTAATAGTTTGTCTTGCCTTAGTTTCTTTTTTGTTCTAATATTAGTTTGTGTTATAACACGTGATATTATTTTGGCTCGTCTAATTTTGTTACCGGTATAAGTTAGAAATGGTATTAACTGAATCTGTCCTACTTCTTGATGAATTTGTCTTGAACCCTAAACATTATACTGGCAACTTATTTGAATGAAATTCAGCATTCTGCTTACTGATCATTTAAATTAAAATAAATCATATGAGATGTATCTTTCTAGAAATTACTGTTTCATTTTCAGAAGTCGCTTGGAAGGTTTGTGTACAAGTTTCTTACAGAATTGTACCGGATCTTTACAGACTGTACTTGATAAAGCCAGAATGAAGAGAGATGACATCCATAAAGTATGTTCATTGGCTGTTTATATTCTGAATATTAACAAAGAATATTAGCTTCTGGCATATTTTTGGAGTAAGGTGACAGGAGTGCAACTTATCTGGACAAATGTTTCTGCAGAAAACTTTGACTTAGATAAGTGGCAAGTTTTCTAAACTTCAGTAAGCTGGTAGTGAATGATATACACATCCTGATGTTAATTAGATTACATGCATTAATATAACTATATACAGTACATGTATTGCAACATCAATAATTTAGTCGGGTGTTTTATTCATGCAAAAGCCTTGAAGCGTGGAATGTTTCATTTAGATTCATTTTCTTTTTGACAATATTTTCTTCACATATATCCTGAACTTGTGAACTTTATTACTTTAGTAAATAGCTGAATTTCTTCATGAAGATGCTTTATATGTTGTAACATGTTGACTATTATGAAAAATAGAATGAACTGATATCCACTCAGTGTTTTACTAAACTTGTCAATCAACTGCATTTAGATAAATTTAATAAGACAGATAGTGATATTAAGCAGTTCACACTGACATAACTAACAAAGATTATGGTTTATATTTGTGACACCTGTCACCTCTTTGATTAGATGGTGATTTGTTGACATGTGCAAATTATTTTAAAATTTCCCATCCCATTTTGCATAATGTAGAGAGTATGTTTCATTTTGTAATTACCATATATACTCGCATATAAGTCATATCCTTGTATAAGATGCACCTGTTTCTAGGTCCAATAAGCCCCCTGGAGTCAAACCCACGTATAAGACGTACTAAGATTAGCAAATTATCAAAACCCCCAAAATCGTCATCATTACTCTCTTCACTGAACATCTGTTGTATCTGTTCATGTATCATCGTACTTCTTGTCACCTTCTTCATCGGAGTCAGTGTCAGATTTATCATGCTATTCAGCCCACAATACATCATCTTCCATGCCATCTAAATCATTGCTGATAGAGCATTTCTTGAACAATTTGGTAATTATGGCAGGGTCGATTGAATCCCAGGCCCTTTTTAACCGATTGTGTGATGACAGCTAGGTCGCTTCAGGTTGCCTGCTGCTGTGCTTTTGTTTCTGTAATTTATTAGTAGTTCCCATGTGCCAGCTTTAGAAGTAATTAACAGAGTGTTTGCTGTAATCATTTTTCTTTGATGTGGCTTCTATGGTCATTCTTTGCATGGCCTTATGAAAGATTTTTGGGTCATGTGTTCTTGACCTGTTTTTAGACAGCTTCCAGAATAGACAAGTTACGGAGAGTTTAAAATTGAAAGGAATCAAGTAGAGTATAAGCTCAGTTTTAGTGGAAGCATTTTCACTTTGCTTCCATTATAATTGTTTGGTAATCTGCATATCTCCAGTCTTAAATTAAGATTTCTTACAACGTGTGTATAACATGATTAGTCATGGGTGGCTGAAGACTTGCAATGACAGTGCTGTGTTAGTAAATTACAATGGATTTATTTAAATATCCAAGGATTGTAAAACAACTTTGACACCTTCAGGCTATCTCTGCTCCACAATTTTTCCATGCTTTGGTTTCCAACACTGTGGATAAAGTATTTAACAGCAGCATTAAACATTGTAATCCAAAAGAAAGGGGGTTTTTTAACAGATTATTTTCAATGGTCAGTCATCAGTTTGAAAATTCTGGGGAAGAGGAGTTGTATATTCTGATGTGTTTGGGCTTCTGTGTGGGGTATCAGCATTTATAACAACTCAACGTAGGATAAATCTATTTAGCTAAATATGGAGTGTTGTAAGTTCTTGTTATCATGCAGCAGCTGCATATATTGTATACCACTAAAATCAAACAAGCCACATATATTGTATACCACTAAAATCAAACAAGCCACATATATTGTATACCACTAAAATCAAACAATCTCATTATTATTTGCAACGACTTTAGAAAAGACGTAATTTCATAGCCAAATGATAAATTGCTTGAATCACACTGTTAGTGATTCATGTCTGTTTCTTATCTTTACTGTTTCATATATTAGAAAGTTTGCTACAAAATTATTGATAATTCATTCCATCCACTTTTAATATTGGCAGTCTTCCTGTGCTAGTTGTAGGCATCTCCAAGTCCCAGCTGAACTATATCTGAAGGGTGTTTCATCTTGTATTATGTTGCTTAACTGTATAGATTAGAGATTAGTATTTATTTTTCCTTCATTTCTCACTGCTCTAATTTATTTGAAATATTTGGCCATACTGATCCAGTGTTTTAAAAGTTTTCATCTATTTTTTGGCCTACTTCAGAAGGATTCATTTAATGCCAAATAATGTCACTCCATCTGCTTCATTCATATATTTGTATTAATATCATTTAGTGTGTTTTAGTGCAGCTCGAGCAAACAGCTTGCCATGGAGATATAACAAAGATATTATCCTTTCTTCTGGTCAGTGCTAAACATAAACAGTATGAGAATTATAACACTTACTAAATGCATTAAGATAAAGTTGTTTTGTTCTAATTATATCACATTTGTGATATCACTATACAGGGTTCCCACGCGTCCTGGAAAATAAAAAATTCCTTTTCCATGTCCTTGAATTTTACTAAAGTCTGGAAAAAATATTGTCTGTGAAAAAATCCACTTAGAACAAAAAGCCTGTGAAAAAATATTATGTTTGTAGAAGAAAACTTTGATTGTAGAAGAAAAATAGTACTGGTACATAGTCTTGATATTCCGTGTTAGTTAAAATTTAAATAAAAGTGGGTGGATCAGACAGCTAGAACTAGTAGAAGGGGTGATGAGGAGGCTGTACCATGAAAGTGTCAATAATCGAGCATACACTGAATGAATATGATGTGCTTTTTTGCACATATCTTGATCTGTCACCTTTAAATCTTTATACTTTATTCTGGAAAATGGTAATTTTGTCCTGGAAATGTCCTGGAAAATAATATTTCCTTGGCTGAGGGAGCCATGTGTATAACACAATTAAATTGCTCCTGCCAGTGAAGATGGTTTATTAATTTATTATTGCTATATGATTATGACAGGTAATAATAAGCGGTGGCTGTACTATGTTACCAAGCATCCAGCAGCAGTTGAAGGACTTCTTTCCACAAGCTGAGCTATTATCATCGATATCACCCGATCAAGTTATAGCAGTAGGTGCTTCCAAACAGGTAACTGACCTCATAGTCGTGCTTATGGTCACAAGTTCAACGAGATGAATCCTTTCAGGAATGATATCATTTGTTGCATCCACGAATCATTAATTTCAGGCTGCAATTTTATCCGGTTTGGATGATGTTTTGATCCAAAAGAACAATGAGGAGATGAACCTGCAATGTCTGCCCATGGATCTACTCATAAAGGTTGGCTGAATATACGTAACTAAATAGCCAAAAACAGAATGAGTATAGTTTTTTAAAGACAACGTCCTATTACACTAGTGAGTAGACTGGTGGTGCAGTTCTTCATTTAAAAATATTCTTTTCATGCGTTGTAAAGCAAGTTATCATTATTTATATGCAGTTAAGTGAAGATGGTAGCTACATGCCAGTGATGGAGAGACATACCCCAGTTCCTGCCAAGATCCAACAGAATATACAGCTCAGTCAGGAACAAGACAGTATATGTTTGAAGATCTGCAGCAGATACAGTATGTCGGAGGAACCCCAGTGCCTTGCTCAGGTAATGTTACAGAGCTGGATAACTAGTAATGCCATTAAACAGCCCTTCCACAATGGGTAGTTCTTCCATGTTACGAAGCAGTCAAACTTTTTTAGCAGACCATTCTATCACCAAATATTTTGGACAGGTAGGAGTGTTTGGATGTAATTTTTATTATACCAAGGTAAATGTACTCAAAATACAATTATGTATATTTGTGTATGAGACAGAGAAAAAAATTTGCACCTGAAATAAGTTTCTGTGATAGTGCAGTGGATAGAGTACTGCCATATTAACCTCCAGGTTAGGGTAAAATCCCCATGTTGTCTATGTTTTGGGGATGTTTCCATAAGGGTTGTCCCTCTGCCATATGTCCCAGGTGTGACTAGTGCTGAGGTTGAACAAAGTACTCATTCACTCACTCACTCACTGCCAAATTTCCCAGGTGTGGCCAGTGACAAGGCTAAACAAATACTCACTCATTGTCATATGTCCCAGATGTGATCAGTGCAGAAGCTAAATAAAGTACTCACTCAATCCCATCTGTCCCAGATGTGAATAGTGCCAAGGCTAAGCAAAGTACTCACTCACTGCCATCTGTCCCAGATGTGATCAGTCCTGAGGCTAAGCAAAGTACATGCTCACTGCCAATTGTCCCAGATGTCATTAGTGCAGAGGTTGAGCAAAGTACTCACTCACTGCCATCTGTCCCAGATGTGATCAGGGCAGAGACTAAGCAAAGTACCCAATCACTGCCTTCTGTCCCAGACATGATCAGTGCAGAGGCTAAACAAGGTACTCACTCACTGCCATGTGGCCCAGTTGGTATTGGACCACAGATCACTACCACCCATGTTCGAATCTTGGCATAGGCATATCTAAGTCTGTTTCATCTTTGATTTTGCTTCATGACCTTTGGCGGTCACTCGGCCTATTTAGCCTACTATGTGCACAAAATGTGGCTGTAAAACACCAGTCATCATCATCATCATCACCATTGTGTCCCAGATGTGATTAATGCTGAGGATGAAAAAGTACTTATTTAATCATTGAAATGAATTAAACAGAATATTGCATTATCCACTACTGTATTACACCATCATATCCCTTATGTGCAATGAAGTTTGAACAACTGCCCTGAGTCTTGAATTTGTGGCATTCTGTATTACAGAATCCAAAACTAGACTTGTTACTTAGTTATTCTTATTACAGATATCCTTCCCAGAGATGACCTGTGCATTATATATGGTATACAGTAATACCTCACTTTATGTCATTAACAATACATGATAAAAGAAGCTAAAAATATTTAAAATACAATAAAAACACATTAAAAATGTATATACAATAACATATCATATTAAAAGGCCTTTTTAAGGCATTATGTCTGGTTTACATCAAAACCCAAGTTACATCGTGGCTTTTGGAACCAATTGATTCAGACATGGGATGGGGTCAATTCCATTTGGTCAATTCCAATTCCACATCAGATTTATTAATTCCAAATTTATCAATTCCAATTCCATTTTTTACCTACTCTTTTTTCTTACTACTTTTTACCATAATAATTTATATTCCAAGTAGGATGGTCATGGAACAAATAATTCTGAATAATAAAAAAAAATGGTAAATTAATTAGTGGATAAATTTTTTTTGTAGCAAACTTAATTCCAAATTTATCAATTCCAATTCCGGAATTGAATTAACCCCATGTCAGGTGTGGGGTATGTCTGCACATGATTTGATGTCAATTTTCTGTTTGGATTTAATCTACAATCTACTAAAATTATATATTTAATTATGTGGAACTATTACATAGCAACAAAACATTTAAATATGTAAATAATATTCTGCTTAATAACGATAATCAGTGCATGGGAATATGTGTACAGCAAATGAACAGTACTTTCTTTATGTCAGAACATGTATCATTGAATGGGCATTTGTATACAGATTATAGAAATAAACATAGGCATATTCTCAGTTGAACTAGGCATATGCTATGATGTTATAAGCATTGTTCTGGTAATCTATGTTGCAGTTGGTAACACACAACGCTTTCACGTCATTGTTGTGTGTATCTGTGGGATGTTTCATTTTAATTAATAAAAGGCCTTAACCTGATCACTTCATTTTACTAGGCAATAGCAACTTGGTGTTATGGCCCAGGTTAAAGCTGTACAGAGGCTAACAATGGTCATATTCACTCAGTCACTAGTGCTAATTAGAAAGCTGTTGTGTCAGGTTTTTTTCTTGTAATCTGATTAATTTTAATTTCTTCATACAGATTGTCTTAAAGGATTTATCCAGAGGGGCCACAGTGAATGCACAGTATATTGTAAAACGGTAAGTTTCTACACCTAAAGTGACAAATTCACGGTTTGTCAGTATCAGCAAAACTGACATAATACAAATGACAATAAATTTGACGTTATCACTATTTTTAATATAATTGTATATGACACTCAATGAAAATGTGTTAAACTTCAATGCATTAACATTCAGATTTGCTTATTATAAGGATAATTTATTTCTATGGCTTGGTTAATAATGTAAACCTTTTTTCCCCTCAGTGATGGTTCTTTGAGTGTAACATGCACTGAACCAACAACAAAGAAGTCTGAGCATGTTGTGATTGAGTGTAGTTGATGCGAGGCATTTATTTAATCTATTACCACAAGTCTTTTAAAATATAATTATATTTGTATCATTATTAAACACTTGTGTGAAATATTTCTAAATATGTTAGAGTGCAGTTAAGTTGAAGAGGTGCAAGATGAATTTACATTTCTGTCAAAGTTTTTGTGGCACACTTAGATTCATTGCAAATTATTATAATATGCATATTTCAAATAAATCAAACTAGCACAGCTAAGTTTAATTCAAGTACAGTTTGTTGTAGTTCAAAGCCTTGTCAACATATGTTGCTTTTTTATATTTTGTTTAAATGGTTGTGTTTTGTATTCAAACTTTCATAATCCAGTAACACATCATAAGGTTTTAAATAAGTCTACTGAATGAAACAACCCAAATCAGCATTACCAGAATTGTATTAAAGTAGACAGAGAAATTTACAAAATGTTCAGGTTAATTAGTGCATTTATGGGTAACGTGTAGCTGAAAATGTTAGAATACATTTGTTAACAATTAGTAACTTGTTCTGTCGGAGTACTAGCATCGTCATCTTTGTTGACAGGTGAAATTGTTTTATTGACATATGAGTAATCTCTGATATGGTTTTAGTAAGCTGTATTCTTGTGAATGTATATGTTGTAAAGTCAAGTTTGAATAGAAACAGTTTATGCTTTATGTAGTTAACATCTTGAAATAAATACATCTTTTCTTCAATTTACTTTTTGACTTCATCGAATTAGACAGTGATACTGTAGAATATTTATCTACACCTGCTGTATAGACTCAAAATTTTCATGAATTAGAACCATTTTTTCACTGCTAGATCTTTTCTAATTACTATCACTCATTATCAAAATCATGTCTCCGGTGTAATTCATTTTTTTGGCTACAAGTTAATTCACAATCTTTCCAACGACAAAAAATAATAATATATTTAATAAAGTGACCATAATTAATATCTGAGCATTGAAATTATTTTAAAACCCCATTACATCTAGATTTTTAAATAAGTTAAAAATCATACAAATATATATATTTATTTCTATTTAATTTATCAGTTAAATTAATATAAGTATATAATATAAATTACATACTAAACATCTATATATTTTAATGAAACTACACAATAATAGTTCACATTAAACTGTACTGTTTTGGCTTGGGAATATTCTAGGACTCTAAATGGCAAAAGTTATTCAAGCCCCTTGGGGAGAGGGTGCCTCCGTGGTCTAACGGTAGCGTGTTGGATTACAGATGACTACCACCCATCTTCAAATCTTGGCGTGGGCATATCTGAAGGGTGTTTCATCTTGGACTTGGCTTCATTACCTTTGGAGGTTGTTCAGCCCATTTAGCCTAACCAAAAAAAAAAAAAAAATTAAAAATCTTTCATCAGGTTGAATACATTCAACTGTAAATGTATTTAAATGCAAATACGTTTAAAACATAAAAATATTTCAGAAACAAATACTTTTCAAATATAATTAAAATTCTTTTGATGCACATATTTTGTAATACAATTGGTAAAAAAATCACATATACTACCTCTTATATCAACACATAACATAACATACATGTCCATAAGAAGTCAATAAATTAAAAGATCACTAATTCAACTTCACAAAGGTCACAGAGAGAAAATATTGACTTAATGGTTGAGTATGTACAATTTAGTTATTGAATTGTTACCAGGAACAAATCATGTTGGTGTTAAAATATCCAGATAAATATTTAAAACAACCAAAAAATAATTTAATATATTTGAAAATATAGTTAAAAATCAAATACTTTGTGTAAGTATTTCATATTTGTTTTAAAGGCTTTCTAAAATATTAATATTATGCAATATTTCTACTACATAAATGTATTTATAGACACCGTGTCTGTCTGAAATAAAGAATAATACAATATTTAATGATATTATTAATTCAATTCGTTTATTTCAACATTTATAATACATAATTTTAATGAAATCAAACACGTAGAATGTTGAAAAGGAGGATGCTTGAAGAATTGCTTATAAAATACACCCCCCTGTAACTGAAACAATAAACTGAAAATGCTCCGCACACTTTATTATACATAATTCAAAGAATGTAAATATTTTGACAATATTGGATGTTGACAAAAAGGTGATTTGATTATAATCTTAATACCAAACACGATGATGGGTCGTTATGACGCCACAGGAACGATGACAAATCGTTATGACATGTAAAATTATTCCATATCGCTATGACACACACAAGCAAATATAACAGGTCGTTATGACACGAATAAGTAGGCACGTACACATGCACGAATAAGCAGGCACGTACACATGTACTTATTATATACAAATACTTTTCATTTTGGAAAGCTCAAGTACAAATAGAATACAAAATATTTAAATGGTTTTAAATACAAATGTATTTCAGCCCATATTCGCCGTTTGAATCCAGCACATGCCTGGGGTTATGACATTTGTGGCCAGCCCTATTGTTGATGGTGGCGCCTTCTAGATACGAGAAAAAATACATCTGGGGAACAGACCATGACAAAGCGGAAGTTGACCTGATTTTCGCGGGACCTTGTTTTTTAAAATTTACTCTGCTATGTTGATTGTTTGTGAGCTAATATTAATTTAGTTTTATTATTTATGTAAGGACATAGTCATAATGGACATAGCACAGGATGTGAGAGTGTCGTGTCTGTCCACAATCTGTGATCTTCATCGTATATGTGAAGACAAAGCATTGAAGCTGTCGGATGACTCTAACCGTCTGTTGTTGAAGTTGACACTGAACCGATTAGGACCTGCTTTATCCCAGAAGTTAGCCCAAATATGTATGTTTAATTTCATTTTAGGATAGGACTACATAATTACAGACCAAAACTAGTTAATTTTTTCCTATGGTTGTGATAACATGTTTTTGGTCACCCAAATAAATAACTTTTTGTATGTTAGATTAATCATTTAATGCGGATGCCAGCACCGTCGTGGCATCCACATTATGCAGAACTTTTAAAGTTATGTACGCGTACATAACTTAAATTTTGTTTGTTTTATTGTCAAATGATTTGTGGGTTGTATGATTGTGTCCATGTCAGTGTTGGCAAGTGTAAACCCCCGCCCTGATTAAACAGGTGTTTAAACTGGATTGGATTAAACCCCTATTTTAGGTTTACACTAGGTATTCCAACTAAAAATATTCAACTTGTATAATGATATTAAAATTGAACTAAAAAAATTGAATCAAATCGGTCTAGTAGATGTTTTTTACTGACCATTTGTAGTACTTATTTTTTTAAATTTAAACCACACATTTTTACACTTAAAGGAAAGCCATCTTTGAAGCTTCATATATATTAATTCCCTGGGAGTTACACTTCTAGAAAATATCATGTTGTGTTCTCAATACTGCATTGTATTATTAAATGCTATATTATATGCACCAGTTCATTACAAGCATGACAAATCTAACAATTAAATTGGCACATTACCCAAAATTAATCTTTTGAAACCTTGCAAAATAGCACAAAGTGCCAAGTTTCATACACTATAATTATATGAGGATTATAAAATATTGTACATATATTTATCTTTTCTGTTAGCCATTAATATATAGAATATGGTTATTTAATTTCACAACCCTTTGATCAATATTAAAGATTGTGCAGTTGTTTGAAAACAACAACATGTGTAGTTTTCATAAATGTCCGAAGGCTGTCAAACCATGAAAATACAAATGTGTAATAAATATGTTAATTTTCAGAATTTCAGCCTGAAGTTTTAACACCCTGTACATATCATTAAGATACAGACAATAACAGAATGCTGACTCTAATGGATATAACTTCTGTGAATATTTTATTTATGACACAGAATTTTTGCACCCATTAGCATTTAAAACTACCTAAATATCAGCAGCAAAAACCAATTCACTCAAAACTTCAGCAACATCATCTGTCCTCGGGCATCTATATACAGTCTGTAACCCTGTTTAAAAACTGAATTGTTGCCACCTCTGAACTTGTCACTTTTAACACAGTGCCAATAATAATCCATTGTGGGTTCAGCATAGGCAGTCCTGGGAACAGCAACCTTGTTCACCTTCAACCTTGTGACAGCTGCCAAGCTCCAACTTCAGTTGTAACAGGTCAGCTGAAGCCATATCAAGTCGGCAGGGAATGGCATCCATAGCCATGAACACTGACCAGATTAAGTCCAGTGTACCACCAGCTGAAAGGCAAAAACGAATTGTTCTTAAATCACATATCATATGTAACTGACATTTACTAGTGAGTCAAATTGAGCCTGACACACTGATTCATTGTACTGTATGTCACTATGTCTGACTATCTATGTGTACTGTATAAGTGTATTTATCTCATATAAATGTTATCACCAATTACTATGGATTTACTTCAGTGTAAACCTTTTTAAGTATATTATAACAAGCACGGAATGTATTTATAATGCAGTGAGCTTTTAAATAAGGCAACGAATTTGTATGATTCGCGCAGTCTGAATAAGCCGAATTGTATATATCAATGTATTATCGCCCAAAGCAAGCAGTACCGAAAAGCTCTAAGACAAATGACAGGTGACCTGCATTTGTTTCTGCCATATGCTTCATTAGTGATATTTATTAATACAATTTACGTATTATTTACAACATATGAATTATTGTATACACTATTTTTTCTGTAGGTTATAGTATATCGATAAACTAGGCAAAACATGATTTTAGTATAGCAAGTCAGTTGCTAAGCCTGCCGCATTATTGCTCAATTTTAACTTTACGGAGTATTTCGACGGCAGGCGTCTGACTTAAAAAATCAGGAAACTATCGGATGATAAATATTTGTCGTTTATCATGACCCATTTTCTGTTGAAAATCAGTCCAAAATCCAGCCTACAATTGGAAACAGTGCTTTTTAGCAACTGTTTGCGAGGTATCAGCCCAGGTGTTTTAAACTATGATACTTTTCCACCGAGTATAAACGGTAATAAATAAAACAACAACCCTATGAAGATTATAGTATAGTGTAGAATATGTAGGGTAATCATGTACTGAAAGTGGACCACAGATCACTAACACCCGTGTTCGAATCCCGGCGTGGGCATATCTGAAGGTTGTTTCGACTTTCACTTCGTCTCATTACCTTTGGAAGTCACTCGGCCCATTTAGCCTACCTTGTGCACAAAAGTGGCCGTAAAACATCAATCATCATCATCATGTACTGAAAGTGCAGACTTGTGCATGATGACTTAATTGTTATTAAATGTGGGGGAAATCTGATTAAATGACAAAAGCAGTTGAACCTTTCACAAAAGAATAGTAATTATTTTAGTATTGATAAATTACATGGTTTTATTTTGCATACTGTCATGGTCACATTTCAGCAGAAAATTATTACTCTCCAATTTTCAAATGTTGGCAGGTGTGTGCTGTTTTGTCTGATATGAGGCAATCAAGAGCATGTGCGACGAGTGATGGATTTTTATGAAGATTTTTAACTTCATAGTAGAGTCCGATGTTGTTGATATTATTGTGGATTCGCTGCTCAATGAGTTCTTCATGCTGGGCGATTATCGTGAGAAAGAACGGTCTGTTTTTGATGAATGAGTTCATGCATTGTAGTTGGCTATTCAACCTGTTGTCACCGACAAGTTGAGGTTTCAAGGCACCCTGAGATTTGTATTCATCAAGTAATGCCGATGCTCAATGGTGGTTGCGAAAGTACTTGTTGGCCTCAACAACCTGGGCAGTGACTTGCTGTGGGGTTAAGTGATCACCAAGTACATTCAGTAGGTGAGGTTAACTTTATTGGGGAGAAACCTACTAACCCTGATCTCCACCAATGACAGAATACCATTAGTTGGTCCCACCCACTAAGTGTATTTTAATATAACTATGTCAGTGTGGTTATATATCAGACCATTGTAGTTTTGACAACAAACATGAAAAGAAAAAGTTGCACCATAATTTTGAAAGAAATATCGTTAATATAGTTTTTCGTGTTTTATCACCTGTTTAAACAGGGTTTAAACCCGGAGAGGATTAAACTGGTTTACACACTGATAAAACCCAATCCTGGTGCATGTGGCACAAATATCACTCACAAGTTTACAGTGCTTGCTGGACAGAAGGGATGGTATAATGTATAATCATAATAATGGGAGCATTAAGTTAATGGGAGCATTATTACGATTATAGCATAGGTGTAGGAATGGGAGCTTTTCTTACAATGATACAGAGGCCTTCTTAGAAATTTATCCAAGTTGGTCAATAGCTGTAGAAAAGGTGAAGGACAAGAAAAAAGCTTTCAGCAAATGGAGAGAAACTAGAGCCGGGCTTTACTACAAAACTTATGCCAGCAAGAGAAATCAAGCAAAGTGGGCCAGCTGCCAAGCAGAAAGAGTTTGAAAAGAAAATCTCCAGAGAGACGAAGGATAACCCCAAGGCATTTGATAAATATGCACAATCAAAACTCAAGACCCGAGGAGCTAGGACAGCAGAATTGAGGCAGACCTCTTAAACAACTTTTGATCTGTGTTTACACAGGAGGCATACAATCGCATTCGGCACAACCAAACTACGTAATCGGACAAGTAAAACCACATGCTTGGTTGTCCGCCGTGTCAAGTCATATTTTCAATTGTTCTTGAGTCAGTGTCAATAACCACAGTTATCACAACATGCATCTACAAATTCAGAATTGTCCGACATGACAAGTTGCAAAAAAAGTTAATGTCAAGCCCTGAGAGTCTCTGTCAGGGTTGGAATTTAACCCGGATTAATCTGGTTTAGCCCAGCAGGTTAAACCTGGGTTTTACTAGTTAATCTGTGTTTTTCTTAGAATACAGTATATTGACTCACAAATTCATACATTTTATGCACATGAACAACAGTTAATTGGCATGCATTTTAAAGATGTTGTTAAGATGTTGACAATTTTCTCCATATTCGGTGCTATCCAGACCAAAGCTGCATAACAGGTTGGGTCTGGAGAAAGCAGCCAAACTTGTCTCTTGCTATCCTGAACTTTATGGTGGTGCTGAATTAGACTGATGATTATCTGAACACTTTTGTGGTTTTGTGTAGTATATTGTTATCTGTGTGCTCAATATAGACAATAAATGTTTAATTTGCATTTAGTTGGTTTTCTTGAATCAATTAGTTTAGCCCAAAATGGGGGTTTAGCTAAACCCGGGATTAGCCCAGCAGGCGGGTTAAACCTACCAACCCTGGTCTCTGTAGGTGGTGTATCCTCTCTACTGGCACATGTACTAAGTGGCATACCACAGGGCAGTGTTCTGGGACCCCTCTTATTCATTATCTTCACCAATGACATGCCAGAGGTAGTTAACAGTCTAATGATATGCTGTTGTGTAAATTATATCCCCCTCTATATGAACAAATAAATTCTGTTGAAAATTGTTGAAATGGTATGGGTAGTTTCAAAACGGTATGAGCAGTTTCAAAATGGTATGGGCAGTTTTGTAATGGGAAGCAGACCGATTCAAGAACTGTACAGTTTTCGGAAATAATTTTTAAAGATATATATATATATATATATATATATATATATATATAAATGTATATAAACACATGCAAAAGTAATACATTCCTATTTTACAAAATGGTGCGTGATCAAAATTATCATGACCTGATCGTGCTGTGCTGAATTAAGTGGTTGCAAAACAGGCCGCCCATCTTACAACCATAAGGCTTACAATGCTGTTGCAAGATGGGAAGTTCCCATTTTGAAATGGGCAGGGTTGCAAAATGGGTGGGCACAAACATACCATTATATAAGAAACAAATCAAGTCTTACAGGCCATTACATTAACTTTTTTGGCACTTGCCCATCTGCCCCAAAATCGACTTGTCCTGACCCAAAATTGCTTTATAAATTAGGCCAGGCTTTTTTTCCATTCAACTACATGCATGCCAATAATGATTAATGCTTGATAGATGTCATACAACTTACAAGCTTGTTTCAGATATAGACTCACTAGTATTTTCAATAGCATAGCCGAGCATTGGAACCATTTTCGTTGGCGCCTAAAGGCACTCAATACACATGGGCCAAATGTGCATTTTTTCTGGTGCTCGGACACGGAGCTGCAAGCCAAGCATCGGAACCGTGTATGCTGGTGATACAGAGCTAACATGCGCTTATTTTGGCTTGTTTCAGATGCTTGAATGCAAATATAAAAAGGATCCCAGCCAACGTGTTACAATCATGCTGATATAGTTGGACTGATGTGATATCTTCGACCTTCTTTATTCTTGTTTGAATATCTTCAAAGATGTCAAAAGCCTCAACCTAACTTTAGACCAAATAAAACTGTATTGTGCTCCGCCACCATATTTAAATAAGATAAGAGGTAACAGATTCGGCAGTCAGCACAATTGCTTGCCGCTATTGGGAGTCAGCACATGCGCATTGAGTGCTTGTACCTTCAGTGCTAGTGAACACGGTTCCTGTGCTCAGCTATGCAACCACTTCATTTTAACAAATATTCCCAAGTTTGCAGAAAATCATGTCTGCATGTTTGTCATGGTTTAAACAGCATTTGATAGAAAATGTCACCATGCATAATCGTGCCCACAAGCAAGCCAATTTGTCCCATATAAACACACCGGGAAGAAAGTGCTAACTGATATTTCAATGACCGAAAATTACTTGATATTACCAAAGTTGAGAGTATCGTGCAGGCTGTCGAAGCAAAACACCAATCAAACAACAAATACAAGCAGAATTTAAGCATGAAAAAATAGTTGAAATATATTTTTCATTTATTCACAATCCCATATGCCAGTTTTGGAGTCATACAGCAACAAGGTTATTTTTAAGACTGGCTTTACCTGTTGGTTATGTCTTGATCTTTCCATTTCATTGGAGAACTAGTGATTTGGAAATGTCGCACAATAGGTATTGGGAGATGAGATCAGTGTTGAATGATGACCTTCATATGCATAATCATATATTATGACCTATGTAGCAAGGTATATTAAAATGTGAATCTGTATGTTGTAATCTAAATGTAGGAAGTTCAACTATTGATTCTTGTTTAACATTTATTCATGGACACCTTATTTACTATCTACATGTTACAAAGACATTGACATTGTTAAATTTAATTAATTCTATTTGCCATTGATTGAACTTGCTTAGAGCTTTCATAATCTGTCTTATTTGGCTCTGTTTGTTTGCATTCTCGCTTGATGGCAGTAGTTTGCACTCTATTATTGGTGGCAGTCCTCCACAAATGGGAAATCCAAGGGAGCTAAAAATCGTTCACCTGGGCTGGCCAAGGAGGGTGATTAGCTCTTCTCGGGGAGCAGCATGAATTTGCACACATCTTCTGCATGGTTATGTTTAAAGGCCATTAGACGGATTTTTACCAGTTCATTGCTTGAACAGCCAATCATTGCTTGAACAGCCAAGCATGTGTGAAACTCATCTTGGCTTTAGTCACAGTGTGTAAAGTGTTCAACGGATAATATTAATGTATAACAGTTACAACAGAAATGCACAGTACCATGTAGTTGGTACTGTTAGTAAAGAAGTTTCACTGTGATATTCTTCTTGAGCAACTGATTGTAACACAAATAAACTGTTCTCCTAGAAGTCAATATAGGCGCGCTATGGTGTGCAAGAGCAATGCTGCACCTCAGAAATAGAGCCCTGTGATAGCTGTAAAGCCAAACCGTTCCTTGCCTATGCACCATCTTACTGTCACTGAGCCATTACACAAAGCGATTAGTTTGCTGGCATGTGGTGCTTTTTTAAGCTACGGCCCCAATGTTGGCTAATGTTGCTCCATGATTGGCTGTTAAATATGACACTAGTAGTAGTATAGTAGTTATATAATAGCAGTGCTCATGTTCCTAAATTTACTGACAGACCGGATTAAATAAGTCATGGGTGGGCCTACGTTGATGCAGAAGCTGACAGGCCGCCAAGTTGAAAAGTACCGTATATACTCGCGTACAAGTCGAATTGTTGGGTAGGGAAAGGGGTGGTCTCAGAAGCAACTCAACTTATACGCGCGTCATATTTCCTACCAGCTGAAGGAAAGATGTTTTCGGCCATCATTGACACACAACACTATAGGATTCAACCCAATAAGAGCCAGAGTCGGAATAAAATCGTCACATCGCTGCCTACTAATCCATTATTATTCTATAACTAACAATTTATTTTCACCAAACTGTTATTTGGATATCACAAACATGCTGGTCTTTATGTAATAATACTTGATAATCAGGCACAGTTACCTACCAGTACCTCCAGATGTGCTGTGAAACATTGAATTAATAACACTTGCCAACTGAACTTAAAACTTTGTTCCACAGTTGGAACAAAATCACCACATCTCTGCCTACTAGTCTTATTCAATAAATTACTATTAATTTTCACCAAACTGTTATTTGGATCTCACAAACATGCCATTCTTAATGTAATAATACTTGATAGTCACGCGCTGTTTACTACTAGTACCTCCAGATGATTAGCCATAATATAGAAATCACTGTTCACATTGTAAACCTTGTTCGCCATTGCTGTGAAACAATTAATTAATAACGCTTGCCAGTTGAAGTTACAATCAGGCGTGTTTGATGTGACAAGTTTGTTTATTAGTTAAATATAACATCAAAGTGAAAACAGTGTGTGTGTGTGTGTGTGTGTGTGTTGCTGCCAGTGAAGAAATTGATATTGATATATTTACGATGCACTTGCTGACACGGTGAGTTGGAAATGACTGGGTCAGCTTTTTCGTGAATAATGACAATGATTCAAATTTTGAGGGATTTTAAGCCAATACTTAACCTCCACTTATACGACAGACTGACTTATACCGTGAGCATATGCCTGAGGAAAGAAAAAAGTTAAAAATAGATCTTGACTTTTCTGCCGGGTCGACTTTAATTTAGAAAATATTGGTAAAAATTCTACAAAAAATGTCATTACATGTATCTCAATAATATTTTAATAATAATGCCTATTTTAATAATTACAATTTGATTTTAAATTTTGGAATATAATTTATACCTATTAAAGACTATGAATCTCATGATCAAGAGATAATTATATAGATCTAATGGTAATTTTGTTTAATTGAGCTGTTGCAATGATTGTTTGATGATATCTTTGTTGTTCAAGTTTTATGTTGGTTCAAACATTATTGTTACCTGTTTTGCATTTATACATTATTTGATATGTTTCCATAATTTTATGTACCTTGGATAATTTGATTTTGCAGTCTACTCTGTTATTTATTTTCTGGGACTTTACAAAGTTTGGTGTGTGTTTATCGTGTTGGAGGTTATTATGCTTCATTTGTGTTTATCTGTGCAGATACACAACTTGTTATTAAATATTATTATCACAACTTGGTTACTTGCCTTAAATAATTGTTTCATATTGTTGTATTTATGATTAGTGGTGTTATGATCTAAATGGATCATATGGGATGCTGATATTCACTCTTCAGGTTTAGATAATGCTTTGCCGAACCTCGTTATCATAATAATTGAAGCATAAGTAATATCTTAAAATAACTTGATATATTATTATATATCTGTATAGTATTGACAAATAAAAAGTAATATTATTTGTTATAGAATTGACCTTCACATGAATAAATTAAATCTGACATTAAAATCGGCGGATCGTTTTATAATAAGGACAGACTTATAAATGACATAACTCCCCTCATTTATAAGATAGAAGCATACTTCTTCCATCAATGTGTTACTTAGTGAAAGACCTGGTGATATATAGATTGTATGCTATATATATCTTTAAAAATGAAAATCATCAGTCATTGCTACATATATTCATAATAGTTTTATAGATCTTTTGTCTGAGGACAGGAAAATAAATTTCAGAGCATCCAAATATTCCAGATCCCTTACCTTTTCATCTTATTCCCACTTTTGATACTGAAGTTGATTTAAACAAGAGAAAACAACTAAGTCTACTGATTTATAAATTTTTGAGAAAACCTTTCCTCCAAATTACCATTGGTCTTTAAAGTGCCACTTTATTTCCAGTGGTAAAATCATAAAGCAACCATTTTAGAAAGGTTACACCCCCCCCCAAGTTTCCAGTTTTTGTAACCCAATACGTTAATATGTGACAAGTTGTATGTTAATTATTTATCTGTATTATGATGTTACTAGTACTGCTCATTTATTAAAGTATTCTGCTCATTACTAGAAGAGAGCTCTTAGAAAGTGAGGACAAAAAACACTGGTCATGCTGTTTTCTATTACTGCATTTTATCAACAATTGTCATGTTGATTAATGCTATGTAGAGTTATGTAACACCTTCTGGATTCATTATCGGGATTATCAATATGTTATTACAGTGGTTGACAAAGGAATGATAGAATGGAAGAAAGATGAATCATATGAAGTAGAATCAATACTGGATCACACTACTGAGGTAAATATTAGCTGTTTTGTATTTGACATGGTACTAACACAATTACTAGTTCGTTCATGTCACCAGCTTGCAAGTTAGTACCTAAAATGGTCGGCTAATTTCATCATAAGAGATGTAAATGTAGCTGTTTAGTGCCCATCTTGATAAGGTATATGTGCCATGTTACAGTATTGTTATTATTATTATTATTATCTTTTCATACTTAAAGCCTGTTCAAAGGAGTGCATAATGAGTACAAGAAAAGCACGGGTCCTTGAAAACCTGGAAAGTCCTGGAATTTAAAAATTCGGATTCCAGGCCTGGAAAGTCCTGGAATTTTTTTAGATGTCCTTGAAAGTCCTGGAATTTGGACATATAGATCTATATTTCTAATCATAAGCGTACAGGAATTGAGTCATTACACTTCTTCCGAAATATGGGTGTATGAGATGTCAAAATGTGTATCAACCCTGTAATGGGTAGTAAAATAAACCTATGAATGTGTTTTCACTTTTCCAGTGTTTTTCATTCACAAATGTGAGCTGGGAGTGTATTCCAGAGCTTGGCTTGCTCAACACTGAAATTTTCTTTCATCATAGTTAGATTTTCTAGCCCTTGGAACCTTGTGATGTTCTGTACATGTTGTAATTTGTTAATGGATGTCCCGAGGATGGTCACTGCTAGAGTGTATTACGTCCGATGATGTTGTGAGCCGAGAAATTAATCCCTGGAAAAGTTCCAACCTCTTGCTGGGATCGAACCTGTGAACCTTTGCCACCAAGTGCAAGGTACTTAACTACTTGACCACCGGAGCTCACTGCATTACAGTAGTCCAAGCTTGATGTTATGTACTAGTGATTTAGTTGAATCACTTGTTAAGTAATGCCTCATATGTTTAATGTTGCAAAGATGATGCATAAATTCCTCACACTACTCACTGATATATTAATGTCGCCAACACACAATGGTGTTTTCCATATGGATTGCATAATACTTAGATGTGAACAGCATAACTTGTCGCTGTTCAGTTTGAGCACGTTTGTATGCATCCATCCCTCAATGTCAGTGACACAGCTCTCATTGGATGTGAGAGATTGTGCTTTCAAGGAGTCTTGCTTTCAGCTTGAATGAGATGTATAGCTGTGGGTCATCCACATAAAAATTATAAGAAAGTCCACACCAATGGAGACCTACTAGCTAGAGTGCTCGCCATCTATGACCACTATGTGGTAACAGTGGGTAAGATACGATGCTATCCAGTTGAGAGCTCAGCTGCTCCGGAGATTCTGAATACATTCTCAAAGCTACTCTGCTTGATTCCATGATTGAGAGTATCAAATGCAGCTGCCAGATTGAGCATGACCAACACTGTGACACAACCATTATCAAAGGACTCGAGGATATCGCTTTGTACCTTCAGCAGTGCTGTCTCGGTCGAATGAGATTTATGGTAAGCTGACTGGAGTTCCTCAAGAAGACCATTATCTACTGGGTGGCATTCAATTTGTGTGTCCACAACCTTCTCTAACAACTTAGAAATGAATGAAAGGTTGGACACAAGTCTGTAGTTTTTTAGAATGTCGGGATCAAGTGTTGTTTTCTTTTTCTTAAATAGTGGGTATATTTGGACCAACTTAAATGCAAGAGACACACAGCTACTATCCATGGAGACATTGACAATTGCAGTGATAATATGAAGTAATTCACCAACACACTGCTTTACAAGCCATGTGGGCACCATATCAAAACTACAGGATTTACCAGGTGACTTTATGATGAGAGTCTTCACTTCATTTTCTGGTGCAAGAGAAAAAACACTCCGAATACTAGCCGCTGTTAAAGCTTTCTAAAATTGTTTCATTAATCTGTCAGTCAGATTTTCCAGAGGTGAATACAGGATATTAATGGAGGGCACGTGAATATTATCACCAGTAAATATTTAGAAAGTAATACCAGACAGCCAGACGGGTAATCCCCCCCCCCCAAAGGTAGTGGGTGTGGTGAATTCGTGCCCCAGTCTACAATTCCCACTTTGGTTTACATAGATCAACAAAATTGTATTTCCAGTTGATCTAACATATTTTTCATACATGCTCCATCAGTTGTTAAATTAATCATGCACCACACATGTTTCTAGACATCAAGCACAGCCAGTCTAGTCTGGGTGATGTACAATGATTTGTGTTTAAGTGTGCATCTGTTCAAATTATACAACGCATTCACATACACTACCACCCAAATCATAAACGAAACAGCTTTTTGTGTTGGGGCATTTATTGAAATATATAATACTTTAAAGTGCTTCATATCACTTGACTTTCTCCCCCGTAAGTCCACTCGCCTGATATTCTGGATGGAAGCAGTGCATCTGTAAAATAGAAATACAATTCTTATATTTCATATGCCATGGTCACTCAGATATGCTATGGTTAACAAATTTAATATAATAATGTCTCTGTCACTGACACACCCATAGAAATTCAAATTTGTTCAAATGTAAAAAAAATAGTAATTTATCAAAAACAACTCGGGTGCCATACCACTGATATGGTATTATCAGCAGAAAATGGGTCGTGATAAACGCCCAATATTTATCATCCGATAGTTTCCTGATCTGAAATAAGTCAGCCTGAATGACGTCTGGCTCTTTTTGAATGAACAGCAGCTGGCAACCTGAAGCGGCTGTCATTACCAGTCGTCACACAGTGGGTGAAAAATGCCTGGAATTCTATCGACCCCGCCATCATTTTTAAATCTTTCAAAAAGTGCTCTATCAGGGGATATTGTGGGATGAACATCACGACGAATCTGACACTGACGAAGAAGGCGATGAGGTGTACAATGGCATGCTGACACATGAACAAATACAACAAATGCTCAATGAAGATAGTGATGATGACAGATTTTTGGGTTTTGAATAAATTTGTTGATTTTGGTGTGGCTTATACACAGGTTTGACTGTATGGGGGTTTATTGGTCCTAAAACCTGCTGCGGCTTATACACGATTGCGGCCTATACACATGAGTATACACGGTAGTTATGGCTGATTACACTAAACTAGTATTAAAGTCACTGATCAAGGACTAGGTAATTGGGCATTTTGAGTGGTTTTTGTCATTTTTATCCTTTGTTTTCACTTTCCTCACTTAATTGGTCAGGAATGCCAGTGTTCTGGGGATTTCCATTGGGATCCCTGATTGGTTTATATGTCTGGGAGAGATTAAAAGCTCTCAAGATCAATATATCTCTTGGTCTGCTAGTCACAACCGTATACCTCTCTGATCATCAAAGAGATTGGATAACTGCCCTTGACCTGGTACTAATGACTGTCCCAACAAGCCTGGCTGTGAATCATGAAAGGCTGACTACCTGAAATTTTAATGCTCCCTAGTTTTTATAGAGAAACCTATAAACAGGATACGTGTCCTTTCTGATATGGGAAATGATGTTTAAAGGGAAATATTCTGAAAATGCAACTTGCCTTGTTTTGAAACAGAGAATTAGTGCCCCTAAATGGTTCCTTTAATGGTTATGGCTAAAACTAAAAAAGGTGTCAGCTTCAAGCTAGGCATCATTTCTCTGTTGAAAGTCGGCAGATTAGTTAATCCTGCCAAAAATAATGTATAAACCTGAATGTACCAATGTACCATCAGTGTGTTTTCTATACCATTAACACCTGCGGTCTGCAAGATTTGTGAGATTGGCAACTACTAACCACACGGGTCAATTCTGACAGATACATTAGATTTGTAATGGGTCTGTTTGTCCATGTGCCAGTTTAACTGATTTAACATTGACAGCTGAATGTCGATTCTATTCCTCAGGATGGCATAGACATGTATCTGGTGAAGTGGATAGGTTGGACACACAAGTATAACACTTGGGAGCCAAAGGAACATCTCAACTGTGATTATCTTCTGAAATTATACCATCAGCAGTTGAAGGTAAGCATCTTGTTGTTGTGACCTCAGTAGGATTGTTCTAAAATTTAGTTTTTTGTTCTTCGTTATGCCGTACTCTGAAAACTATGATAAATCATTTGTCCTGTAATAGTTCCATGCAATGCAGTTCTGTCACTTTCTTACCTGCACATTGTATCACATGGCAGTAGCCCTCGATGGATAACGTCGCCATGCATAATCACACCCACAAGCAAGCCAATTCATCCCATATATGCAGACAGTGTAGAAAGCGCAAGTAAACCAATATTTCAATGACCAAACATGACTTGATGTTACAGAAGCTGAGTACTGATGCATCATGCAGGTCATCGAAGCATTTTTCATTTTTTCCACAATTCCATACAGCAGGTTTTGGAGTCATATGGTTGGGTAACCTGCAACAAGATTATTTTTAAGAATGGCCTTACCTGTTGGTTATGTCTTGATCTTTCCATTTCATTGGAGAACTAGTGATTTGGAAATGTCACTGCTGTGTATCTCACTACATTTTTTCTGTTCCATATTAGTGTACAAAATCTAAATAATCCTGAATTGGATATCGTATACAATACCGTTGGTACTATATGACACGAATGATGAAGCCACAAATTTTATTGTTGATTAACAAACTAGAAGTCATTTTATTTTCACAACAAAAAATTGTATTGGTAATGTTAACCACACCTTACCGAGTTGATCCCAAACCTCAATGTAAACTGATTAAGCATTGTATGTAGCTTTATCGTGACCATCTAGATCACAATGTTATATATTTGCATGTGTGTTGGGTCTTGTACTGTGGGAATGAGATGAGACATGAACATATATCTTTTTATGTTGAAAACATATGAAAAACAAAGAACCCATTAAATGAAAAACAAAGAACCCATTAATTGCTTCAAGATTACTGTTGGTATCATTTGTCTATTCTATTAGCAGATCAATGGTGCCAGTAGTATTTGTTTAGCAAAACAGCAATTTTTTGAAACTTATTGATTTTATATATTTAGTTTGGCACACTTACACTAAAGTTACAGCAGGGGTGATTTTATTGATGATTCAGTTGGTTAAATCTTTTAAAAAATCTTTAAAGACAAGGGTAGTTACCATCCTACTTTAAAGTAGCATGTGCATAAATATGCTTGCTTTCGGTGAATCAAATGCATGCATATTTATGCCATTCACACACACACAGTTGCTTCTAAGATCAAGCCATGGAAGGCAATGACCTATCCAGCTTTGAAAACGTGGGATACTGACAATAAAGGGTAGAGAGAAGGTGAAATCAACTGCTTAAGTTTTCATACTCGCTAATTATTATAAAGGTCAACAATTTGTTTAAGGATTCCCATAAAATGAAATACAGTATAGCTCCACTATAACACTGATGTTGGGGCCCACAAGCTGTTGAACGTGTTATATACTTATAGATGACTTGGGCGTGACGTCACACCACTTCCGTAAACAATCCAAAACCACTCAAAAGATCCCACCTCAATAAGTTATTACCAAGTACATCTAGACTTTATGTGGAAAATATAAAATATAATTTAGTTATTATCTTTTACATCTATTATATTATTCGGAAGTAATTCAGATTATATGAAGGGTTTCAGTGCCATTGACTTAGAAAGTTACAATGGAAAGTTGACTGTGTCTAACAATGCCAATTTAATTGACCCTTATTCAATACCGGCTACAGAATGGATATGTGATTTCAAGAAACTACCTCATATTACTTAGCAAGATACCTGATTGACACACCCTCAGAATACACCCAAGTCCAGGGAGAATATGAAAGCTTACCAGTCATTAGAAGCCTATGACATGTTTCAAGATAAACATGTCCAGGATTGTTTTTTTCTCAGAATGTAAATCCAATCCAACCATATATGTACCAATTCAATGGCTGGTCCATACGGATTGAATGCTGACCAGTTAAAGAGTCTTTGCAACATACATAGCAAGGCAGCAGAGACCACTATCTGTATGATCATTATCAGATGTTTGTGTGTGATGAAAATTCCTGTGATTTATTTATTTATTCCCTGCTGGGATTGTCATGTATATTTTATGTACTATTGGTCATGGTATCAAAGAGATATTCTATGCTAAATTTACGTACACTTACAGAAATTGTAAGCAGGCAGCACAACATGATTACACATAAAGAGAGATAACTTATGTATGTGTCGACATCCAGTGTTTGAGCCAATGATATCTTGTTCTAAGTATGACTGTAAAGCTGAATGATATCATTACCCATATGTGAATATCACGTGTGACCCCCAAAATGTAGACAAACACAAAAACAGTCCTGAACAAATTTCTACAGATTATTGTTATTAATATAAATACATAGTATTGAATTAATAGATACAGATGTCACTCTTTGTATTCTAATCATTTATATCTGTACACTTAATTGAGATTACATCAAGTAATCTATAAACATGTGTATATAATTATAATTTATATGATTTCATATTAACATAGCTGTGTAAGCTTCGAGCTGTGCTACATTAATTGTGTACATGTACTATCATGTACAGTCCAAATTATACATATACTTTGCACTATATAGGACTGTAGATGGTATTTATCCCCCGACATATATATCATTATATGTATGAAATTTGAATTAGATCTTATTGCGTATAATACTTAGAATACATAGATATATAACATAAACATTTTGCTCACTGTTCAATTTGTACTGTTATAATTCTAATTTAGTTATTTATTGTTATGAACCAGGATATAGCTGCGAGTAGCACTGATGTATGTAGAGGCTAGATAACAAAAAGAGTCAACATGTGATGTTTGTAAATACTTATTTATATACAAACATAAGTAAGCAAAACAGAATACAGATGACATATACATTAGTGAACTGACCAGGCTTGGTTCAGTCTCACCCTGCACATTATTTTACAATACAGATAATAACTATCATTTAGTAATTAAACTCTTATTTAAATTGACTCCGCTCTATTTCTGTGATAGATACAATACTATCAAATAGTCTAAACAATGGCCAATAACTCTCTCTACATGAATTCGTACATTGGATAGTTGCCTCAATACATCAATATCTTTAACATGCAGTTGCCTTTTGTGAAACATGGAATCTTTAACATATTATCTGACACTCGACCACCCCAACCTCCAGATAGAACTGTCACTGCACCAGCTGGACTTGTGCCTGTTAGCTATTTGCAATCGGCAGTTAAATTACTTTGTCTCTCTATAAAGATTTCACTGCAGTCTGTGATACAAATAGAATCTCTGTTTTCTTCTGAAACATACAGGCATATGTTTTCTTATGGTATTTCTAACTGGCCATACAATCAGAGCCCTCATATATTTGGACAAGACAGGTAGCCATAATCTATAAACATTAGATACAATAGTCTCAGCTTCATAAAAAACAAGCAGTACATGGTCTTCTATAGATGACATGCATGACACATCTTAACTTTATCTCAGCTTCATAAGACTAGCAGTACATGGTCTTCTACAGAAAGATATGGATGACCCACCGTAACTACATCTCTCACTATATGTACCACCCACACAAACAAAGATCAAATCAATAGCCCTGTAGAAAAATGTATACTATCGTTATTGTCGTTGATGACATAAAACCCGAAACCTTTTGATTTGTTAGCGTGTCATTTTCAGCTCTAAGTTAATAAACCTCTTCTTGACGACTCAGCAATTTGCTTTAGTACTGTTGAAGGAGCTTAGTTTGCACATCATTCATTATTTTATCAACAGGCACCATATAGTATTATTGAAGATAGATTTACTCATGAGTCATGAATCAATGTAATGTTAGGCTCTATGCTAGTCACCAGACTAGCGTCAGTGTGTGTGGCAAGGCAGAGGCTATTGAGGTTTTGCACCTGACGTCACAGACACGTGACTGTTTGTTTATGCCGCCATGTTGGGTGTCAAGCAGTGGCTTGACTACAACTCAGTACTGGTTTATAGTCCGGTACAACGCAGCGAATAACATGAATTTTAGACATGCTTCCGATATCTTGAATCCTGAGCTTGATTTGTCTCAAAAGCAAAGTAAAACAACACCATCTGTTGGGTTATTAGAAACCATAGAATTGTCAGGTTTGATAATTAGCATGGATTTACCACCGGATGCCTTAGCAAGGTATAAGATTATCCATGTTGGCCAAGATCCCTACACTATGCCGCCAGAAAACTGGGTCAGCTATGATAATGCCAGCCTGTATCCAGAGGTCATGTATCCTGATATATATATAATTACTTAATCAGCGCACCAGCTTATGTTTATTTTAAAGATAGATGGGTCAGATCATTGATGATTGCTCCCACCCGATCTGCATTAAACAGTGATTTTGTGGTGAATCGTCTACGGCCAATATACAATATCTGCCAGCACATAGTATAGATTTTACTAATCCATCTAAAAGAAAATATGAAGAAACAATAGCCATCCAAGCAACATCTCAGCCATGCCCACCACCTACAGACACAGAAGAGGAGATATTTTATACTGAACTACACCGAACAAAGAAGAAATGCGCAATATTATCAATATTGCCAAAATATTCTCAGTATTACACCCTAGAGTGAACCAAGCTGCCACCATGAATCACCTCATGCTTTAATTCCAATAATTTACTGCTGTCCTCCTACTCGGAGTTATTGGCAACATCGACAGAGGTCTTCCCAAAACTAACTGTGACCACTGATGAGGTGAATATCTAGTTTGTTTCTATTGAGTTTATTAATCTAATTATTCCTTATCTAGTCAATGTATTTTTGTCATATATACATAAATATTGTATATACATCATATTGTACAACTTTATTTAGTTTGATGAAAAATGCAATTATGTACATGGATGTAATATTCACATATATACAGGCAAAGAATATTGAGGTCATGACTAGACAACGAGTCAAGTCAACAACCTGGTTCCAACAAGGAGCAGGCCGTGTCACAGCCTCCATGTTTAGCCACGCAGCCAAAACAGACATTGGTCAGCCTTCACTGTCTTTATTCCGACAGATATGCTACCCCAAGGCATTTTAATTCACAACAAATGCTACCAGATAATTTCATTAAGTTGTCAGATACAACAGCATAATGGTAATATCCTCATTATTTTAACATTAATTTGGAGTAAAAATAAAGATAATAAATATTATGATTTATGAACTCACATATTTCAAGTTGAGGAGGTATGTAAATCTTCATTTACTTCACTATGTTTTGTATGAAATGCATTGCAGTAGTTTTATGTACAAATTTTAATTCAGAACTATGTTACATTCATCAATCCCATTTGTACACATACATAGAAATCTACATACATCTTCCTCAATTGTTTTTCAGATGGGGTTGTGAACATGAAGATGGTGCTTGTAGGTTATACAAAGCCCTTCACCAATTGGATCGTGCAAATTTTAGTATATCTACATCTGGGTTCTGCATCAGTATTCAACATCCATATATTGGTGCATCACCTTTTGGATTTGTGACATGTGATTGCTGTGGTGTGGGCATATTATAAGTAAAATGTCCACACTGTAAGCAGGATAAATATATACAGGAAGCATCTGAAGATAAAGGATTTTGTTTGGAGAACAAAGGTGGCAAGCTTCAACTAAACCATAACCATCCATATTTTTACCAAATCCAGACACAATTATGTGACCAAAAGTGGGTACTGTGATTTTGTGGTTTGGACAAACATGGAAGCTCACGTTGAGCGAATTCTGCCTGACATTGATTTTTTTCATACAGCTCTGCAGAAGGTTGAAACACTTTTTAAATGTTGCATTTTACCTGAAATTCTCGGGAAATGGTATACAAGAAGTGTTATTTGTTATTGTCATAAAGGAGATCCCACTGAGGATATGATCAGTTCATCTGGAATATGTAAAATAGTTCAATTTCATTCTGTCTGCTTGGGACTTAAGCGGATTCCAAAAAAGAAATGGAACTATCCAAACTGCAGCAAAATCTTAAACAAGTTAAAGTAGACTGGAAAATGACACATATAAATAAATTATAACAAAATGATGTTAATTTTAAGAGATCATTATATTTAGGTTGATTGTGTTTTTCAACAGATTATTGATAATTATTTCACCAATACATGTATTAATCAGGTGGTATAATTGATTGTGACATATACACCAAAGCACAAGCAACACGAACCATTTTATCTAATGTTGTTAACTGAACAGTTGGGTCATTTTGGAGTAAAGTTATAGGTATTTTACTTTGTAACATTGTGTACTTTTGTCTAACAACACCAATGACTCTCTCAACATGTATCCTAACTGAAGCGATGCGACGAGTTTTTTCAACATCATTTGGGTCCAGTTGCTTTTTTCCCTTTGTAAACCCTGGTATGTCAAGTTTGCAACCATACAGAGCAATTGAATCTGATATATCAAACCCCCTATCTGCCAATACTGTGTTACCAGGTGCCAATTTTTAGAGAAAATGTGATTGTTCAGTTACTAGTTTATCACTGCTTTGCCCTCCCCAGCCCTTGGAAATAAATGAAATAGTACCTTGTGGAGTTATACCTATCAAGTATTTGTAATTAAAATATGTCTCTGCTCTGGCTTTTAGACTGGATGGCTTCTCAATAAATATTTCAAAACAATCTATTATTGAAACACATTTTGGAAATGTGTTCCGGAAACATGCTGGTAGTGACTGTTGTAATTGTTCACGATCTGGCCAGTATATGAGGGTAGGGTAAAGACGGGCATCCGTAATGTTGATTAGGTCTTGGAAAGAACGAGAGATGGTTGATACATGAACATGAATTATATGGGCTAAATATGGCATACTAAGATTCAACCTCAATCGCATAAGGGTCATCATATATTGTTGAAAAGTAGAGTAAACATATTGTTTTATGTTAGGTAATACAAATCCAAATAAGTACAAATGAGGATATCCTAAGATGGCAGCCCTGTATATAGTTTAACCTTATCATCAGTGTTAATAACAGTTGTTTCATTTATGCTTAAATCATTAATTAAAACCCTTTGTGTTTCACATGGTGACCGAAGTGACTGGCACTCGGATTGTAATCCGGTCACATCAGACATTGTCAAGTCTGTTTGTGTCTCAATATGTACGTCACATATTTGTCGTCCCTCATCTGCAGTAGGGATATCTTGATATTCCGTGAATGATATAGATACAAGTGCTTTAGCTGCTTCACATCTATTTGATTCATCACGTCTTTGTTTTTTTGTTTGTTGTATCCTTCGATTGAATGTTTCTATTTTGCGTCTGGCGGTTGCCTTTTCTGGTGAAGTCACATTCTTGAATGTGGATGGAACATAGTCAGGTGATAATGGATCCTTGACTCTTCTTCCCTATAAATTTAAATATATCTTGTGTGATTAAAAAAAGTTATGTACCTACAATTAGTAATTCATAAAGTGATGTCAACAAATTTATGACCATTTTATTATGCATTATAATATTTTACCGTGTCCTATGGTTAATATCTACAAACTGTTTTGTTATGTAAACTTGTGTCAACATTAAATCAATATAATCATACTGCAGTTTTGTTTTCATTTTTTACTCATAAATATACGTATACAACGACATATACACTAAATGGGCAAACCAACACTGTTATTTTATACTGAATATAACATGTTATGATTAGATGGTATTCTCTAACTAAACTTTATAAAACAATAATGTAATAAAATGAGTATATTATGTTTGAAAAAACCTACATGTTCACATTTATCCATTAGAGTCTTTATTGTAATCAATAAATCTCCTACATGAAATGCCCCACCTCCATCAACTAATTCTGGATCAACACCTGAAATTGTGGTAAGTATATTCATCAAATTACCTGAGGTGTCCATAATTAGTGTCCACTTCGGCCCATTTGGACCTCTGTTTACTGCAGCTATCCATTTGTTTTTTCTGTCTGGATCCGTTCGAAATCTATAAAAAGATATAATCTTGTCCCTTCCTGCACGGCTGTTATCGTTTACAGCAACCCATGTATGTCCCATGATGTCGTTAATACCGATGTATTTTGTATTTGTTGTACACCAAACATGAACGTGCTCTCGCTCCTAATGTACCAGTCAGTATACCAGGGATATATTGACCCCCAACATGGAGGCAACAACAAATATCACATGATTTTGTGACATCGGTGCAAAACCTCAATATTACACAATATAACATCTATATAAACATGAAGCGTAATTAATTTTTGTATAACATTATACACACTTTACCACTCAAAATTTTTTTTTTTTAATTTAAATGTAAAACAAACCTGAAACAAAGTGATCACTGCAAATAGTTTGCAGAGAAATTCTGTCATATGTCCATTCCAGTCTGCTCATCAGATGGCCGTAATCCACAATGGACGTCTGTTCATCAAAAGGGTTCTTTTCCTAGGTACACTATGAAATGATGATGCTCTCTTTCCTTTGGTGATCTATTTGTGCAACCTGCTGCCAATGAGGCATTGCTGTTGATTACTAAATCTTGACGTCGGAATGTCTCTTCGTTATAAATCAAAACAGTGATCTATAGGTGGACCGCTAAAATGATCACCTGCAGTCATCACCGTGATCACGGTCGGCAGAGAACTTGTATATATAGAGGTCAATTCCCATACTAGACTGTGTAACATCTGGTGATTGTAGTGCACCAAGCGGTGGCTGTTTAACAAGCTATTTATACTGGTCAGGATGTGCCGGGAAAACAGCTGATCGCAACCAAAACACAGGCTTTTAATCAACTTGGTGTGCAAATTCATTCTTTTGTTGTCACTGCCATATTTTCAAGCATCTGTGGTATTAAAATACCAATGCCTATGTTCACATGTAACCCTTGTGTGCCTATATTTATATAGGTGAAAACGAATTGAGGCACACACTTGGAATACTATTAAAGCATCCTGAAATCGTCTGGTTAATCTGTCAGTCAGGCTTTTCCTGAGACAAATACAAGATTTTAATGGAGGGCACATGAATATTATCACCAATAAATATTTAGAATAATAATACCAGACTGGTAATACCCCCATCCCCTTAAAGGCAGTGGGTTTGGTGAATTCGTGCCACACATAGTTTAAAATTCCCACTTTGGTTTCCATAGAGTAACCAAACTTGATTTCCACTTGACCTAACATATAAATATTTTTTCATTAGTTAAATTAATCATGCACCACACACGTCTACACATCAAACACAGCCAGTCTGGGTGATGTACAATCATTTGTGTTTAAGTGTGCATCTGTTCAAATTATACAACTTCACATACACTACCAACCAAATCATAAAAGAAATAGCTTTTTCTGTTGTAGCATCTATTGAAATATATAATATATATATTGGTAACATATATGACACAAAGTCTAGATTTTTCATCATGACCTTAACTTGATGAAAACCTGGTTCAATATTTTAAAAATTTACATATAATTTCAGTGTGCTTATGCCAGGAAGAAAAAATATTTTCCTGCGAACCTTATAACATTTTGGACTTGTATGATATAATGATAGGGAAAATATTTTGAAATTGATTACAAATGTTACTGCAATATTATTGCAACTAAGTAAGGAGTAAAAATTAATAATACAAATATGGCTTTCACGACTTGTTTATTTAGCTCATTGTAGATAAAATAAATATAAATCATATAAACATGTATGTCATTTATGGTGTGTGCCTTTGACTATCTGTCTAGCTGTCTCCCATCTGTTGCTATTAGCAAAAAGGGTTTAGATACCTTTTAGATTCTTAAATTGAGTATCCTCAAAATGAATGGCACAGACCTTAAAGTGCTTCATATCACTTGACTTTCTGATTTGTGTTTAACTGTGCATCTGTTCAAATTATACAACAACACATTCACATACACTACCACCCAAACCATAAACGAAACAGCTTTTTGAAATATATAATACTTTAAAGTGCTTCATATCACTTGACTTTCTCCCCAGTAAGTCCACTCGCCTGATATTCTGGATCCAAGCAGTGCATCTGTAAAATAGAAATACAATTCTTTAAATATATCTTATAGACTAGTCTATTTCATATGATCACTCAGATATGCTATGGACCTGTCACCTGGTTGACTTTGTCACTGACGCAACCATAGAAATGCAAATTTGTTCAAATGTATTAAAAAAATATTGTACTTTGAGATAATTATCAAAACCAACTCGGGTGTCAATCAAAGCAAGGTGCCAAACCTAATCATATTTTTGCCCACTAGTCAGTGTGCTTGGGATATGGTTATTTGATTATTATGTTCTTCCTAGGGCGCCTCCGTGGTCTAGCGGTACCGTGTTGGACCAGAGATCACTACCACGTGTGAATCTCGGTGTGGGCATATCTGAAGATTGTTTCGTCTTTGACTTTCACCTCATCATCTTTGGCGGATGCTCGGCCTACCTTGTGCACAAAACCTATTATGTTCTTCTTACCCGTCATCTTATTTTGGAAATGAGAAAAAAAGATATTCACATTACTGTTCTGTGTAGTTGTTACAGTCATCCACCGAACATACTGTGCCATACCCACTTTTCCACCGACTTTGCCACGTATCATTTTGCTTATTTGCCACGATGCTGCATTAGTGTTTCTTCAACAACCACCACTACAGGCACCACTGAGGCTTTTGTTACCGATTTTCGGGGCAGCTGGCCTTCTCTATATAGACGTTCTCTGCAGTCAGGGAGAAATCGGTCCGTTAATGATGTATTCACTCCATTTTCCACCATCTTTGACCTGTTTATTTCACAAATATTCCCAGTAATTGTTGTTTCATCATTTATTGACTTAAACATAAATCTTATCTCAGTGTTTGTGTGAAAAATTAAATCTTTCTGCAAACGTTTGCAAAAAGTAACAGTCTGTTTGATTGGCGATATTCATCTGCAGAAAGAGATCATTAAGGTAGCAAATATAAGGAACAATAGACGAGGGTTGTGATTGGACGGTTTCTTTGGCTGATTGAGCCAAGATGATGAGCAGTTAACATTTGGATCAATAAGTCTGCTGGTGCGTAATTTGTGGCTGTTGGCTATGGGGTTTTTATGTGTGAATTACAAACTGAAAACGGATTAAAATTATTTCAAAACATTTGATTGGTCGGTGGGGGATTTCATGCCATTTCATAGAAAATGCAATATCGTGGACCCCACATAGCTTTTGATCCTTTGTTAACCCCAACTATCACTTTATTTAATCTATTGCCAATCGCACGGCCAACACTGTCATGATCAGCTTGTCAATCAATTAACAGATTACCAGAAACATTTCACTGTCAGTTTGTGGCAGTTATAACTGGGGGTATTTATGTATCCATTTGTGGTATTTGTGAAGATTGGCGGGTGGATAAATGGGGGCATTATCATGGCTGGATATCGGCTCCTTATCAAAGGTTGGAGGCCGTTCGCGGGTGGCCTATAATGGGGCAGCACTGTCCCAGATCCGCTGCATTTCATCATCAGCGAAAAATTAATTTTTATTATAGTTGTAAAAAGTGTGTTTGTAATAGTAGTGGCTTTATTGTTTCATTTCAGTATCCTGATCGAAAATTGAAGCGTCAGTTCTTGCAGCTAGAAGTGAGCAATCATCAGCCGAAACGCCACTGTACTGAAGATATAATCAATTGCATCATGAGGGTTCCAGGCTTAACCCCTGTGAAGCTACTTGAACACCTTCCTGAACACAAGACAATGAAATGTATAACAGGGCTAACAAGAAATGGCAAGCAGCTCACGTTACGAAAGCAGCATATTTACAACAAAAGAACGAAAAGCTACAAGGAGCTGCATAAGGAAATGGAACTTGCGCTGAAAGAGTGGGAGAGATCGATCAACAGGATTAACAGAGACCCAGCTCCAATAATTGTGGAAAATAAGGTTGATCTGGAAGGGCCACCAGCCTCATTTACGTACATCAATGACTATATGCCTATGCCAGGCATAGAGATACCTGATGACCCAATTATTGGCTGTGACTGCAGCAACTGCATTACGGAGAAGAGCTCTTGCTGTGCGTCAAGCATGGGTTCTGAATTTGCCTACTACAAGAAGAAACGGGTCCGAGTGCCACCTGGTACACCTATCTACGAGTGTAACAAATGTTGTAAATGTGGCCCAATGTGTGTTAATCGTGTTGTACAGCTTGGCAGGAAGCATCCGGTTTGTCTGTTTCGCACATCCAATGGCAGGGGCTGGGGTGTGAAGGCCATAAACAAAGTGAAGAAAGGATCCTTCGTCATGGAATATGTTGGCGAGGTAACTATTTCACTTCAAGTTGATGTGCTTAGCTTCTAAATGTGTTCAGCATTACCACATTCTGTACTCGTGTGTTTGATTGTCAGTCACAGATACCTCAAATATGATGTTTATAAAACTCAGTTAGAAATTTGAATGATTGATAGGTTTTTTTTTTTATGAAAGCAACATTGAATAGGTCAGTTTTCAGATTTAACTATTTCAAGAGATGTCACACTTCTGATCAGCTCTGGCCACCTTTTCTATAAAGTGAGAGGTGCTATGCTAAATACACAGCTGCTACATCAGTTGTGTCAGATGTGTTCATCAGACATAGATTTTGATTGTTAGCCTGGTTTGCATGATTTAGTTGAGATGGTTTTGTAGGTTTATATATTAGATTGATTCATATGGTATAGCATCAGTTCTTCATGGTGCGATTAAAATAATACAACATATATTGCTGCAACAGTTTCACAGAAATTCCAGGTCAAGGATTTTCAAATACTTCAAGGCATTGGACAGAAATGAACATTGCCAGCGTTTAATTTCTGATAGTCCTCGAACTACTGCTATTTCAGCCCCTGATTTATTACCTCCACAATTTTATTCTGAAACTGTTGAGATATATGAAGTTTCTTTAAATTGAACTGGATATGTCGAGTCAGGCAGTCACTGAGTGAAAATATGAGTGAAACAAACTTATTTTTCATTTACGCCATGAACTCTTGCTACATTACTTTTGGTGGACCCAGTTGTGCATTTCACAACTTTCAATTTGAAGGCAGCGTCGTATCTCATTTATTTGGCTTTTGGCGGCATAGACATCTTGGTTTTGTGTGTTTAATGCTGTGATTATAATGTAGGATTATTGAAAACAAAACTTTTCAGTTTAAATAATATTTATTTCAGTAATTTTATCATCATTTTAAAACGCGATCTTGTCTTTTTACTACTTTTCACGGTTCCCATGACAACACTTCCTGGTTCACAAACACACTGTTTGATGATGTTTCTTTGCTATTTTCTGCATTCAAAACATTTTATATCATCTGATATTGGCTTAACTGACGGTACTACTGTAAATCGTGATATTTTAGGCCTAAAAATGACCTCGGCTTAATGGTTGGGACCTACAATAACAGTATGCTATACCAAAACTAACTTTGGATAGCAAGAAATACTTTTAAGTTTTTAGATTTAGTTCATGCCCGGTATTATTGTATCTTTTAATCAGTTCAGACATCATACAGGCAGTTCTCTGATGGACACAGACGAAACAGCATACTAACCAATTCCTATGGAATTAATTAGATCCTTATTTATAGATTATGCTGAGTTTAATTTGTTACATAGTATGTTGGACAATATTATCTTCTGATAATAGTGCCAACTTCCTTCCATGGTATGTACACTTTGATGGCACTGTGGTTAGAGCATTGCACTGCATACCTGTGTAGGTGGGATTTCACCCCCGAGTCATATATCCCAGTTGTTACCAGTGCCGAGACTAAACAACAACAGTATTTCAGCTGTATAGATATACTCTCAGAATGATAAAAAACACCATCTACAGTACTCTTTTCTTACATGGAGGCAATCCACCGCAACAGTTTTGTGATATGGATCATTATTTCACTTGTACAAAGACACTAATTTATTTGTTAATATTTTATACAGTGTCCCATGAAGGCAGGTGGGGGGCTGATAAATGTTATGAGCTGGTAGGATTTCATATACCATATATACTCATGTATACAGGCACAGACATTAACTTTTAAAGTCACCTGCAGCCCTGCCCTGTGGGGCAGGTGGGGTGTGGTTTTCTCATTAATAGGCCAAGTTGATGCTAAATTAAAATAAAATAAAAGTTCTTTGAATCGGGGCCAGAAAAATATTTCTACATCTCACTAGCCCCTGGGCTAGTAAAATTTAAATACTAGCCCAACAAATTTCTTACTAACCCAACAAAAATTACTAGCCATTAAAACCATGTTTTTTACTAATCAGAACAAAACTGTGCTGGAATCGACGGAGAACATCAAATCGTAAATTTGTGTATGATTGATGACACTTTTGTGCACATGGTAAGCCAAATGGGGCGAGTGACCTCCGAAGGTAATGAAGCAAAGTCATAGATGAAAATCAGCTATGCCCACACTGAGAGTCGAACTCAAGTAGTAGTGATCTGTGAACATGGAGGCAATAAAGATAATAATTATATGTTTGTGGTTTTATTGATCCACACTCTTAACACAATACAAGTATATAATAATCAACAGTTCATAGTTTATCCAGTAATAAATGATTGGTCACGTCCACAATCTGGCCAGGAATTTTCTTCTTGTGGCTGTTGAGGTGATAGCAAACTATGAAAACAGTTAATACGCTATATGGAATCCATATTTATGTCATAATATTAAGATAAAATGGCGAAAAAACACAGTGATCAAACAAATAAACTGGAAAGGGATACAAAAATCCACCATATAAACAAGACCATGTGCTTTTATTTAATGTAAACAAAGACAACTGGGCAATCAGGAGAGATTATTTGGGTCACGTGGCCATCATACTGCAAATGGCCGTTTACCAGCCAAGATCACCAGCTCACCAAAATCTCCCATCCATCAAACATGATTCTTATATTCAGTAAAAATTTATAAATATGACATCTGGAAACTATCAGCTGATAAATATTTGTCATTTATTATGACCCATTTTGTGCTGAAAATCGGTCCAAAACATCCAGCCTACAACCGGGAACAGTGCTTTTTGGCGACCTTTGGTGAGGTATTGGCACGGGGGTATTAAACTATGATACTTTTTCTACTGTGAAGAGCTCCAAAACAGCGGATATATTTTTTACGGAAAACAAACTGCTGGTAGCCAGACTGGGCTTTGTAAGTTATGGTTGACCGGGACGATTTTGTCCCATCCAAAATTTACCTGCCCGTTCGGACATGACATCGAAAAAATTACTTGTCCCACAGTGGATGTCACCTGCCCCAGGCAGTCCTTAATGTCTGTGCCTGGTATAAGTCACCTGTTTTTAGGACCAATAAACCCTCCTGGAGTCAAACCTGCATATAAGACGCACTAAAATCAGTAATATTGATTCAAAACCCAAAAATTCATCATCACTCTCTTCACTGAACATCTGCTGTATCTGTTTGTGTGTCATCATACATCTCATTGGAGTCAGTGTCTGATTTGTCATACTGTTCAGCCCACAATACATCACCTTCCATGCCATCTAAATCATTGCTGATACCACACTTCTTGAACGATTTGGTAATGATGGCGTTTTAATCGGAAGCTGTTTTCACCCACTGTGTGATGATAGGTAACAAAGGCCACTTCAGGTTGTCTGCTGCTGTGCATTCATTTCGGTAATGTTGTTTGAAGTAGTTTATTAGTAGTTCCCATGTGCCAGCTTTGGAAGCAATTAACAGTGTTTGCTATAATCATTTTCCTTTGATGTGGCTCATATGGTAATTCTTTATGTGGTCTCATTTACCATTCCATTCAATTAGACATGCTTACATATCTCTTTTAGTAATGACAGGTCTTTGTGATCATGTCACTAATTAGACCATTGAATTAAATAATCCTGGTGGTTATCAGGATTAAGTTTGGCTTTGAAAGACAACAGAGAAAACACACCGACTAAATTTGTTTGTTGTTCATATATTCATTATTAAGTTTTAAAAACAATATTATTGTATTTCCACCTAAATTATGCCAAATATTACCTTCCCTTTTAGTCTGACTCGCGTATAAGACACACTCAATTTATAAAAAGTATAAAAAGTGTGACTTGTACGCAATTTGAGTGGAATGGATTCTGAGCATATTTCCCATCCTGTACAGTGTATTTATCTGAAAACATTGGTCATAAGAGTGCAAAGCTTCTGAGTTCCAAATGCTAATGTCTATATGAAGTGTATTATTTCTCACTGTGTTAGGTAATCACCAATGAAGAGGCGGAGAGAAGAGGAAAGATATATGATGCCGAAGGTCGGACATACCTCTTCGACTTGGACTACAATGACAGTGACTGCCCATATACTGTGGATGCTGGCTTCTATGGAAACATCTCTCATTTTGTCAATCATTCAGTAAGCCATCTTGTTTCGGTTCAGTTTTATACATAAGATAATTTAAAAAAATTATGCCATCTATAAAATGAAAATGCTCAAAATTACCTCTTCAACAATAATCATATAACACAACATCTTATAGGTTTTAGCTGTTTACCGTAGGTCCCGGCCATTAAGCCGAGACTTGGTGTCAACATTTTGACCCTTATTTTGGAGGGTCGGCTTAATGGCCGGTGCTATTTCAGTGTCTTGCAGCCGTCTAGACTCTAGTGACTAGATCTAGACTAGATGCAAACGGACATCAGTTGTCATTTTTATTTAAATTCATGCAGTCATGGAGTGAAAATAGAAGTGAAACAAGTTGATACATGGCTTTGTAATGAAAATCATTATTTATAGGTAGAATTATCTGATTTTTGTAATTATGGATAAATGTTGTTTGACTTAGTTGCGCATTTCACGAAGGCAGCGCCGGTAACAAGACAACTTGTACCCAAGAAATCCCGTACCCAAGAGCGTCGTATCTCATTCGTTTGGCTATAGAGACATAAGATGCCCCCATATACATATTTTGTATGGGCATATTTATACCAATAACGGGATAATTACTGATTAATTAATTTATTTTCAATAGAGAGTTAGAGTTACTAACTGACCTCATAAACCGGTAATTAACATTGTCTTGGTTATTGCTGTTAGTGAACGTACCATCAAAGGCTCAGTAGTAGGCTAATTGACAATATGTTTAATTACTTCTAAGTCATTGACTTCATATATGGTTTATTGAATGTTTAATAACGCCGTTAATTTAAGTTTGAGGTCCTACCTATATGCTAACAGTTTGTGTAAACGATGGTTATAATCTGCCTTGGTCTATTAACAGTATACAAATTAATTGCGATTGGTATGAATAACGAATTATGAAAACAAAAATATTTTCTGTGTTCAAAACGTCACCTGGAAATATGGCTTATTGGGTGGTAATACCATAAATCATGATATTTTAGGCCTAAAAACCATCCCCGGCTTAATGGTTGTTAGTATCTGGTTGGCTTTAGTTTTTTTAAAGCAGTGGTCGCAGGTTATCAACAACTAATTCGAATATATTTAATTTTAAATGAATTTCTTTAAACCAGTTTGTTGTGGCATGGTGTTAAAAAGGTTTTGGCAGGTTGTTCATTATACATAATCGAATATGAAAAGTATGGTATACCCAAAGTGGCTTGCTCCTGGTGCCTTAGCCGAGCAAACATAAAGGTTTGAAAGGATAAATTTATAGCATTTTATGTCAGTTATGTGCGGAATCGTTTGGACATTTGGGGAGTTTAATTCATGATGACTATCTTTATTATCTTTCTTTTAATTGGGGAATGTTTTAAACATTAACACCATACAAACAGAATGAAGCTAATGACCTTTCCTTCCAATAAATTCATACTGTTAAAGCAGTATTAAATTAAACGGTGACAATGAACTGATTGCTAGTTATTTCCTTTGAGGACACTGAAAGTAATAAGCAATCATTAAATGTTAAACACTATATCTAAAAAAATGGATGGTTTTATGATTAAATCTAACAATTTACATTTTTTAAAATTTAGTAAAGCAATTTTAAAATACTCTAATAACTCCTTCACCATTTCAGAAATCAGTACAAAGAAAAACTGTTATATTGCTCTCTATTTTATCGGGGGGGGGGAATTCATCCTGGAAATGGGCTTGATTTTTACAAAATGAGGAAATGCCCTGGAAAAAACAATACTGTCCACATTATTCTCAGGCTGGATGGTTGGCTGACTAAAACACTGGTCACCATTAATTTGCACTGAGATGTCATACATTTGCTGCTAAATTTGTCTCTGCTAAAGAATGTTTAAGATGAACTAAGCCAACTGGATGGGTTGTTACCCTGATTGTCTATTTTATCATTTCCATTCTTTTTTATAGTTGTCTAATAAGTTCATTTTTCTTGCTCCTCACAGTGTGATCCAAACTTGGCCGTGTACGGTGTTTGGATTAATCATCTTAATCCACAGTTACCAAGAATAGCCTTATTTGCCAAACGTGACATCATGCAGGGCGAGGAGTTCACCTTTGATTACATGATGACTGGTAAGAGTTTTATCTATTGTGAACTATTCCTGACATTACGGCTCAGTTTGCTGTTGATCAGATTTTAAAACATCTTGTTTAAACGTTTAGTATCCACTGATTTCAGTTAGTTTACTATATCATTAATTAGCATTTCTTTAGGGAATTGATTTTTTTTTGACAGTCAGTTTGAGTCATGTGTTAAAGGAACAGTTCACTCAGATAATCTAAATAAAATATATACCGTAAAATCTTGCGTATTAGTTGACCCAGCAGATAAGTTGAGGTCAATTTTTTTATCCTGAAATTCTTTCCACCATATAACTTTATAAGTTGAGGTCAACTTCTGAAGTATTGGCTTGCCAGTGTTAAAAGAATTTTCTGTCAAATAATATGATTAAAATCCCTCAAAATTGGAATCATTCTCGTCATCCGTGAAAAATCTGGCCCAGACCTAGTCCGGATTGTCATGTGTAGCAGGAGAATCATCATAATAATCAGCATAGCTGTCTGTTGTCCGCCACATCCTCAGTTTCAGTAACATCTTCGCCAAGAAAATCTTCATACAGGGCATCATCTTTTGCTCCATCCTTCTTATTAGAAATACAGCACTCTAAGAAGTACTTGTGCACCATTTTTTGGGGGTTTGTAATATGCTCCCACGCTGCTTTCACCCACACGATAACCAGGGGAATCGGTGGTCTATAGATAACCAGCAGCTGTTAGTGATTTATTGCTCTCCGTCATTCCATAGTTTTCGCATTTAACCCTTAATGGATGCAGTAGTGACGTACATCCCCCGGGTATGATGGCATGCATGGCCATAGAAACATACATAGGTCCGCACAAAGATAAAAAAACTTCCCCACTACCTTTGATTTCCATTCATAATTGCTTTGATGATATAAATAATAAACAAACTTGTCACAGTCCCGTATACCAGTAAATGATTGTGAGTAGTGATTTCTATTGTATCATTAATCATCCGGAAGTACCGGTTGGTAACATAGCATGACTATCAAATATTATTACATAAAGATTGGCATGTTTTAGAAATCCTGAGTCTAAAAATAATCATTAGCCTTGTAACTATAATGAGTACCGATGACGTATTAGAAAACAGTGAATCCCATGATCAGCAGTTCCATGATGCACACATTTCCAGTGCAAGATGTTCATGGCTCGCTAGTTGTCATCCGTTATGAAATTAAAAGACAGTACTTATTATTTATTGTAATAGATTGTTGAAAATTAATCATTATTTATTGATGATGGATTAATAAGCAGTAATGTGGTGATTTTGTTCCGACTCTGACCCTTTGTTGGCCTGAATCCTATAATCATGATGTTGTCTGTCCAGAATGGCCCAGAACAGCTTTCCTTCAGCTGGTAGGAAATGTGAGGCACATATAAGTTGAGTTGCTTCTGAGGACTCCCTTTTCCCTCCCAAAATAAATCGACTTAGCCAGGAGAATTTACGGTAATGTTCATAAAAGTAACACCTCAATCAAACAATAATATTTGCAAATTATAGTTTATACTTGATTTAAACAAAAAGAAATCCTCAAAATGTCAACAAGCACAATTATCATATAGCCAGGGATGACTGAACTACTTTTATTTTATACTTGAGTACAAGTAAAAGTAAGCCTCTTTAAAACTATGAGAATCAAATACACAGCGCACAAGAGTAAACAAATTTCACTGCCTCCATAGACATGTTCTGCCACTTTAAAGGGACAGTTCACCCTCAGATAACATTACTTAAATATGTAATGCTTATGATAGTAAAAAAAAAATCCACAATAATAATCATGAACTATATGTGCAGGGTGTGACACTAATTTTTTTTCCATGTTTACATCAAAATATGAAATGTCAAATGTCGAGGTCGCATTGATAACAGCATTTCACTAAGTTGCTAATTCATTCTGTAAACGTCCGCTTGAGGCCCAATGGCGCTGTGTAAGTAATGCAGGATCAATAAAATTAATATTCCACAGCATGGCATTCGTCTCAAAATGCCATCCAGGTAAAAAAAGACATTAATAGTAGATTAATCAACATTTTGAAATGGAATATTTAATATGTGGGTGATCATTTTGACATCATTTATGATATTTGTGGACATATTAGTCCTGAAAAATTAAGTTGGTAAACAACTGTATTGATAATTTGCAGCAACTGACCAAATAAGTGACTAAATAAGTAACAAAAATATTGCGATGTAAATGAAAGTAACAAAGTAAAAAATAGCATTACCGCAAATAAAACTATTTCATTACAAGTAAAACTAGTTAGTTAAAATCTGTCTTCATTACTTCCAGTTACTTGAAAAAACTACTCAAGTAGAGTAACGTAGTAGTTTTACTTAGTTACATGACACCACTGCATATAGCCATTTCCAAATTCAATCAGGTCACGTGCTCTGGCCTAATTAGCCAACTTTGCGACCTTATCTGTCTCCAGACTCAACCAACAGTAGCTACTGATAACTGGTGCAGTCATCAGTTCATTTACATAAATATGACAACTTGGTAGATGTTTTATGGTGGATTTTGTCCATATGTTGACGTCATTTATATTTTAGGTGAATATATTTCTGTTAGTGCCAAAAATTTGAAATGAAAGTGAATTGTTCCTTTAATGTCATCAATCAGTAAGTAAACATACATGTGGATAATATTGTTACTTGGCTGCAGGAATTTTTATGTTAGGATTATAATAATTATCCTTATCAGTCATGCATATTTATGATTCACAGAAATATTTTGCTTCCCATGGGAGTATTTGTTTATGCATGGCAAATATTTGTAACAGTCATTATGCTTTTTCATTTTTACAAGGTGACACAACTAAATCAAATGATGATGCTCACAAACGTCAGAATAATAATGCAGTCACCGATCTTACTTCATTAGCAGTTGAAAACGTAATGGGTTTGCCAAATGGGAACGGATTAAAGGTGATGTCTGCTAATGAAAAACCAAATGGATATTTGGCCAGTGAATGTCTAACCAACATCAACGACAGTTCATCAGACATCAGTGTGCTTACCGACACCAGTAGCAGCACTGTTCCGACAGACATGGATAGGCCTAATCCATTCATCCATCGCAACATGATTTCGCCTTCTCCTGCAATGAAATACCGCATTCGATGTCAGTGCGGCGCTGCCAACTGCAGAAAGTATCTCTTTTAACCTGGACTCGATGACTTCTGCAACAACTCAAGGAATATTTACTGTAGTTAGCAAATATTAGCTAGTCTTATTGCTCGAGGCATGCACATATCTCACTCACTCTCCACTCACACTATCATTCTAAGGTGCTGCCATATTTTATTACTTTTATTCAGATATATGTGAGATATATGTGAGGCACAGTTTCAAATTTGAGGCTTACCATTTTATCACTCTATCATGTTTTGTATTCGTGCTCGTGGCTCCTGAACAGACACAAAAATTTAGTTTTTGAATTGTTTTTATAAACCATTTATCCACTTGATATAAATGCTTATATACAACAACATGTGCTCAACAAAGTGACAGTTTGGTGTAGAAATATAAAGTTTCTAATCATGGTTCAACAAACTGTACTGAAAATAGTATGGATTTGGTTCATTTGATGTTTAAAAACAATTATTTTCATACTCATTTATTGTATGGTCATATTGTATCGTGTTTGGTACAGTGATATTTTGAAATAGAAACCAGTGTCCAATATCAGTCAGCAATTACTGATACTAGATGTTATTCATTTCACTTTGGAGGAATGAATTTTACAGAATTTTGTTTGTTCTGATTTAAATTTAATTATGACAACAGCCCTGGTACTTGTTTTAGAATGGATCCAGAAATGTTCATTGGTTTAAACAATTTGTATCTTTTAAACATCATTGTAATGTATAGGTAGAAAGCTGCAAGTGGCTGTTGTTATTTTATATTAAGCCTTGTAACATTATGGTGAAATGTGATATTCCTAACTTTTTTATTGGAAAAATTCTGAATGATGGAGAAACAGAGAGAGAGAGAGAGAGAGAGAGAGAGAGAGAGAGCAGACATATTATGCACAGTTCTGATTCTTTTGTAACCCAACTTATTATTTGTACACTCTCCATAGCAGTAAACTGAAGATGATATACTGATGTAAAACAGGTTTGTGAGGTTTTCTTTGTAAGACCTTTTAGCAACATGTACGTAGACTAGCATTAAGGTACAGTTAATGCATTAAACAGCATAATGTTATTTGTGTATATATACAATTGGGTAATTCCATATGAAATCACAGTATGTTTAATCCTATAACCCCATGTAACCTTATCACTGGTAACTTTGTAATGGGGTCATAATGGATGGGACATGAATAGACAGATTTTTCATACAACAGTTTTGGTAAAATGGTCATCATTTCTCATGAGTGTGTTATGGTTAGCTCCTTGACAATACTATTACTTGTATTATACTTATAACCTGACTGTAGCTGATTAAATTGCGGATCACAAATCAGTAGATCTTTGATGGAAACTTTAAATAAATATTCTAAAAACTAGCAGTTGACCTATTTTTCAAATTGATATGAAAACCTGTTTCCTTTATATATATATATATGTATATATATATATATATCTGTAAAATTGTTAACATAGGCCTAGTAGGTGTTAATCTATATAAATACTGATTTCTCCTTTCTGGTTAATGCATGTGTTTTAATGTATATTAAGGATGAATTTAGTTAGTTTTTTTTCCTTATTGCGGTTAATGACTTGTTTGTATTTTATTTATTACAATCATGGATGATATCAATGAATAAATTACCATTTTAAGCTAATTTCATCCTGTTTTTTTGTTATTAATGTTCTGCATGAATAGCTAAGGTGTCAAAATAAAAATCTTGGAAGTATTTGCAATAAAGTTCTCATGGTTATTTAATGTTGTTTGTGTATAACAAGCAAAATACTGAAAATCATATTTAAAAAAGGAACAATTAAACATAAATTAATTGTAATGGAATCAAATTTCAGCATAGCAATCCTGAAGATATTGGTCCTAATAAGATGACTCACATATGACAGGAACAAACTAGTCATATTTGCTGTAAACTTCATAAATATAATATGCATATATCAGGGATATGACAAAGATGATAAAAATGATGCATATTAATGGAATATAGCACCAACACTAGATTATGTCATTCAAAGGCACCATACAAAGACCATAAACTTTAAAAATCATCACAAAACCAGTGATTGGACATTTTATTTAAACAAGAAAATGGAATCAATGAGGTATTATTGTGTCACAGTGTCGTGGGGTTTCTGATGTTGGGTGGTAAGACGTTCGATATCACTTCGTGATCTAAGAGGCGACTGAAATGGCTATGGTGATAAAAATAAACCTGTATAATCTGGACGCGTTTGATACAGAAGAATATGTCAGACCACGAAGAATGTTGTATCACGGAAAATGAAACTGCATGCTGTTAATTACTTCAGCTAGTCGTCAAAACATAAATCATAACCTTTGAATGTGGCTTTAAAAGAACACATCTTGCTAAAATCAGTGATATACCATGATCGTAATAAGGTTGATTATTTAACAAGAGTACTGTAATCAATGCTAGTGCATAGCAGATATGGGGTGAAATATTTTAATTATCATATAAAGGTGATTATGGAGAAATGAATAGTAACCTGAAAGAAACTGACTGACTGTTGGAATTACAGAACAAAGCAGCTGAAGAAGCACAAGTGTTTTGCGAACATTCTAGATAAACAGCTGTATCCCAAAATCTGTCCCCAAGAAGCAGAAAAGACATAAGATCTGGATGACAAAGGAAGGAACATCCAAGTATATACAGAAACAGAGAACGCAGAAGAGGTGCAAAGCACCGGGTAGCCACTTAGATTACATCAGAGCAATGAATAAGAAAAATTAGTTTACACAGTTGGTGAGAAATTTGAACACAATCTGGCATCTAACCTGAAACATATACCGGTAACCCGAAGGATCAAAGGTAACTATAGACCTGCAAGTCTTGCATCAGTAATAGGAAAGGTGATGGAACCCATAGCCAGGAACAGTTTGGTGGTGCATATGATGTCACACAATCTTTTATGTGATGCACAACATTGGTTTGTTCCGGGCCACTTTTATGTATGACCTAATTACTGGTCATGCTGGAGCTATAGTTCAAAATGTTAGACAGTGGTGCTCCTCTCTACGTCATATACCTAGATTTTCGTAAGGCATTTGACACCTTCCCCCATCAGAGACTGATCAGGAAACTGAAAGCCTACGGGATTACTGGAAAGTCAACTCAACTGGATACACAATTTCTTGTCAGGCTGGAAACAGCAAGTTTGGTCAATATAATCAGTGGAATCCTGCAGGGTAGTGTCATAGGACCAATCCTCTTTGTCACCTTCATCAATGACCTCCAGGATGTGGTGAGAAGTTCAGTAAAATTATTTCGAGCATTAAGGACCTCAGAGGACAAGGCTGGACTTGGACAGTTTGATGGAATGGTCCCAGAAGTGACAATTAGGTTTTAATGAATCAAAGTGTAGGGCTATTCACTTAGATAGCAAAAAGGAACACTGAAGTACCAGATGTGTATAACAATGTTAGAAATGATGACAAGCGAGAAAGATCTTGGAGTGTTCCACTAGCATGTTGCAACGGCAGTCAACAAAGCATCTCACTTGGTTGGACTGGTGAGAGCCACTTTCACATGCCTTGATGAGGTGGAAGGCCCTCAACTGTTCACAACAATGGTCTGTCAGCATCTGGAATATGGCAATTCCATCTGGCACACTAGATTCTGACAGGAGTATTGCAGAAGAGGGGACGTGTTGCAAACATTCAAAATAGTGAATGGCACAGACAGATTAAATCCTAGTACCTTCTTCAGTATGATTATAGAGTCCAACACTAGAGGCCATGACCAGAAGTTTATAAAGAAGTGTGCAAGGCTAGGTATCCGTCTTCAGTCAGAGAATTATAAATGTAGTGATAAGAAAGTTTCCTACGTCCAAGAGGTTACATATTTGCCACCATAGTAAACCATACCTTGTTAACTTATCTTAAGTTTCATTTATATTTGTCATAGCAGTCAGACATGACCTAAAACAGGGAGTCATCACTGCACCATTGTGGCCAATTATAGAAAATAAAGGCATCCATATCTTCGAAATGGATAATAGATATCTTCAGCTGGTTAATTTTCTAGATAGTACAAGTGATCATATTGAGGAATTTCTGATGGGTGAGTTTCTTCCTTTTGACACAGATCCATGTGTCCATAAAGATGCTATCTATCAAAGGCTGGTCAAGCCTTCTGAATTAGATACACACACCATGACAGCACTGAAAGTGCTCTTAGCTGGTCTAGCCAAGCTCTGTTGACATATTTTGTGGAGCACTTACCTGGTGGTAAATATACAGAGGTGATGGTACACATGAAAGCTACAACCACAGGAGTTATTAAACTCAATAAACTTGCTGAAACGTGTTTTGGTTATTTGGCTCAACTGTTGAGGTTTAAACCTGATGTAAAATGTTTGGTGGCTGAATCCTATTTTATGTTTTGTGTTAACAAGACCTCCCAGTGGCTATCAGCAAAGATACCAAAGGACAGTGTGATAAAAATGCACCATGCCACGTAAAGAAGACGGAAGAACTCTTCAAATTAACACAAGATGATATTAAGGAGAAACGAAGGCAGGTTCTGATTGATAAGCAGAGTAAAATAGAACCTGCAGTAGTAAAAAAATACAAGATAAAAGGATCTCACAGATAATATAATATTTTATGGTTTGTGGCAATCCGCAAATACTGTAAAGGAAAAAGTTGACAAATTTCCAGCCAATGCAGAAAAAGTCAAAGCCCTCAAATCGCAATTAAAATTCAGAGAGTTCTTCAGCAACCTGCATACAAAATAATTCTAGACACTACCCAAATCTGTTAAAGGTGCCTCTGTTTGTTGAGGAGATCCTAGAAAATCTCATTGCTCTGATTGGAGCACCTGCGTGAGCATATGAAAAGTACCGAGATCCGGGACGCAGCCGTCTCGGCCCATCCGTCCAGGATCTCGGCCTTAGCTAAGTTTTCTTTCTTTCAAAAACCATCTAATATTTATCTCACTAAAAGTCAAAACTTCATGAAAATACCGAGATCACCACCTCGACACTCTCTACAAAAAAATCTACAAAAATCCATATCATATATTCAATTTACTAATGGGATTGTCCCCTCAAAACTGGTCATTGGTCTCGAATCTACTTTATCCCTCTACTGAAAACTGTACAAAAACTATACACTGCTCGAAACTATACACCCCAGAACCACCACCTCTGCTACTACTCTCAAAACAAAACAAAAATCTACAAAAATCCATATATATATATATATATATATATATATATATATATATATATATATATAGGGAATTGTCCCCTCAGCACCGCCAGCGTTGTTGTCCGGTTGACCCCGCATGGTCACCTCCAATCACCGCTGACTTGGCTGAGTCGAGATAATCCCCCACCAAAACTTCTCCCACACATCCAAACAGGTATATGAAGGGGAATCCCCCCCCCCAGCACAATCAGCGCGTTGTCCAGTGGAGACTCGCATGTCCCTTGATCCAATCTTCGCTGACTTGGCTGTGCCATTACAAACATTCACTAACAAAACTTTCACACATTCAACCCACATCACGAAAACATTAATAGAGTACAAACCCAACCAAACCCCGCGGCTACGACATCAACACCCGTGCGATCCCAAGAACCGGCTGGCCACAAATCCTCAAGCGGCACGGAACGGGTGAGCACCGACTTCTTTCACACATCAATAAATCGGACATCTGTATGGTTTCACACCCATTTGGCCCCACAATTGGTCGGCCACAAACCGTTAAGCGGCACGAACGGGCGATTACTAATTCTCCATAACATAAATTAATTCGACAACCGGCCATGACTTTACACATCGAAATGGGGAAACTGCCACAGAGACACAAAGGGGTTCCTCTAGTTGGCAAACATACATGTACATCACAAATTCATGGAAGATGGTGATACATTCTGGTATAATGGACATATTGTGTCACAGGTTTGAATAATACATCCACTAAAAATAATTAGAATCAAAGTCAAACCACTTGAGTACATCATCCATGTTGATGATACTGTGTCTATAATTCACTGTGTCATAATCATTAACACAGTACCTTGTCCTATTTTGTCTCTGTCAGTTGTAGTTCTATTAATATAAATTAAAAATAGTCTATTAGTGCTATATAGTGTACCATAATCATTAGCACTGTAATTGGTCCTGTGTTGTCCATGACATATTCATAGAGTATATAGGTCATAGACTATAATATATAGATTTAATAATATAGATTAACAGATTAATTATTGGTAATGGTAGATTGATATTTCTTGAATAATTTGTTTGTAGGTGCCGGGATATCCTTGATGGTATAATATTGTCTATAATGGTGATGAGAGTCTGTACACATATCGCCTCAGTGATGACTGTATGCCAGTGGGGACGACCTTCGGTCAGTTGGTGATAGTGTATGTATATAGAACTGTAAATATATGACTGTACAGAGGAAAGTGAACGTTGTAATTCTGGTTTATTTAATAGGTTTATTAACACAAATCTAGATAAGTACTTGATAAGAAATACATGTATACTAATTGTTTACGTGTATATTTAAGATGCAAGTTCTATAAGCTATGCATGGTGGCAGATATCTGAAATGTGGTGACAGAAGGGAAAAAAACGAAAATATTATTCTCAAATAGTTCTAAAGTAGGCTACAATCTTCATATCCCAATAATTCATGTACCACAGTTTTCTTTTTTAAACCCATTTCTAATGATATATAACACAATATGTTTTCGTGATAATAATGAAAAACATTGTTATGCTTAATCAAGGTCCTATGCTTATTGCTCTGATTATGTTAATTAGTATGTACACGTATGTGTCGCAGTCGATTTGACTCCACAAAAAGGAATAATTAACCTGTATCTTTACTTTGATCCAGCCACTAGCAATCACACAGTTTTGATCTGTCAGAATTATAATGTTAAAGTTTATTAAAAATATACGGCTACATATAAATATGGAGTAGAATAACCAACGACTAATCAGATCCCGACTAGACCCTCTATAATATATTCGAAGTAGTTACGTATCCGAGCATTGGAACCCTGTACTTATAGGTCCGAGCACTCAATGCGCATGCGCCAATTATTCTTCGTTGGCTATTACTTCCGCAAATAAAGCGGCCGAACACGAGTAGTTACATTTGGGTTGAAAGTAGAAGATGCTTCTCATAGGGGTACAAGGGGTACAAACGAAAATCAAAGAAATAGAAGATAGAACAGCCATACGTACGGCTCTACAAATAATCAGGGTTGCCACGTGTTATAGAAAACCTCGAAAATAACAAATTCATTTTCCAGGTACTGGTAATGTCCTTGAATTTTACAAAATCTCCTGGAAAAGATACTGCCCTTGAAAAAATCCACTTAGAATAAAAAACCTGACTAAATAGTATACCCGTAGAAAATAACATTTCCATTTCTTTTAAATGCCAGACTTTTTTTTATCTGATTATAATGCATATTAATAGTAAATAGATTTATCTGATATCTTTATTAAACACTACAGTAGCAGTAATTACATCTAAGCTCCCGACACTGACACTAGCTGATGCTAGGAGATGAAAAACTAAAAACGATCATGAAATGACTCAAATTTTTATAACTTTAATGAACATTAATTGTTCCTACGCTGAGTGCTCGGATCTTTATCATCAACAAACACAATTCCGATGCTCAGCTTGCGTCAGAGCACCGGAAACTTCCAAACTTGGCGCATAGAGTGCTCGGACCTTTATCATCAGCGAACAACGATTCTGACGCTCTGATACGTAACAACAGCCTAATAATATATTATAATATTTACGAATGATCAGCCTCTTATTTTATTTACGTGTAATAAAAAAGTAATAATGTAGATTTGTAAATAGATCATTTAGTCTAGTAATATAAGTGTATCATTGAGAATTTCAACGAACACGGTAGGCTAAAAGTTTATTTCTACCTAGAAACATTTCCATGATACAGAAATAATTCAAACTAACAAAATATACTTTAGGCGGTACATCGAGATTTAAAAACAAAGTAGACATCTTATGTAATTTAAAACTGTTTTGGATATAACTAGATCTAGCTAATTAGAAATAAACTCAATAAAATACAAAGACACCAATTACCAAACTACTCGAAAACCGACTTCGGACGCCAAAGATGTCATAATCTTCCCCCCCCCCAAATTTCACTACAACAGTCGGCTTAAAAACCTGGACGGCCGCTTTATGACGAAGTGTTCCATTTCGAGGACGAGATGGACACGTACCGTATATTTACGCCGTTAGAGATGCCGCCACCAACGTGTCTTTCCTGTTCGTTTGGAGCTAGAAGAATCATTGGGCGTACAGCAGTCGACTGGGCCGTTGAATCAAAGCCATCGACAGATCTGATCCAAGCTACAGGGAGACGACACGCAAGTCTCGCTATCCGATGTCTTTTAGTCTATAGAGCCAAGTGATCCGTCCCGATTTAAAGTTCATCAACATGTGCTACCGCGTACAGTGTAAACAGTGTAATAAAACAACGTGGGCTGGTGAGTAGGACTCTTAACACCAAATAGACTGATATTTCGTCATTGTTAATGGTTCTGATTGTAAGCGCATCCGGATTGGATATAATAGTTAATTTAAAAGCTATACTCAATACTGCCTATCTAGCCACCTCAAACTTTCTGTAAATGTAATACGTTGTTGTTGTTACATGAAATATGCGTTGAGTTGTCGGTCGACGTAAAATCACATCAGCCATTGTCACTGTGGAGCGTTCAGGATCTTCTCTCGTGAAGATATATTATAGATCTAGATCTACTCATATAGAGTCTAGATTTATCCAGTCGACTTTTGTTCACGATAAGCCATAAGGACAAAGGTTGACAGAGGTCGTTTCATCCAGTCATCAGCGATTTCTTCTACTTATATAAATTTATCTTGTATTAATTTAAGCGGATTTCTTCCACGAAGTAGATTATTTTATGGGATGTAGGATTGTATGGGATTGTAAATCTCTAATTTGTAATAGCCACTGGCATTGTTATAATGTTGTTACTATAATCTTTCTGGTAAAGCTGTTACAAGTAGATCTAGACCATGCCATGGTGATATTTTACGTGCACTTTGCCTCTTGTGTCTTCGCTCTTAAATTATATGTAAATGTTTGGAATATCATATTAATCATGGCCATGCATACAGTTGAATAGGTGAAAGTACAGTGAAGTTGAAGCGGCAATGAGATATGTTTAACACTAATAACAGTACATGTAGACTCATTGTATGTTTTAAGGAATATTGAGAAAGTGCTTGCGTAATTTTCATCATATGTGACTTACCTCTATGAGACAACTAATTAGCTGTACTGTTTAATTATTTATACATGCTGGGTATGGGGGGGGGGGGATATTTGTCATGATCTACCCATTTGGGATATGTCGATGACTGGGTTATGGTTTGCTGGAGGTCAGGATTCAAATCCCTATACACTACTAAAGTATGGGGAGTGTTTCATCCAGGCAGACAGTTATTTCCACAAAAATTCTAAATTTATTTAAAACCAATTACTGTGGTTTGAATATTAAAATATAAACCATCTGTGTCTGGAAAAATTATACTTTTATATCAAAAGGGATACAGTCTGGATGACTGTATCACTTATATGTCTGTGTTGTTTAGAATGTCCAGAGAAAGTTAAAGAAAATAATGGTTGGGAGATGTTTCTGAATGATTCTAGAAACAAGAAAGACTTTATAGAAACTGCAGGCTTCAGGAACAAGGTCAAAATTTAAATATAACACAAAATCCTACTATTTGCAATAACTAATGTCAAATAATAATGAGTTAATCTGAAGCGAATGCCAGTTAGTTACAATAATCATTACTACTAATTATATATTATTTCAGATATTTCATTCAAAAACATTAATTAGGGTATGTAGATATAGTTCATATTTAAGCTGACTGTCATGGCCTTCAACAACATAGCTTCAACAGAAAATTATTTGGTGTCTGTCAGCAATATATTTAAAAAATGATGTTAATTCATTTAATATATTAGTTTGAAAAAATGTCATAACTTTAGAATGGGTTCAAGTCTAATAATTTCCTTGTTAAGTTTGAAGTATCTAGGTTTTTCTCTTATTCTAGTAATTGTGATAGATAATCCAATATTTCATATAATTCTGCTTGTTTAAATGAGATTCTGTATATTTCCAGTTGTAAATATAGTATTATCATTTGTTAAATTTTATTTGATGAAATAATAATAACCATTTAGCTATTGAATTATATATATATATATATATATATATATATATATATATGGATAACCAGTAAGAATTCTTTAAAAGCCTTGTGTACAGATTATATGTTCATCTCGGTATCTTTTTGTGAATCCAATAACATGAAGACATTTTATACATCTATCCTAAAACACCATATAAGCATGATACATTTGTCATACATGTATGTAAAGTGGATTGTCTGGTACCATCATATGGTGTCTGGTGCTGTCATATATATATATCCTAAAAGTCACACAGGGGCCCAATGTTGCTTTCAAAGTGAGGTCATTATCATTGCTTCAACCAGCAGTATCTGCATGTTGCTAATTGAGTACCGGTAATTCCTTTGACTTGTCATAAATGGTTACTTTTGAAATCTACAGACTGTAGATGGTAGAGTAATTAAGACCATTATTGCAATAATTCAGTGTTATTAAGTAATCAGAAGTAGACAGAGATATTAACTTGAGCACAATGAGGGCATTCTGATGTGGCAGTTGTTAGAGCACTGTGCTGTAAATCTCCAGGTTGTGGGTTCGAGTCTCGCATCTGCCTGTGCTTGTGGGATTCGTTTCCCTTGGCAGATGCCAGGTGTGATCAGTGTTAAGGCTAAATAAACTCAATCAACCAGGTGTTCTCATTGTTTTTATACTGCCTCTAGCAATAACAGATGCTAGAGGCGTCACAGGTAGACACCTTTAAGCTATCTTTTAGCACACATACATGCTCACACACATGTATTTGCCAAGTACAAATCAACTGAAAAGTTGTCCAGGTGTAAAGATCTGTGGAATATATGATTTTCAGGATGGTATTGTGTCAAGCTAGTTTTAGCCTATATATATATATATATATATATATATATATATATAATATGTGTATGCACATGTGCAAAAATAGCTTTATTTGAGTATAAATTTGTAATTGTAACTTTTTGCAAAAACTGAATTAAGTAGGAGGACTGTGTGTGTGTGCATGTGCGCACGTGCATAAAATGTACAGCATATTCTTTTTATATCTAACAGTTATGGATTTCATTCATTTGATGTTTGGTTAATTAATTCTATAATGTTTGTTTGTTAAGGTTGTGGCCGCCATGTGGAGAGTGTGATGAAAGATGTCCCTCTCAGCCAAAGATGTCAGTGCAATGAAAAGAGAGCAGGATGTGTTGTGATGTAGCAGATATGACAAAGTTTGGAACAAACCTGTGTGCGATAAGCCTGTTTATGGCTATACTAACTGCTCTCACCCCACAGAAAGATACCAATTTGGTATTCATGTGAAATATATGATGGAAGTTAAACCCGAGTGATGTTATTTTTTCTCCCTTTGTCTTACTGTACAGTCGGTGCAGTTTGTATATAAAGATAAACTATTCTATCTTGTATAAGTAACCAAAAATAAAATTGATCTGGGAAATGTAACAGCCCATAAAAGAGGTTTGTTTCAATCATTAGACTGTACAAAGTGTATTTGTATAATTCTAAAATTTTGTTGGTGAATGTGGAGATTTCTACCTTTGAATGTGTTTATCTTCTGAATGAGAGTCATTATCTGTGTGTATGTGTGTGTTGCAATGCCAGACTGCACTTATATTATTCATACTAAGATGGAATGTTTTCACAAAATATCACCAGTGACATATTGTGAACACACACAGCCTAAGAATTTGTTTTGCCTTGACTGATTTCTAAGTCTGTAATTGTTTTTGCTGATTTTGTAAATCATTTTTTTAAAGATGCAGTGAATACCATTCAGAATATATATATACAAACTTACACTGATTTTTCCATTGCTAAAAAATTTAAATGCAGACTTCTCATCCCAAGTGTATGCTATACAATAACCTTCCACCTCTAATGTTAAGGCACTACAAGTGGTTCAGTATCATATCTTACTTATCAAGTTATAGTTTGGCACTAAGCTACGTTCTGAGTAAGTTAATAGTGTGTGTGTGTGTGTATGTATATATATATATATATATATATATATAAAATCATCCAGTTGGCATTTTTGAGGGGATATTTTAGTCAATAATGGTCTTTATGGAAATCGTATATTTTTCAAGATACAGATATGCCATTTGATGATCACTGGAATAGGGAAATATTTCAATAATTTGTGACACATGAAGAATGAGGTCACTAATTAATGAAGAAGTAGAAGAAGGAAAGCTGGTGTCACATTCTACTTGCGTTCAGTTTGATCTACTTGTTTTAATGCTAATTTATTTTTGTATTACAGAAAACAGTGTATGCACCAAATAAAGTCATTAATTGCTTGTTTTTCAGTTAATTAACTCGGTGTATGATTGATAAGATGTCAGTATGAATGATGTTTATCAAATGTGGATAAGTTGATATTGAAATGACTTTTCAGATCATCTATACATATTTTTCTATTGATAAATACTCCCTTTTGTTGTTGGAAATATCACATCTGAGTTGGAAAAACAAAACAAACAAATTATAATGGGAAATATCTGTTTCTGGATTATTTTGATCAGAATAACAGATTATCAGAGTTTACTTGTCAGAATTATGTAAAATAACGCTGTAATGTAGAGAAACATTTAATAGATTTAATTATATTTAGCTAGTTTTTAACAAAATTTGCCAGTATGATCCAGAGCTGGTTCTTGAATAAAACTTTGACAACAGATAAATTTAAAATACCCAATTTCCATTTTTTTAACCTATAACCAGTTCAATTCCATTTGGTCAATTCCACCTCAAATTTGTCAATTCCATTTTTTTCCGACTGCCTAATACATTTTACCAGGGTTGGCAGGTTTCTCCCCACCACGGTAGAGAAATGGTAGAAACTAAATTTGGGGAAAATTGTCATGAAAATACACAATTAATAGAGACTTTAACAGTTTAAAACCAATAAACATAAGCATAAGTTATTTAATTATAAATCTTGTCCACATGCCACATACTTATTTAAAGTGTATATCAATAATTCATCACGTTTAAGATTGTGAGATAAAAGATTGAGATTATTTATTTCTGGTATCTGTGCAGTGATATACATTATAATGCTGAATAAATTTGATTTTATAATGACTGCTTTATTATGCAAGGCAACACAACACTATCAAATACCCAATCAACTATGAGGAGGGTGATAGTGTGTTTAGTCTTGCTTGATTGATCTTGAATACTACTGACAACATCATGTAGTCTGTAGTAATAACTACATGTATGTATCACTGTGAAGAGATGCTGCTGTGTAATAACACTCACCAACTGCTGCATATTAAATATACAGCAGTGGGTGAGTGGTCTATTATTATTATTACACCATAGCATAAGGAAGTATCTGTACTGCCTAATTATAATATGGTAGATAGACTTCATATTGACTAGATTAATGTGACACTGATGGGGGTTATCAATCTCAGCAGATTAGTTAGTTATTCTTGAGCAGATATGTGGGCTGATCATCAGTAGTATAAATTCGCATGTCTATTGATAATATCATCATTTACAATTACATATAGTCTCTTGAGGTGCACATATGACATACAAATTTATACTTTGTAAATGCTGAATATTGTGGCCAGACAAATTACTTTATCTTGAAGTTTTGGAGTGTTATTTTACACATTATCACATAGCATTCAACATGTTCAAGGGAGGTAGACCACGAGATTCTATCTGGCAGCACTTTGCTTCTGTGATCTGTAATGGTGGCAGGAAAAGGGTATGCAAAGTGCAATATGTGTAATAATCAGCAACGTGCCAAAGTTTATCACCTCAAAGTACATTATATCAAGTGTAGTGTTGTACACCAGTTACCAGAGGCTGAACTCATTCCTGATCGACCCATAGTGAGAAAAAGGGAGAGATCTCCATCACCAGCTAAATGCCAAGCTCACTCCATGCCAATCGTTTCTGCTCAGCAACATATCGATACTCATATTGTGAAGACCACAAATTACCAAAAAAATCTACTTGGAGGTTGCAATGTTATTCTATGCTTGTAACATTCCATTAAATGTTGCTGAACAGTCACAGTTTAAAAAGGTCATGAATATGCTGCGCAATGGATATCAGTCACCAAGTTGCAAACAAATTGCCGGAAATCTCCTTGACTCCATTTATCATCAACTTCAAAGTGACATGAAAAAACTCATTGATGGCAAGAGGGGCACACTAGTACAAGACGGCTGGAGTAACATTCACAACGAGCCTATCATCGCCAGCAGCCGAGGGTAAATCCGGATATCACAGTGTATGGCTGCTCTGCTCACTGGCTGAACTTGTTGGGTCAAGACCTCACTACACAATCTGTCATGAAGCACATTGTGGAAGTGCAAAAGTATTTTAGAAACCACCACAAGCCATGTGCCTGGCTCACTGAATGTTTAGATAGTTGCAAACCATAGCTTCCCGGTGAAACTTCCGGTGGAAGTCGCAGCTGACCTGTCTCGACAGCTGTACCATCAACAGGCCAAGCTATATGAAAATAGTGCAGGACCACGAAGATGAAATTGACCAAAACATCGCAAAGAAAATCCAAGACATCAACATCTTCAGAAACACGAAGGACATGGCTGATCAGCTACGACCTGTTGCCAACGCTATTGATTGTTGCCAAGCAGACAATGCTTCGCTGGCTGCAGCATGTGATCACTTCTTGATCATCCCAAACTCCAGTCACCTGCACTCAAACACATCATCGTCAAATGCTTGAAGCAAGCAATTCTCCCGGAACATCTCACAGCCTACAAGCTACATCCAGAATATCAAGTTCCCAAACTGTCAGCTGCTCAAACAGAAGTAGTGAATGAATTTTTGGTGTCAAAAAATCCAACCTTCATCGCCGAACTGATCACATTCCAGGCCAAATCAGCGCCATATCCCAAAGCATTTTTTACTGAGGCTGCACTCAGCATTGACCCTATTACTTGGTGGAATGCAATGAAACCAAGTGGAATGAATTCTGATTTTGTGGTTCGCCTGCTGCAATCTCCAGCATCATCTGCATCAATCGAACGAATCTTCTCAAACTTTGGTCAAATTCACAACAGTCAGGAACAAACTTGGCAACAACACAGCATCAAAGTTGGTGTTTTGCTATTGTCTACTGAGGGGAGATGAGGAAATTGACTATTAATGATATGGATATTAACATTATCACATTACATCATGCATGCACATCGTTTTGTTTCACATTTTCGTAATGTACATGTAAACTTGTTCTAATACCACAATTTTCATACACAAAATCATAGTGCTATGTGACAAATGTGATATAATAAACCAATTAAATTTTGAATATTTTATTTTTTTTAAACTATTTTGTTAAACAGATCAATAAATTAATAATTAATATGACATATATATCTATACTTTGCAAATGTTGAATATTGTGGCTGGACATTATTAAACGGATGAAAACATTAATAATTTAATTGTATCCCTGTACAAATGTACTTGGTGATACCATAGCTTGCACATGGTTATGCTTTGCACCTGGAAGTTTCTGCCATTTCTCCCCAGTTTCTGCCATTTCTCCCCGGCAGAAAGGTATTTCTCCCTAGTTTCTCCCCATTGGAGGGGAGAATTACCTTTCTGCAGGGGGAAAAGCCAACCCTGCATTTTACCATGAGTAGGTACTCCAAGTACCCACTGAAATACCTACTCTGAGTAGTTTATATTCAAATTAAATGGTAAATTGATTTGTGGATTTAATTTTTTTTTGCCCGTTCTAAACATTGAACGGGGGGGGGGGAATTCCTAAATAGCAATATTTCTATATAGATTACAGGCAAGCTATGTGGTGGCATCACAGTTTGTTGGGTGGAGCCCATGGTATCCAGACCATTTTAATTGGTTAAATGCTCATGCACGGTGCCACAGTCCTGATATATATATATATATATATAAGGAACCAAAGCCAGTCAAGACTGGCTTGTTATTGTTGTTTGGGGATTCTCCCTGAACAACAATAACAAGCCAGTCTTGATCAATTTGGTTCCAGTATGTTGGTAACACCACATGTAAGTTTTAACGCAGTAAAACAATAGCACAAGTCTAATCACAAGGTGCTTTCAGCTCAAGAGATATTTGATTATATCAAGTGGTGGATCATAGTCTTGGGTGTATCCCTATGTAGGTGTGTATTTTGTAATCATCAAAGATGTGTTTATATTCCACTGTCCAATAGGAGCCCTGAAACCAGTGTTTTTGCCTAGTTCCGCCCAGCAGGGGTCAGATCCTGTATTTACTTTCACAACCCTGTACTAAACCGCTGACATATGGTAAGATTACAAAAGATCTCAAATGGTTATTAAACAGTTAGGTCTGAGGACAGGCTATAGTAGTCACAGTTTTAGTAGAGGAGGGGCAAGTTTTGGCTCCAGATTGGCATTCCCGGTGAGATGATAAATTAATTAATTCCTAAATAGCAATATCCCTATATAGATTACAGGTATACTATGTGGTGATATCACGGTGTTGGGGGCGGAGCCCGCGGTATCCAGACCATTGTAATTGGTTAAATGCTCACTTGGGGTGACACGTCAGTGTGTGGAGTGCGTATCTGATATATATATATATATTAGAGGCTGTGCCAAACTAGCAACACGTGAGCTCCGGTGGCCTAGTGATTAAGCACCCGGCACTTGGTGCCAATGGTCGCAGGTTCGAACCCTGTAAGAGGTCGAAACTTTTCCAGGGATTAATTTCTCGGCTCACTACATCGTGGGTGGCTGACCACGTTAAATGGCGCTGCCGTCTCCACTGAATTATTTAAAATAAAGGGGACGTTAAAAAAACCCTGAGGACGTAAAACACTCTGGCAGTGACCACTCTCAGGGTATTTCGGCTCCATCTTTCCGTACTGCTCCCCTGTGAGTGGTGGTGGAGGAGGTTTCTCAACCACTCCAACATAGAGGCTGTGCTGATTAAGCGACAGCATGGGGATTCTCCCCGAACAACAAACCTAAACTAGCAACAGCTTGGGGATACTCCCCAAACTACAAGCAATATATATATATATATAAGGAACCAAAGTTCTGGATCATTATGGTTCTAGTATATTGGTAACACCACATGTAAGTGTTAATGTTGTAAAAATGGTAAATTAATTCTGGATAAAAAAAAAATTGTTGGAAATTCCAATTCAAAATTTCTCAATTCAAATTGACCATGAATTCAAATTGCAGAATTGAATTGGCCCCAAGTCTGCCTATAATCATAATAAATATAATATTTAATTATCAAATACTGTGCCCACTACATCACATGATTTCAATTGTTTCTTTGTGTATGTATCATTTGTTTTAGCCATTAACAAACTGATATATATATTCTCACTACAAACCTCAGAAGGTTTCCTGGCAAGAGTATCCCGTGTGTTGGAATGTTTGTAGCTCAGAAATGATTTGCAGCCATGGTACATCCCATTTAAGAGATACACTCATTCAAACATCACAATTTAAATGATACACATTTAAGCAAATGAAATTATCATAAAAGGTTAACACCTGCATTATGTGTTGTATTGTAATATTATATTACGTATCATAGTCTCACTCTGCTCCGATGGCACAGTAGTTAGAATACTGCACTGTAAACCTCCACGCTTTGGGTTTGAATCTAGTTTACACTTGTCTTTGCAAGATTTGTTTCCTTACGGAGATCCCCCCCCCCACTATATGTCCCAGGTGTGATCATTGGTAATGCCGAATAAATAAATCAACATTAACTCGCAGTCTGATATTACTATTAAAAACCAAATATATTTATATACTGCTCAGAATTAATTAGAAGAAAAAAAACCATACAAATAAATACAGTAAATTGACAAGAAAAGCAAGAAGAACTAATTCTTGAGCATTGTACAGTCAATTTACTAATTATTAGGATAAAGGTTATTTTATATATATCACTAAATCATGACTTAAAAGAATAAATTAACTTGCTTGATGTATTTGTAATGTCTAAAATCCAATCATAAGTAATTGAAACCTGGTAATTGATTTAACAATATTAACAATATTAACTTAAAAATAATCCGTACTAATTACAACCAGTGGATCTCTGAATCATATTTTCCCAGGTTCTGGAGCTATGGCACATCTGAACTGGACTGATTTGTACGAATACGTTATGATGTTTAGGTCTCGCATAAACTAGAGGTACGTCTGTTATAATAGACTAGTTTGTACACAGAGTTAAGATAGACAGGACACTGAACTTGTTCTATATCAGTCAGAACAAAATAACATTTAATTATACCCGTTTGTGTAATTGGTGCTTAACACAAACTCATCTCCTTTCGCTAGCCCACTCACTTAGTCTGAAAATTATATATATATATATATATATATATATATATATATATATATAGAGAGAGAGAGAGAGAGAGAGAGAGAGATGTGTGTGTGGTTATAAATAGTTACACTAACAAGTGCGTCATGATTCACAGAACATATATAGCCTATAGCTTAAAATGGTATGTTCATTAGATGTTTAACTATTACCGGTTATCTAGAGTTTACACTGATACTAATGGGATTTAACTTATACAAGAACCAGAGCGTGACTTTCGCCAACACATATTGTCCAACACATTTAGCGGTCTATATATTCGCTGGTTCTTATATATTCATGCATATGTTTAGCGTTTGATAATTATAATTAAGTGTTCCTATAGAAACAACCTTTTTAATGATATCTGATGGGATTTAGCACTAAATTCAGTAGCATTTATAACATACTGCCATCAATTGTTCACATCACAACATCACTGGATACTGTTTTATATTACAATATCACGTTGTTATAACGTTCTTGACCCTATATCGTTGAGAGATTATGTACGGAGGTCAGGATGTAGATCGAGTGTCGCTGTGGACAAATATATTTAGAAGTAGTCGATGTTCTCGGGCCGAACCTCGATCAGCTTTAGAGTGTAAAATATTGTCACGCATTTAAACTACACCAACGTAAACAAAGACTTATTTACAACACGTGTATATCTTACTTTTTGATAATAAAAGCTTAAGAGCAATGCGTGTGGGACGGTACGTGCCGGTGTGTGTTCAGAATTGATCCTGTGACTATTGGAAATTAGAGCAAATCAGTCTTCTAGCACAGAGTGCAATTTCTGCTTAACCGCTGGAGTTCACTAACATTAAATCACACACACATGCACATGTGTATCTTGAAATACACAACTATTTTAGTTGCACTGACATTTGTAATATATATACAAATAGCCCTAAAAATGAATTAGTATAATTAATTTAAGGTGTTTTTGTATTTAGATAGAGGGTGATATATATATAAATCACCGAGAGAGAGAGAGAGAGAGAGAGAGAGGGTGTGTGTGTGTGTGTGTGTGACACACACCTATACATATACACCGTCGCAGCAAAATGCCTTAGGTAAAAAGAACGTTTGAATGTCAGTGTAACTTGTTAGTGCGTTACCTGTTAGTGTGTTGCCTGTTAGTGTCATCTGTGTTTGTTGGATATTTCTCTAGGAAGCTGTCACTTCGCCGTATGTCTCAAATGCTATCAGTTCTGTGACTAAACTAAATATTCAATCACAGAACACGTACAGGTGGTAAGTTACAATGTTAGCATTACTACCTTTCTATATTATTCTTCACATAAAACGTACCCAGAGACCTAGACGACGAGGACGTTGGTAAATATACTTGGAGTACAGGAGAGATATGTGTATGGAGTAGCCCATGTACTCACCGGAAGCTTAAATACGATATAAGCCTTCATTTATAATCCACTAATCGTAGGTTAGTATATAATTAGAGGCGCTCTGGTAGATTTAAATTTAAATGAGAGTAGCTGGAAAAACGTAGATCTACATTTCTCTTTAGGAGCTGATGAGCCAATGAAATGTGCAAATTTGTATATGTACATCATGGCTAAAACCTTTGGATAAAACATAAATATAGTACATTTTTATAATGCCGGGATAACATATACACATGTCTTGATGTGTACATCGAACTGGCGTACATGGAATTGTGAACTGTATATATTGTTTATGGTATGTTTATAGTTCGGAATGAATCGACTTACTTTAGCACTTAATGATGACTTTAAGATAACTGGATTTGAACTTTAGCCATTTCGTTAATAAAGGAAAAGCTATATAGGCCATCAGGATGGTTAATTGCTTTGTTTTTTAACCCGTAACTATATTAAACTAATAGTTGTAATTGGACTGAGAGTTAAGTATCTGTTTGTACTATTGCTGCTTTCTACGGAGGTATGAGAATAATAGATACATTATAGATGTATTATATGTGTACTATAAATATCATTTATTTAAAACCTGTGCTCACGTTTTTATTATATGCAACACATGCGCACATTCACTCACTCACCAGAATAAAGCTGAGTCAGCATTTGGGTGTAAAAAATATTCTACGTATAGGTTTCTTTTGAACCACAGAAAATGACTGCTGAATGTAAACAGTGGTGTCAAAGTAGTTATATTGTGTATGTACTAACTCACCACTGAACCATACCCACGTGTTGTTTACTGCGAGCTTTGGTGTCAAATGGTATTTTTTGTACGTGCTTCCGCTTTTGTGCGTAGCCTGCATGTATAGCCGCTTCCCTGTGGGCGTGACATATTAGTCCCGTACGAAAAGCGGTTTAGTTGGGCCCCAAACACATGTAGATATACGTATGTGTACATGTGTGGAATTGTAGAAAATTTTATATTTTGATTGATGTAAGTATAGTATTTATGTATAGATTTACGGAGGCACAGCTAGGTCTCAAAGGATGCTTAGATGTTGATGTTCTGAGCCAGTGCCACTATATATGCACATACACACACACACACACACACACACACACATTCATTCATTCATTCACTCACTCACTCAAAACATGCTCTCTTAATTGATTCTCTATTCAGGAAGATTAAAGGTAGCAGATTTTCATCGATATGAGCACAATAGAAGTTCCTGGATTCACAGATATACATCAAAATGTTCATTCAGCTATTATATTCAGGTATTCAAAGGCAAACCGATCCAAATACATTTCAGTCAAACACAAACGGAAAGTGCTAGACCAGGTGTTTCACTTTGATTTGTTTCCTCATACGAACAATGTTATGAGGTGGTGCCATTCTCTGTATGGTCGACGGAAAGGGGCCTCGTCAGGGAAGCGATACGAATATAGAACAGTTATCAACCATCTCCCGGCTTCCATGTTATTATCTTGTCTATCCACGATCGAGTTATCCCTTATCCCAAGCTAATTAACATAACTACCTCATTGGCTACCTTATCCGTGTTGCGTTGCGGTAGAATTTTCTAAAAAGTGCAGGTATGCCTTTAGAGCACGGGTGCACACACACACACACACACACAATGATAATAACTGTAAACCAAGTATGTTTACCGTAAAATGTTACAAGCTCCAAAAAGAGTGTACCAAACACATTTAATTGGTCTCTGAATGGGCCTTATACCTAAAGTGACATTATACCGCCACGGACTTCATCATACTTAAAGACATTAAGCTTTATGCTATATACTTTGAATCCACTTGGTATATATATATATATATATATATATATATATATATCGGTTAATGGCTGCATAATATCTATATATTTGTGTATACTTTCTACAGACGTTGCTACATACGGCATAGCAACGACATAAACACTGAACACGATAAAGTACATGCATTCTCGCTGGAAAGGTTTGAACCGTATGATAGGCTTTCGCGGATCATTTATATGTTTGTAGTGGGATCAGATTTAAATCAACCGATTTGTCGCTGAGAAAACAAATATATTATTTATACAGACTAGTATTAGGCCAGCCATCAATATTTTGTATAAAGAAGTCGGTCAACATAGCAGTATCGATTTAGTGTCAACATTGGCCCACCTTGCTAAACAATAGGTTTTATATTACCTCCGGCAGGTGACAAGTGTTTTCTGCTGGGCGTGTGTTATATTGGCTCTTCAATTTTTTGCCATTTCCGAAGGAAAATTCGTAATGTGTCGACGTGTCCAGTGTAGTAAATGCCACAAAGCTTCGTGGGCAGGTAAGTACGGATATGTGTGTGTGCGTGCGCCTGCGTGCCAAGTAATTATGACCGCGATGTGCCATCATATGATATACTCTCTGTCTCTCTCTCGCTCTCTCTCTCTGTGTGTGTAGCTTACACATTTATACCACCTCAACACTAGGATGTGTTTTCTATGTTCTTTCCATTATCGTCAATGAGTTTAGGATTTAGATTTCGCCTGCTGTTCCCTCCTACAACATGTTGTAAGAGGCGATCTTTGTCCCAAATTGAGTTTACATTGATGAATATTCAAAGCTTATGTTGTCATCATAAATATCCTACTAGCTGGTATTATATCGCAATTTGAATCATATGCATGTATTGTTCTTTCACTTACTCGTTTATAATCTTGCCATGTTTGGCCTGTAATCTACATTTTACAAGTATGCGAAATGCATATAATATTTTATGTAATTGTAAGTATTGTCAATAAATGAGTGTTTTGGGTAATTCACCCGTACTCTCTCTCTGTATATATATATATAATGTCTCCCTCTGTGTGTGTGTGTGTACGCGCGCGCACCACATATATCTATATACTGAATGCATTTTCAGGTTGTGGTATGCATGTCGAATCAGTGTTGAGAGGTGTACCGCCTGAAGAAAGATGCCAATGTGAGAGATCTAAATCCTGTACGATCTTATGACGGAGAGTTCTCCGTCGGAACATCACAGATGGACATCAACTCCAGTTATCTATCGATGCCATAACAAGTAACACCGACTCTGTATGATATACTTAATTGATTGACGATAACCCTATATGGTATTAACTTCAGACAAATCTGTCCTAGGTTGATGTTAGTGTAGCAGTTCTATCAACGCTAAATGCTCTCTACATGCCGATAATATTATACTAAACACTGCTGTAACAAATATGATTTTTTTAATTATCCTACACTAATAATGAGTTGGTAAAGTGTACTGCATTTCAGTGGTGATTATTTTTATAGCCGATAATCCAATATACATCATCGTATGTCAAACTGTAGTCGAAGTCTTATCATTTGTGCACAACGTTCAGAGCTCGTGTTCAGAAAACCGCTTTGCTATGAAGACAGTAACCTGAATAGATCAGTTGCACCGGTTTCAGTGGATCCACTAGAATTATAAATCATTCAGGCGTTTCATCGGCTCGTTCTGATGACAGTAAAATTTTATATGATACTTTAAAACAACTAATCGGATACGAGGTTGAGCCATGCGGAATAATTTGTTGTTAGAGATATATGACATTCACAAAACGATGTTCTTATTCAATAATAATCAGTTATACATCATATAATAATGCCATGTTTATGTTTTATATAAATTATTTCCTAAGCAAACAACGAGTTTTCTTCATTTGGTTATTTACTAGAAGTCTGATGGCATACCTAAAATTTCCGAATGCGATTTAGTGACTGAGTTCATTGATCAGTGAGTCAGTTGCGCAGTCAGTTGATGAGTTCCGATGCGTTAGAAATGAGATAATTCTCCACAGACAGAGACAACACCAGGAATCACTCCTGTGACCTTGAAGTGTGCTTTGCTGTGTCGTACCAACCGCACGACGAGAACACCGACACGACATTACATAGGTAATATAACGAGATTATCACCCGACAACAATCCTTTGTTGAACAGGTCGGATCGTGCATATGTGAAGATATAGAGGTAAACCGTGTAACATTTCTTCTAAGTGTTAAAGATTCAAACTCCATCTAATGAGCCAACGACAACATTAAATGGAGTTGTGGTCTCAATGAATTAAAGGTTGGATGAAAAAGGATCCTATGGAGACGTGAACATTTTGAGTGTGTTACCGTGGGATATTTTTACTCCCATCTTTCCAAACTGCTCCCCTGTGATTAGGGGGGAAGCAAATAGATTTGTTACTTATTATACGAGGACTATGCTGGAAACAGGTGCTGTAATACGAAGAATTCATTCCATGATCCCTATCTGATGATCATAGATCATAATGCAAAATTGGAAATGAGTGAATGAACCCCAAGCCTCTGAACTGATCATATCTGGAATAGTGTATGGCATTTCTGTAATTTGTTTATAACCTATAAAGCAACATACAAAAAAAAAAAACAGAAGCATTCCACATTTTCTGTATATTTTAAAACTGATTGGAGAACTTAATCCGTAAGTTTATCCATACCCTGTTCAACGTCCAACTGGAGTGTCCTAGATAATACTGAAGTTAACTGATAAAGAATGACAAGCCAAGATCGAAGATGATCAGCATGAAGCTCTTAAACCGAGACACCTCGATCATAAAAAGGATGCAATTTATTACTGATGGCCAAGAAGTGAAACTGACAGCAATATTGGTGCTTAGAATAAGACAAACATTTTAAACAACTGGCTCTGCTTTAACTGGACATCTCACGGATTGGAAATTTAGAATTGAGCACAACAAAACAGACAACAGTTGACATAGTTTGAATTATACGTTTATATAAACATGGGAGCCAGTTTCGTGTTCATTTTAAATATCGTGACAATTACGGATGCTTGTGAATTATACACGAGCAAAAGCTTACTTCTTTAAGATGTAGTTTTAGAAGACTAAAAACAACAAAACATAGAGAGATCAATGACGACATGACAAAAATCATCTTTTTTATTTCTGTATCTCCTGATCTGCTATGACAAAGAACTGAAATTAATCTAAACATCAAATTTGGTCGATCTGATGGTCATCATTACCAGGCCAGTGCAAAGTATGTCATACTTAATTAGAAAATGCACAAAATCAATCCATAACACTATTGTATAATCATATGGTTAAAATCTGCTAAAGTGTATATGAAACAAAATTTCACTCATTAGCTATGAAGCACTAGAGATATTTCTCACAGATAGCTTAAATTCAACATACCAACAATGTGTATCTTACTTTTAAATATAATAGGCAGATCACCAATAGCTCCATATAATTATGGTGAAATTATTCTAGTGACATGTTATGTCACCAGCTCAAGTCATCTGTATGTATATGTATATATATATATATATATATATATATACATATCACACACACACACACATACACACATATATATATATATATATATATATTGCTACACATTACTAAGCTGACACTGCAGAACACATCACTTGTGTAGTCATTCTCAAAGTATCTTGACATCATCAACAATTCGTTCCTTTTAATTATACTGTTTCAATAAAAACAACTGACGTTGGTTGGTATTTTTAAAACAATAGGTTACCATTTAAGGTGCCGCGTTAATATTTCATCAGTTAATATTACTGAAATATCACAGGTAAGTCACAGTAAGACAAACTTCTTTACATAACTGTAACCAGTGAAAGTTCGTACTTCAGTCCAAACGTAGCGGAAATTGACACAAAACGCTGATGCTACACGACGAAATGATTTACAATCAACGGCATGAAATAAAAAATCTAGCAAGCATCAGAAAATTATCAATCGATAGTAATCTATCTGCGTCTTAGCCAGAAGCGTCTCTTCTTGACACGATGATAACCAAAGAAGCGAGGATACTAAAAGATTTACCAATAAAACACCTTAATAACAACCACACACATGACACAGTTGACACTTGGCTAGTAACTCCTTGTAATAAACTAACTAACCAAAGTGTACAAGATTCAATTAATTATCTTTAACCATAGCTGAGTAAAACAGATACAACACTGAAAATTACTACCAAAATCATATGCCTTGTATTTTTTTGTTTCTCTCATCTTAAGTGGACCGAAGAAGCAGATCCATGTACACCTAATGCTTATTTCATAAAACATCTGCAGCATATATCTCATAAGGCTCCCTACTAACCAAATATATATATATATATATATATATATATATATATAGAGCATAGAATGTTCATTGAATGTTTCTTTAATGACCAGTACACTACATTTGATACTTAAAAGTGTACTTCAATAACAGGAATTTACATTCCGGGATAATATCAAACATGTCTGCTTTGTAAAATCTTTACAGAGTAACAACTCTTTAACAAGCTCTGCTGATATTAATTTAAGTGTTTACTGGCAATTAATAGCCTCGATATGCTGAACATTGTTCAAAGAAATCGAACATTAATTGTGAGAAATTAGTTTCTGAAGAATACCGGTCAGATAAAACTCAATGGCACACAATAATGACACAGAAAGTACTGAGTTAAACAGACTGAAAAGACAGAACAAGTAAATTATGTCCCATGTTGATGCACAAAGACAGATAGACAGACAGAGACAGACAGAAGAGAATGTATATGTACACTAGCAAAAGAACTATATACACATTAGATGGACTGATATTAGCTAGCTGATCCCTTGTCATCCCGCCGTGTTTGTCTATGTGTGGACAGCGTGCCGCTATCGGCATGTTTACCATTGTCACCATTGACTGTCCTCCGCAGCTCACTGATATCGTTAATGTTTGTGCTCTTAAGGGACATGTCACTGGCTTGAGCGAGGACACTAAGATTTGTAGGACAGCTGGTCAGTGAGAGATCAACACTGAGTGAATCCTTCTCCTTATTTGATGCATCTTTACCACCATTGTTGTCATTTTGTTGTCTCCTGTTACCCTCGTGAACTGCTACTTTGTTGACATTTTTATCGCCTGAGAAATTTCCAGGTATTCGATCATTACTACCAGTCTTCTCAGAGTCATCACTTTTCTCCAGTGGTTGCTTCGTATCAGTTTTATCAATGGGATGCTCATCGTGTTCTTTGCATTTTTCCATTTCCACTTTCCCTTCTGATTTTTGTGATGAATTCTTTGGTTCATTGTCTTCATCATCAGAATCAATGACAATCACCTCACTACTGGTAGCCACCTGCGAATTAAGATAGTGTCTTCTCTGCATATACAAGGATTGACTCTCAATCCACTTACGGGTGCGGATATGAGCTGGCAATTCCAGCAGGCTGTCTTCATCTGATCCTTCACTATCGATTTGCCAGTTGATCTGAAATGGCACAAACTTGTTCACGGGCTTCTTCGGCCGAGGAACCATGTACTTGTGGGTGCCCCCCTTTGCCTTACCCCCACATTCACATTCATCATCAGAGCAGGCGACCTCTTTTTCCGAGAACTCTACATCATCATCTGCATCAGCACTGACACAGCCCAGTGCTGTCTGTCGGAGTGCAGGATGACTGAACTGGCTGAACAGGTTCTGCCCATGATAGCTGTACCAGCGTGGCTCCTGGGTTGACGTGGATGGATAAACTTCATCATCTTCGTCCATTTCAGTCAGGTCTATAGTACATGTTACGGGCCCTTGGCCTAAAGTCTTCCCATTCTCCTTAATCACATGAGCAATGTTCTTTCCATCCTGCAAAGAACATCCTTCCATGTCATAGCTGTTTGTCTCTGTTGGCTGCTGATCATCATTCTCATTGGTTGTTTCTTGCGACATAATGTCACGATTAGCTGTGACATTCTGTTCATCATCTTCGAGGAGGATCACATCACTGCTGTGCATGCTCATGTTTTTGCCAGCTCCGACTGCATGCTTTAAAACTACTTTTGATGTTCCCTCAATTGACTTTGTCACCTCTTTATCACTCATCTCTCCCTCCAAGCTGTTACCAGTGTCACTACATCTTACAGAGTTACTACTACCACGCTCAACCAGATCACCCTCAACTGATGATCTGCATGGACTTGAACCTTTTTGGCTGCATTTCTTAGCACTTTTAGCTTTACTCAGCTGCTTAGCACCATTTGTATCCGAAGTACCCGTCAATTTGATATCACCATTTGCAACTGGGAGCACTGATGACTCATCTTCACCAAGCTTTGATTTGTCTAATGTCAAACTTGCACCTGGTGAGATACCATCAGCTGACAGCTTCTCAACACCAAGGCCATCATCACTGCCCGTCTCACTGATATAACCCAACAGTGAGCCATACGAATCCTGAAGCTTAGGAGTGAAGCCTTCCATCACTTTGTTATCATCCTGAGACAATGATAACTGCAGCACAAAATCTTCACTTATATCATCATGGTCCTCTTCATTTGATTCACCACTACTGTCCACAACAGAATCTAAAACATCGTTGTTTTTTATTCCAGTAATATCCCCTGGTTTTTGTGACGAGCCCGTGTTTTCAGAATCACCCCGTCCATCACCAAGAACTGGAGCAGCTGTGCAGAGTTTTGTGTCATTCTCTACTCTGTGACGCTTGCATTTAACTGGGGACTCCCCAACATCGCCAAATTGTAACTCGAGCGATTCATCCGACTGCTGGCCTGAAAAATGGATTAAAGAAAATTACTTTACCATCAAGTAGTAATTCTCATAACAACTAAATGAAAGCAAATCGTATCAACATAAATATTATACCAAATTATGTTTCACGAGCGACGGCATGCAGTAATGAAATTATCTATCGAATGGCGAAACTATTTGGCGATCGTTCACAACTCAGCTTTGGCTCTTACTTAGTTTTAGTTTAGTCAGCTTTCTTTTTCTCACTTTTAGCCTGCCTAAGGCTGTCTGCTGATTTGAAGGACTGTTCTTTACACTTTGCTTGGCTAAATTTACAAAGTGGTTAATCCGTTGCTGAACCTAAAATGTAGACCAGATGCAATTTCGTGACAAAAAAGCACACATATTATTAGCAACCGCAGTAGAATTCTTTTTGGTGGTAAAGAATGTGTTTGGATAACAAAGAACATCACTTAAGGATATTTAAAGGAGTATATACCTGGAATCTTGTGACTTATGTGGCAATTTGTTTTTGGCTGCGCTTAACATGCAGAACAATATTTTTGTTCAGTGCTTCATTGTGAAATGTTTTTAGTGTTTGCAAATCCTTTGGTGATTTCTGAAGGCGACATCACATGCAAGATATTAGGCCATTACTATAGATACCCATTACCATAGCTGTTGCTGATTGAAAGCATGTTTCCAAGTTCACTGACAAATCAGGTTTGAGGGGAAATATCTTGCGTGTGATGTCACTTTCAGAAATCATCCATTTACTTGATGTTAAAAGCTGGTTTATACGAATTAACAGGAGAAAAGACAAATTCTTGCAATCACACCTCAGTATATTAAACACATGTATTATCACTGAAATAGTTGGATATTTAACCTGTATGTGTCTGATTAGAGTGAGATTAGAATTTTTTAAACAAACACATTATCACATTAACAGAAAGTCAAATTTTCAATGCAGATATGAAATATTAATTGGAAATATTCACCAAGTAAGGATGTAACAGTTATAAACTGGTTTTTGTTTAAAGATATAAGGAAGTAAAATGTTACTCTACCATATCTAATGTTTCCCCAACTGGTATTACATTGGCAAATGCTTGGTGTGGCTGAAGATAAAGAATCGTGTCTCTCACTTCACAGTATGAAGGATGGAATGAGTAACAAACCCTGAAGAAGCTCTCGCTGAATCGCTTTGCATATGTATCAAGCGATACCTTCTGGACAAAACACATTGTTGACACAGTAATAGTTCGGAGACTGACATTACTGCAACCAGCTGGCAGGCAACAATCACCGAGTGATGAACATCCAAGTACATACTTCAAAGTAAATCGAAAACAAACGGTTGAACAATTATTGCATTTAAGTAGTGGGCTATGTGCAAAATAACAACAAATGTGCTAAAAAAAGCATGCACACCCATGTTAATTACTTTATTTGTTATATGCAACAATCAATACCTTTAATTGCAAGCATCCATGATTAATTACATCTAATTCACCCCCCCCCAAATACAGATAAATATTTTTTCTGTATATAAATGTTTATGTTTTTATAAAAATCTAGATGCCACATTAATTTGCATATTCATGAATCTCAACAAACATACCATTATAGAACTAAAATGTCACTAAACTGATCTAAGATATTTTGCTGTCAAATAAGGTGAGAGACATACCTTTGATCTACACGCATGGATCTGTGTATCTCTGGGATTTGGTGTCGTATATTCAGTCATATTGCCTACCTTTTCATACATCTTATATTTTTCTGGATGAACGTGTACCTGAAAATAATAACATTGTAAGTGGCATACACATTGCAGTGATCGGGCTAGAATTTCAACGCGAATCTGTGAAGCGATTCACCCATTTTTGTTGTTGTACAAATCACCGTTGATTCGCACAAAATTTACAGAATAAATTACATAAAAAACAGAGACACATATGGCTGTTCATCATAATTACTTTATTATTAACATAGTCATTCAGGTAAGCATCACAGAAAATAGTTATAATTACAGGATTTTTAAAGCAGGGATCTAACACGAATACAAGTTGATTCTTGCAGAATCGATCTGCAAGAATCAATATTGATTCTCGTAAATTCTCGCCCCGAATGATGATATGTTATATGCTTCCATGTATCTTATTGTTAAAAGTTCCATAGCTTTCTCTCACAGACAGACAGAAACATACAACAAGGAATCCTGGAATTTGGCTGAAGCTTTGATGTGAAAAGGACAAAAATAAATGTATGACAACAAAAGAGGTTATGCTAATTACACCAATCATAATATTTGGGAATTTTCTATGCTACCATTAATATTATACAAATATATGAAGATATGCTTTATTTCCTATTCAGTTAATTAGCTTTATATCAAAACCTGTGACCATGCCTTATAAATATGTAATCCCAAATATAGACACTTACCTTCATATTGAAATGCAATGACAGCTTCTTGAATAGATTCTCATAGCCAAGTACTGCTTTATGTTTGATGTTTACTATGTGACAATCACTAAGTGAGATCCATTCCTGTATAATATCAATGACAGCTTGTAGACTTTCATCTCTCTCTGGTATAAACACAGCTTGTGGTACACAGAAAGTTGTATCTATGTAGAGACTACTGATCTCCTTTGGCCTGAAATCAATGATAAAGAGAGATAATCAATGCGCATCAATCCATGACACATTCTTATCTAGCCAAAAATAGGAATCACTAAATCAATGTTAGCTAGTTTAACAAGCAACATAGGGTGATTCTTTACATTTTAAAAATGTTGATGTTTTACTGCCAGTTTTGTGACTATAATAGGCTAAATGATATCTAAAGATTATGAATCAAACTGAAAGATGAAACACCATTTACACACAGATGCTAAAGATCTGTATCCAACTGTACCATCTATTAAGTCATTGAGGCACAGTGATTATTTATGCAGAAGTAGGATATCTACAGTTTGATACTGACATCCATGGTGTCTGAATCACCAAAAAATATATTATTTACAGAGTTAACAAAAGATATTTATATAGCAGAAATGAGAGGCATCACAGGTTTGGCAAGTAAGTGGGTCTGAGGATCCCTTCCATAAAAATAAAGGCTCTCTAGATGTTCAAACGAGTAACTTGCTAGCATTTTTAGTTGAAAATCCTGACTGGCCTATGATGATCATTTCAATATTTAAAAAAGGATGAATAAAAATGGTAAACTTGTCTGCACATTGTAGAACAAATATCCTGATTTATGACATACTATAATTATTTTCTTCACTAAAATGGAATTAATGCTGGAAAACATCACGAGTACATATAAGACAACAAGCTTAACCTTTTAAACAATGTCAGAACATTATGCCACTCCAGCTAACAACATCAACTGAGAATTCTTAATTTGTACTCCAGTTTTTTGTCTATCCTATTTAAAAATCTGGATTTAATTTGATTCTCTATCTTATCTATTCTATCAGCATTGGTATCCTCAGACTGCGTTGTTCTGCTGACTTGGTGGTGACTGTTAGAATAAAAACGCAAGTCTGTAGTGGTATAAAATTCCACTAGTACTTAATCACACCAACCTTGATCCAGAATGGAGATGTTTCATCTCAGATAAATCTTTTCTGGAAAGCCTGTAGTCACCAGTGTACAGCACTGTACCTTCGGAACCTTCAAACAGGAACATAACAGATCCTGGACAATGCTCAGCAGGAAGGAGTGTAACTGTAACATTATCTTTCTCCTAAATAAAATAAAACACATTAATAAACATGAATTAGGATTCTATTCTAATATGTTCTATACCACAAGAAAAGACCTAACCACAATAAACTTCCCAGAAACACAAACTTCTCAAATGACTAAATTAACCTATTAACTTCACATTAATACAATATTTAATCCATACGTTTAAAAGCAGCGTTCTGTAAAGACTTTAAGGCTTGCTCCTGTGGAGTGCTATTTGGGCCTTTGGCCAATATAACTAAGGGTTTAGAATGATAAAAAATAATTTTGAAGAGTAAACATCATAGTCCCAACCAATATCATATACCCCACAATTTAACACTCTTTTGTCAGAATGTTTTGTGAATTATTTATCAAAAAGAAACTTTACTGAGAGCTATAACTTTATAAGAACTCAAATAACAAAGGGGAACACCAGTTAGCCACCATAAAGTGCTGTTACCTGGCAAATGTAATTTTTGCGAACACACATTCGCTTATATATATATGTGTGTGTGTGTGTATGTATTTCTTCCACAATCTGTACCAGCCAACTCCTGTATGAGTGGAAAACTGCCATGAAATGAATTATTGTTGTTGTGTATCCATAATCTGTACTTACAAAAATTATTTTTAACATGTCTTGACACCATGATCAAAATGAAATAAATGTATTTAATATTCATCTTCATTCATAGATGAATACATAATTATAAAAATATCTTCTGAGTAAGTGATAAATGACATAGTTCTCAATATTGGATGCACTATGGTGTTGCCATCTGGTGAGTGAAATTAGTATCAAAGTTAAAATGATCATCATATACTTTGTAATTTTGATCTAGCCTTTCTGTAAAGCTACAGATGTATTCTGGATTAGATAATCCTTAATTCTATATCTGGTAGTTATTTAACAGACTATGTAATATGTACATTGAGCTAATAGAAAACAAAATTTATTTAACACAAAACCAACAAAAAACAGACTAATCAACATTCCAATTATGTAACTTCATTTAAATACATATTGATATCATTAATTACAACTGTATAATAAATGGTATACATATAATAAATAATAATTTATTTTCTATCTAAAATTATACAACAATCCACTTTCACTACACAACTGAGTTTAATCCCAAACTGATTACCTGAAGTAATTAGTAATGCTGACTTCAATACAACTCTAAATTTGTAAATACAATTATTTCTAATTGACACACTCTTTTATCAAATTATACATTTAGGTATATAATTGTAAATAAAAATAGGGCATGACTATGGAAATCTCCCCCCCCCCCGCTCCCACGTATTTATCAAATGTGTTGTGTTAAACAAAATACAATTCTATGTGAAAGGCCACAAACTATTTGATCTAAATCAAGCCAATATGAGGTTGTCATTAAAATGATTACTCTTAAATTATCATTCTCTTCCTCATCATAACTAAACCAAAAATCTTTTGTTAAGAACACATGTTCACTTCCATAAAGGAAGAGAATACAAATGCATTTTAGCCATTGCAATCTAAAATTGTCAAAGACCCAGACAAACTATCAACAGCCAGAAGGCCTGGGTTCAAATTAAGAATTACCTTTCCTGACTGTGGATCTATCAGAGCTATCCTGTGTGGTTCATTTACTTCTAATGCCACCTGTAGCACAAGTACAAACAATTATTTCATGATCAATAAACACATAGTACCTAACTGGTTTGCTCCTAAATTTATTTTTATCCATCACCATTTCTAAGTAAGGTGATGATTGATGACCATATATGTTAATATTTATGACTTCATTCTAAATGAAATTATAATTTACTCCAATTAGCTCACATTATTCATATTAATTAGGCAGTACTATTCATTTGCATACTGGCACAGAAATGTTATAGGCTAACCTTCACTGAAAAGGACAGAATGAATATGAACAACCACATAATAAAGGAATTATTATAAATCTACTAACAATTTAACACATAGGAGATACACAATTTTCTATCTGTTCATCTCATATCAGAAGACAAACTGAGTGGAAATTTTTCAGATCGTTGCACACTTTACACGTACACCCCATTTAATGACCCAGGAAGAACACACACTTACAATGCTATCTTTCAGGCTCTTATATTTATTGTTGAGCAGAAGTAGATCTCTCGTAATGTTTGAGCAGTACAGCTTGAAGTTCGAGCTGGAAAGAAGAAAGCATCTTTGTCAATAATTTCAGAGTGGAGAAAGAGAGTTTGTATATGTCATCATTGCGGCATAGTTTAAAAATTTTAACATTCTTACTGTTACCACAATTATAATTTTTGTCAGGTTACATACTTGGATAGCAGTCGATATTGAAATGACGATGAATCTAATCCAATGGTATGATCTGTAAAAATACAAAATAACTATTACTTCCAGGTAAACTAGAACCTATATAATAAAGCATGGTGTCCCGCATTTAACACAGCTAATGACAACTGGAACGGTTTTGTAATGAGAGATAATGCTGGATTTTGCTCAAATTACACAGCCATAACTTGATAATTTATTACGAGACAATGGGACCAATGAAGTATGTGTTGGGGCTTAATATTAATAGTACTGAAAATCAGTGAAACTAAACATATTTATACAGCTGGCACACACCATACTTTATTCAATGAATAATCATCCTGGAAAATAGAAGATACAATGTAGGTCTTTCATAATCTACTGATGAGCCCCACTATAACTAAAATAATAGAGTCGCCACTTTTTGTCGCTTTTAAAAATCCAAACTACTGCTGTAAAAAGGATTTAAAGACAATATTAAGGTATATCCAACAAAAAACATGATGTAGGTTTGTTTACATTATGATTAATGACAGTTTTGATTAATTTTGGATCGTCTGTGCTTAATTACCTAATACTCAACATTCAAAACTGACAGTTCAAAGTCGTAGTGGGTGAAATCTATTTCGAAGACACTAGTATTTGAATTAAAATTTTTTTTGGTATTCTGAAATTGAATTTAGTTAATTTAATCATATTTGGTGATGATGATGATTGAGGTTTACAGCCACTTTTGTGCACAAGGTAGGCTAAATGGGCGAAGCAACCTCCAAAGTTAATGAGGCGAAGTCAAAGACGAAACAACCTTTAGATATGCCCACACCGAGATAATTATAATATGGTAGATAGACTTCTGGAAGCACTTTATTGTTTTTCTTAAACATTATTAAAAGGGGGAAAACATTAATAATTTAATTGTATCCCTATACAAATGTACTTAGTGATACCATAGCTTACAGTTATACATGGTTATGCTTTGCACTTTAAAATAAACACATCTGGAAGTTTCTCCCCATGGCAGGGGAGAAATACCTTTCTGCTGGGGAGAAAGCCAACCCTAATAATAATAATGTATGATTATTTTGTTATCCTTCTATTCATTATATACACACACATCATTACATGTGTGTGTGTATATATATATATATAATATATATAAATTATATATATAAATTATATATATATATATAAGTAAAATAAATGGTTTGTCCCTGTCCTTGGCTTTTATACTAGGTTTATTATAGCCTATGTGGATTTATCACAAAGATTTTAATTTATCTGGTAAATTAAAATCCAATGTCTTTCTTAATATTTATTAATATTGTTGGTAATTTGTGTGCTTCTCTGGAAATTATACCAGCTTGCTAATGCTGTAATGGCTATATCCTTCTGTACATGCATACTCAAAACACATATTATACGAAGATAGATTAAGCTAAAATAAAGTTAAGTTGTTATCAACTATGCAATATATACAGATATTTCATCAACTGATTTTTGCAACTCCAGATAAATGAAAAGGTATTGAATGATATTCACTCCATGGCATGTTCCAAACAATGACCTCTTCTTAATATTATAATTTTGTCTATGATTTAGCAACTTATTATCATACTAATACCTTGTTTGACCAAATCTAAAAGGATTCTTGTATTTATACATGTCATTCACTGTTTTAAAAAGAAGGTGGAAGTATGTTACGAATTTCAGTTTTTAGTTTAGTTAGGAATAGCAGTTTCTTGGTTGCTAAATTACCTAGCCATCAATCAGTCGTGAAATATCCAGAAATCCCAGTGGAAAATGTCTCATGTGGCAAAAGATCCATAACTCAAAATAAAGATACAGGTTCTACTCTAAGGACACAAACTGTCACTTGCAAGAGGTCATGTTTTAGGTACATACATAATAATGGTAATATTAATATTGTCTAGATTATGTCAACAGGCATAACTCCATAACTCATAAGCCTAACATTTCCATGTGAGAATCTAAGATCATATCCACTGACAGAGGTTTGTCTCAAAGCAGAGGAAAGTTGTTTTTCTCTCACTGTCAATGTCATTATGATTATTATTGTAGCTCTAGTGACTAGTCGTTGCTATGTTTTTACAGTTTTATAATGCAATGATGAATGAATAATTGGTACACTAACAGTTGAGTCTGTTAAACAGGGGACGCAGTCACGAATACATATGTAAATATAAAACAATATTATATACAAATAATATTATGTAAATATCAAGCAGCGGCGAAAGCAGATGAAGATGACGAATTTAGACTGATGGCGAATAAACCTGTTCTCGAATATTTACTTTCTGAGCCAACAGAATCACTAACCTGCATGATTATGAGAAAGAAAATATACACTTGATTCCAAATTCTTCCCATCGAATCTATCAATAGACATGAGGTCATACTCCCTCATTTTTCCACAAAAGCTACTCATGATTATTAAGTTCAGTATTCCATGTCTAGCCAAGAAAAATGGGTAACAATAACAAAACGAAGCAAAATTTTCATGGGCGCATCCATTGCTATCCCAGGAAGCATTGCGCAGTGGTATAGTAACGTCATTTTACGAAGTGCAGCATGTAGAATCAAAACACAGTAGGGATAAAGATCCTACCAAATTGAGATATAGTTTAAATACAATTTTATGGTGTGATTGATCTGTTATATTTATTAGCAGCAACCTTTTCAAATACCAAAAGCAAGCCATAGATGCTTTATAGTTCAGTTCGCTGCACTTATATTGCAGTCCTGTGACAAATTTATTATAAAATTAGTAGGAGTTATCCTAAGACTAGGTCACAAAACAATAAAAACATTATAAAAAATAAAAAAATTAATTAGTATGGAAAATGGGGTGTTGATATTCAAATGGAAAAAGAGGCAAAGTATTTTTTTAAATAAATTATTTTAAAAATAATATAATATATATATATATATATTTTATATATATATATATATATATATATATATATATATATATATATATATATATATATATATAATAATATAATATATATATAAAATAAAAATTTAAAAACCAGTTTTGGGTTTTTCCCCCACCACGGCTAAAATTTTAATTGAACCGAAATCCAAAATCATAAACGTTTTTAAAACTAAAAAGTTTTGCAAACCAAGAAAAAAAAATAAATTAAAGCAAATCTTAAAACCAAAAAATTTTTCTTATAATTATTAAAAAAAATTTTTGTTCTTTTATTTCCACTTGCCATCTAATTCGGTTAATTGCTTTTTTTTCAGTTTGATAGGGCCTCGTCTTAAAGATCTTGATCTGTTGAAAATAGCTGTGGGTCGACCCGATTAATCCCGGCCATGATCTTATATATCTGTCACCTCTTCTGTGTCTGTAGCTCAGGGATGGGAGCTTCAAGGTCCTCAAGCAATCCTCGTATGGTAAATGCCCGTATAAGCTTTGTCGCTCTTCTCTGAACTTTTTCCACCCGTGGGTGGTTCTTGGCAAATCTGGTCAATTGCTGTTGTCATGCATTTTCAGAGAAAACGACCATAATAACTGCGACATAATTAAAGTTTGGTAAACTAAAATCAATGATAATGTAGGTATCCATTTAACTCAAGTTAAATCGATTGATAATATAACACTAGAAGCACAATGACAATCATTAACAGATACATTGTATTGCCAAAATGTACTCTCGCACAACGATCCCACGCTATTTATTAGCAGATTTTGACATCAAAGATCGCATTCAGAATATTGAAACTTTAGTAAAACATTGATTATAGTGTTAATATTTGCACCAAATGACAAATTTACACGTAATTACTGACGGCGGTACTGAGGGTGGGTGGGGGGGACAATCTAAATTCCCGTTTAAAAATTTTAATTTTTCTGAAAATATAGGTACGTAATCTTATTCAGGGTAAGTACCGTAACATAGTTTTCTTAAAGATAAAATATTTTATAATGAAAATTGATATATTAGCCGAGTATTGAATTTTCCCTTTTCCTTAAAGGATTCTACACTTTTGTTAAGGTACTGACAGCAGATTTAAAGGGAATACTTATGTCACCCCCTGGACTGATTTTCCGTTTTCTCTTTAAAATATTGACACTAGCTTATATATTATTGATGTCATGACCGTAGCCTTTATTCACTGTGGCCCGTCAATAGACCCCGCAATTTTCAATAATTTATTTAAATTACATTCATAAGCCAACCCCCTAGAACTTCAAGTGGTTTTAAAAACTAAAACCCTCCTCTAATTTATGCAGGAACTGAGGAACCTTTTGTCCAACGATTTACCATTTGTGACTAAGTCAGCTTCCAACATAGAGGAAAATTTACACATCAAATAAAATAATAAGCGCGGTGGTTGTTTTGGAGCACATCCCGAAACAGTAACTTTAAATTTAAACCTCGAAAAATATTTTTTTGTAAATTATTCCAACCTCACATAATTGGTAAATTTAATAAAAAAAAATTAAAAAAAGTGGGGGAAAATTGGTTATAAAACAAATATAACGAAAGGTACTTAAAGCGAATGGTTAGCTGGTCCGCCAAAGGTCCTTATTCCAGTAAAGAAATAAAAAAAATTTAAAAAGAACCACAATTTGCGCGGTTAAAACGAAATACGATGTTTAAATTTCAATTGTCAGTCAGTCCAACGACCGTTAATTGTGATCAAATGCAACAATTAACCAATATGACACATGTCACTTCAAAGGGTATTGTGGTGTATGATAAACTGCGAACTTTGGATTGGCTTGCAAACCTGTTTAAATGAAGACAATTTTCTATCAGTAATCTGCCAAAAGGAAGCTCTTCTCCCTAAAGAAACAACAGTGGGACATATGGTGCAACAAACTAGCTGGAATGAGCTCAACAAAAATCTAGAGATTAGAAAGATAAAAGGGTCTGCGCCAACATCCAAAACTGTAAGCCTAAAACTTGAAGCTAACAGACTCGCTGACCATTTCACAACTAGAGCAGACGAAGACTACTCTGCCCAAGAACATCATCACAGCTCTCAAACAAACGGGGAACATATTTGGTCCGTGTCTTAATAAAACAGGGCTCTTTACCAATTATCGCTCATGCGTTGGAAATGATATAAACTATAATTAAAATGAACAACAATACAATGGTGCCCTCTGTACGGTTCTGACACTGACAGTTGTGTAAAATGAGCACTCCTTACTGGATGACCTGCACCTTAACTAGATACTCCTGTGATGTCTACCAGCCTTTCAAAGTTGAATACAGCCTTATATCGAGGGTTACAACAAAATAGATACTCAACATGGACACTTTTCTGAAACCGACTCGCAACGACCTGGATCCGAACTCCCCCCGAAGTTGCTGTGTTCCTGAGAGTAATGGACAAGATGGGTGATGAGGAAGGTCTCAAAGACAGTTTCTCATATCTGGAAATTACAGTAGGAGGTCGTAACCAACAGGAACATGATGAAAATGCGAAGACATTCCATGACGCAAATCAGCGGAGAAATCTTACCTTGAATGAAACCAAGTCCGTGGAATCCAAGGCATCTATTAACATACTTGGTTACTGTGTAGGTGATGGTATCATCAAACCAGGTCAGGTACGGCTTCACCATCTCCAGGAATATCCTCCTCCAACAAATATTGGCTCTCTCCGTAGAATGGTGGACATGGTACTATGTGAAGTGGATACCAAACTTATCTGACAAGATACATCCTCTTTTGAATGCTACATCCTACCCACTGGATGAATCTGCTCTACCTGCCTTTGAGCTATTCAAGAAGGAACTTGAGAGAACTATACTCCACTCCATAGATGAAAGCCAACCATTTGTTGTCGAATGTGATGCATCAGAGGTCTGTGTCTCTACGACACTAAACCAATGCGGACGACCTGTTGCATTCATGGCAAGAAAACTTCAAGGTAGTGAACTCCATTATCCACCAGTTGAAAAGGAAGCAACCGCTTTCATAGAAGAAGTTCGTAAATGGCGCCATTTCCTTGTTGTTTGCCCTTTACACTAGTGGCGGATCAACATTTAGTGGCCTTCATGATTGACAACAGGAAACTTTCTAAGATTAAGAACAACAAGATTCAAACTTGGTGACTTGAACTGGCTTCATTCAGCTACATTGTGAAGTATCTACCAGGTAATGACATTGTGGCACCGGACTCGTTCACACGTGCTTTCCTTGCTTTATGTCAACATCAAACCTTAATAGTATCATCTGGAAAACCGGCCGTCTCTCTCTCAAGTCCAAGAATTTGTCTGACTCCCAATGGGAAGTTGTACTTCTAGATGCTGTACATTCCATCCGATCGCTCCTCTCAACATTAACAAACACAATACCGGATGACCGATTCTTTGGCTTCCAGCGTCGCTCATCCTGTAGCACACCGATGCCCTCATGGCTGCATTCCCCGCGATCGGTCCTGCTCCGGAGATTTGTCCGATGTCCGATGTAGAGCTACAAGATGTCAATCCGATGTATGCATATGTTCCATACATGGATGGTCGGGAATCTACAGTTTTTCTTCGTGACCTGGCTCCCTGCCCATCTGTTCCAATGGATGTTCCACATTATTCACAAGCAGCTAGTAAAAGCGTAGAAGTAAACGAGCCAACCATTGTACTTGATACTCGTCAAGATCCTGAATCATGCTCACCGACTCCAATACCTGCACCTCGACGTTCTACTCGTTAAGTCAAACCACCATCTCGCTATGGTTGCTGACATGTATCTTCATGGATGGAAGACAATGACATAAATTATGGATTATATTAACTTTGGATTAAAATATTTCAGTGACAATTCTTCTAGGAAGGAAGAATGACATAAATTGGACGGTTCTGACAGTTGTGTAAAATGAACACTACCCCTGGATGACCTTCACCTTGACTAGAGACTCTTGTAATGTCTACCAGCCTTTTTAAGTTGAATAAAGCCTAATATCGAAGATTACAACAAGTAACTGATTTGAAAACTGTGATAAAACGAAGTATCATTATAACAAAATGAATTTCCAGTCCCCATAATACGTATAATAAATTAATATATATATATATATATAATATAACACACACACACACACACACACACACACACATACACACACACACACACACACATACATATTCAATATATAATATACACAACACAAATTATTTGGTTGGCTATTAATTTCATTTGGTTATTGTAATTACTAATGTTCTTCTTTTTGACCACAATGAATTAGTTTAATTCTATGGCGATTTTCAATTATAGTATCTTTAATAAATAAAATAAAAATTATTTGATCGTTCTATATGTACATATACTACCATTTGACACTTGACCATTTGAGTATCGCTATCTATAATATCCATAATATGGTTGATAATGATGCTAGATAGGAAGTACTTATCCAGTGACGTCATTCCATTATTACACGATATCTCCATTGTTTTAGGTCACCAGACTTTGTCTTCTGTATAATACCTAGTTAATTGTTTACAGACAGCACAAGTGTGTCATGGTTTGTCAATAAATCATAACGGTATACATACGTACCATATACTGTACAATCTCTCTCAATAGTAATTTAACCTGCGTTTAGCAAACGAAGAAACGATAGTTAGAAGTTCAGGTATCTTTATCTATACACACTTTTCTTCTGCTGTAACTTAAGATGAGATATGTACTATTACGTAACTCCGATAGTTTGGCGCATTGTAGCTTTGTGCTAAAGGGTGGATTTTCTCTAACCGACAATGATCACAGGATTGATCCCAAGAAAAGATCGAACCCTTTCCAAGGATTCATTTTTCAGCTTACAACATCGTGGGTGGGTGTCCCTGTTAAATGGTGCTGCCGTCTCCACTGAATTAATTACAAAAGGGAGGCGTTAAATTAAGACCCCCCTGAGGACGTAATACACTTTGACCTCAGGGTAACTAATTTTCAAAATTGAGTTTTGTATTAATATCATTTTTATCTCAAACTTTAAAAAAAATTAAAACAATTTCTGGATATAACACAGAGGTGTTTTGTTTCTCCATTTTCCATATAAGGCAAGTGGTGAGATTTTATCCCAAGGGGCTTTTAATCCAAAGCCCAAAGCATAGCTCTTTTTTATGTACAGATGTTTAGGCGAAGATAGTTAATTACTATACATGTGAAAGCAGTGAGATTTAAAGCTGCTTACTGTAGATGCCAGTAAAACATTTGACAAAGTGCATTATGGAAAATTGTGTTTTTATACGTTTGTATATACATTTTCTTCTTGATGCTTTATAGTTACACACGTCTTCAAGTATATACGTTTGTACATGTATATACGTTTTCTACTTGATGGTTACCCACGTCATCAAGTCTGTGTTACGTGTTCTATATTGTCTTTGTCAAACGTATAAAATGGGGTATTGTGCCGCATATGATTGTGCAACTGGATCTGCCAATGGCTGGAGTATGCATTAATTTCCCCAAAACAAGACTCGTTTGTGCGATTAATTAGCTGGAAAACACGAATAGTTATTTCGCCGTCTATGGCACGATCAGTTAGATATGACATGAAGAGTGCCAGGCTCACAGAAGATGCCATTCCAACCAGATTCGACAAACTGTGTGATGCTAAGCCTAAACAAATGATCAGATTGATGGAGAAACTGAATAGAAAACGGGTATGATTGAGCGATATTAGGGTAATCTTCGGAGTAAATTATTGGACATTTACCAGTTCACGCATTCGTGAATAAAGTAAAAATTCCCTTATTCCCAATTGTTTTTACAATTTACTTAGGCCTACTCAAAGCGTGTTATGGCTGTATATATAGACACTACTAAACTGTTAAACTAGTCTAGTAGGTGTTCCACGGAGGGCGGCCCATTCCTGTATAGGCCACATATGGGAGGGAGATCGAGCCCGATGCATCCACCGGTGTCCCGTGTACCGAGACATATCACTTTATTTTAAATGACGTTATGTGATAGGAAGAGGGAAATATTCGCATTCCGGCCCAGTGTGTTGACTTATCGATTGAGCTTATACCAACACAAACAAATATACACCACTCCAACTCTTGTTGTGAACCGGGTGTTGGCGGCACAGGTGGCTGCTCTAGATACACGTCTGCACTTGCTGGAGATAATTATTCACAATTGATACTGTCTGTGACCTTTTTTCCGAGTGGTTCAAAGATGTAGAGCTTGATATCACTGAGCTGTGGCTCTACGTGATGTTTGGCAAATATGACGTCACACGATAACCCATAGAGAGTCTAGTACACACTAGCAACGACTCGTTAAAGTTGGCAAATTCAGGATTTAGGGAACATTTTAATGGAAATATGATAGCTGGTGATTAAAATTGTTTTGAGTGTGGTAGTCTGATAGGGAATAAACGTTATATTTACATCGAAACGTGAAATTTCTTTCCCCGTCACCTTTAAGAATAACATTGCCTCTTGAAAATCAGAATATTACAATAAGAAGATGAAAGCATGCAAGAGAAAACAACGGACTATTTTAAGTGTTGTGAATACTACATACAAATCAGACTGTCCTTGGAAATATTATCCCTCAAACACATATATGGGGCTTTTTTTATTAATAACTTCTTCCGTCAAGAGATACTAAATATACATAATGGGTTCCTTTCTAGCACCTTACCAGAGGGTATGCCATTGGTAGAAGAGTCCTCCATGTCCATGATGAGTAGATTTCAGCTTATAACAGAGTCTGATATCAGACAGTTGCTGAATAGGTCATCTAATGGTTTCTGTGCAGTTGACCCTATGCCCACGTGGCTTGTAAAAGAATGTCTGGATGTATTAATAAGCCCAGTTACAAAGTTAAATAATAAATCATTATCTTTGTGTGTGTTATCCTAAGATCCATGATAGCTGCCTTTGTAAAATTAATATCCCCCTCCCCCAGATTGGACTATTATATTCTAGCAATTATAGGCCTGTTTCAAATCTAACATTTTATCTAAACTTATAGAAGGGGCAGTTGTTTTCCAATGAATCAAATATTTAGTCAATAATAACCTTAATGAATCACTACAGTCTGCATATACAAGTGGTTTCAGTACTGAAAAATGTTATAATGATGTCAATTGATCAATATAAGCCAGGGTTACTTGTTATTCTGGACCTGTCTGTTGTATTTGATACAGTTCGCCATAATGTACTTTTCTCTAGGTTGAAAGACATGTTTTGTCTGTCAGGTAAATTACTTGAATGGGTCCAATCCTATCTGGAACAACACTCCCAGAGAGTGTCTGTTCATGGTATTTTATCTACTGTTCAGTTTTTGTTATCTGGTGTACTACAGTGTTCAATTCTTGCTCCTCTGGTTTTCACAATGTATATATGTTCTTTTGGGATCATTGCGCAGCGATCTGGCGTTAAATATCACTTTTATTCTGATGACACACAGTTTTATATATCACTTTTTGTCAAATGTATTAATATGTATGAACATATCACATCAGTATGCCGAGATGCCTACTACCATTTTAAGAACATCCACTGTTTAAAACATTCTTGACAGATTCTTCTTTCTGTGTTCAATTGCTACAGCTCGTATAGACTATTGTAAATCCCTGTAATATAACATATCTGATTATAATATCAATCGCTTTCAGTGAATTAAGAATAGTGTAGCTTGAATAGTGACAAATACTCGAAAATTTGATATTATTCAAAAACTATATTGGCTACCTGTTAAGTACCGTATCCATTTCAAGATTGTACTAACAACTTAAAAATATATCAATGAACTGTCACCTGAATACCTGTATGAACTGGTGTCCATTAGAAAGTCATCCCGAAAACTCGGATCACTCAGTCAGATAATATAGCTGGAGCCCATATCTTAGCTCAAGTCATATTGTGATTGTGTGTTTAGTGTCGTAGCCCTAACTTTGTGGATTAGGTTGTGGGTGGATATTAGAAATGTGACGTGTCTTGAAGTTTTGATATTTTCTGAAAACACACCTGTTCAAGATTGCTTTCAGAGATAAATAATGATTATCATTCAAATCCCTTATTAGGGTTTTAGACATATTATTTTGGGTATCACTGTACAACACCTTTAAATGGCCCCTGTTAGTAGGGTACTTTATTAAAAATACATTCTTATTTAGTACATTCACATTCAAAACAAGTTATCAGTAAGAAAAAAGAAATTTCATGTATCAGAAAAAATCATCACTCTGTTTCAAAGCTTGAAATTATGTTGGGTTTTGATTAGAAAGAGTTCATTTTCAACCATAATATTTCCATGTACTTGCCAAATCTGTGTTTAACACCGCGATCTATTCGTAGTATAACAATAGCGCCTGTATAGTATAGTTAGTACCTGCAGCATAGTTAAACGCGTACAAATCATATACATTTTATTACAATAATTGTTTAAATGTGCATGTTTACATGTAAGCTCGACTCTGTATTGTATTCTTTATTATTTTTCTTCACTAACAATTGCCAACGTGACAGACTGAAAACATACATTAGTTTATATCTAAATAAACCATCGCTATAAAATTATTAAATAACGATGCCATGAAAAGTTTCCCTTCATGTTCTTCGGCATGACTTATTCCAGCAATGTTCCCTGTTGGATCATGCAAACTTCGCCTGTAATTCCCATTTGCGTCTACTTCAACCACAAGGCCATAGGATTTGTCAAGTGTGATAGTGTGGGTATTACTGCGAAATACCTGCAGGTCAGACAGATAAAAACGATCAGCGTTTTGATATAAAACAAAAGATTTATTTGTTTGGCATAAAGGCACAGACTAATATATGAGTTATTAATCCATAGTCTTCCAGATGAATACAAATAGACAGATATAAACAAGTTTCTATTAAAGAAACCATGAGAAAAGTGATTTCATACCAATAATATATGCATGGATGCCTGACTTACGGATTTAAAAAGCTGCCATTTATATCTCAGCTGTCTAATTTGTGGGTAAGGAGCATACAGTTCAATGTCTAATACCGGACCATTCTGCCGTCTAATTTCTATCAGACCTATCCAGTAGCTACCCGATGCACTGCGTCTTATGTTGTCTGGAAATCCGGGTAGATTATCAATGAATATCTCTACTTGTCCCCTCTTCTCGCCTTTAACATAACACCTTGAACAACACATAGGTGATGCGGTTAGTTAGCTATGGAAATAGACTCAGGTTAACACGAAGACCAGATAAAAACATGAATTGTTTTGTAAATATCCTAAAGAACTTAAGGCGGATTAAAGTAAAGAAGAAATATTCTCACTTTAACAAACGTGCGAAAAGGGTATCTGAAAAAATAACGCAATCCCCCTCCTCAGATATTTCTATGCCGTTGGGGCTGATGCCTGTACAGACAGCAGTAGTTTCTCTTGTGATCGGATTAAATTCAATGATCCTGTGAAATGAATGAAACTATTACATGCAGTTCTAGGGATTAGATTCTGATCCTATCTCCACTGATGAACAAACCAACATTTATATTTCGCCGTGCTGCCATCTTAATTTCCTAAAACAAAGTATGAATTTTGACCATAAAAAAGTTTAAATTTCATTTTTTTAAAGTCTGAAAAAGTATTAGACTGATACAGTACATACAATTATCTGTAAAATATACTTAGAAAACTATGTATGAAGTGCACTAACCACATGTTAAATGGCTAATTTATACATTCCACTATGAAAATGAAGTATACATGATTTGATACATGACATACAATGTATGATATTTAAATTGATATTTAATACATTAATTCGAAATTTGTGTTTACAAAGTGTAAAGGTATCTGGGTTTTAAAAAAGGATAAAAGTATCTGGGTTTTAAAAAAGGAAAAAAATACTTTTTGGAAAGTATATAATGGCAGCACTGCTTTCATTAAGGACTTGCTTCTGATTAATTAGAATTTCCGTTAAATTTCAGGTTGAATGTTTAACTTTAAATCAAGACCTGCCGTCTGGGTTCAGTTCCAAACCGAGCATATGATATTCTGCCCGACGCCACTTCGCACTAGAATCTGTCACATAAATCATTCCTGTTCCCGTAACAACAACATCATTTATCAACATCAGTTTATGCCCGTCTATTGCTCGATTTGGTGTAATCAGATGGTCAACAGTTCCTTCAACAGAGCGAATAATTTCGTTATAAACAATTACATGTAATTGCATACATGTTTGACTATCAAATACAGTAATTGTAATATACTGTTGGTCAATGAAAAGGTATAATGGCTTTAATGAATTTCTTGTATTGATGTGCTTCATTTCGTATGAACTGTTATCGTATTGACAATCTAATACAATCACACCGATTGCAATTTGTTTCCAGGCTTGTACAAACAACTATACAATCACACTTCTCATTCTCAGTGCCACAAAGCTAATATATTTACCATTTGTGAGGTTGATTCTAAACAAGCCCAGGTAACTATCAGCCACCAGCAGGTTTCCAGAATGATCTATTCTAAGACCCAAAGGTCGCCCGCATTTCGCTTCATTTATTTCTCCTTCTGAATGTGTATATAATCATTAAAGAACAGGTTTTGGTTTCGTCGATGTTGTTTATCTCATATCAGACAATAGTAATACACAGTGACTTGGCTATATTTTATATTTTCTCGTGTCTTCACTCTGATACGATATTGTAATTTTAGCATGCTAGTCTGAGAATCTAATAAGAAACTGACCATCACAAGATAAACCTAACCGTGCCACCAGTTCAACAATTCCATCCTTAATTCTTATGACTTTTCCGTCTGCAGTTCCTGTGTATATATAACCTGAAAAGATAATGTCGAGTAAATGTTTAATGAAGAACAGGACAAATAATGGAAAGAGTTATTATAGTTTCAGTCGTAAAAACAAATAATTTAAAGGGTACCCCCAGTACTCCCCCAAGACCAATATTAATCTTTATCTTGTGATAAAATATTCCTGATACCAGATCTCCGGAGCGATGATGGCATAGCTTGTTAAAAACTCCGGTCAAGTCTTGTTTTCTATGATGTTTCTATGATATTTCTTATTTAATGGATCACGGCAGATTGTAACGCTCCCTAATCCAATGTTTGTCTAACCGGGACTTGAATGTATTTAATGTTGGACTGTCTAATACGTGCGCTCGTAACCTGTTCCAGTCGTTTCAAATTATAAAGCCTCCACAATCCATAGAAGCGGCAGAATGTTGCGGATCTCCGCTCTGTGAATGGCCACTAACATGTGACGTCAGCAAGTTGATTCCGGCGATCCTGGAAGCCGTCTAGTCACATACTATCCAGGCGTAACCTGTTAACCGGAGTGTATGGATTTTTAAATTATTATATATAACGGTATCAAATGATACGGATGTAGGGATTACAACACTCAATATCATGTCTACTTGTACACGCACATTGGTCGGTAGCATCTGAGTCGGAAGAAATCCCCGTCGTTCAGATATAAGAACCAGGCAGCATTTTAACAGTGAACACCTCCTGTGAACGGTCCTTTACTACGCTACTGGAGTGAGCGCACATGGCACAACAGTGGAAGAAATGGAATTAAAACACATTATTTACCCATTTTAGACCAGCCCTTTCCTTCGGTTCTTCTCGAATTAATGCTCTCTGCCTCCTACTCACTCCATTTTAAAACTTTCTGTAGTTAACTGTGGTTGGAACTGCGTGCTTTGTTTTCTTCGTTGTGGTTGACCTAGAACCTTGTTTACTATGTTGTCAAAGTGGTCTTCACAAACGAATGAATTGCTCCCAAATGGAAAGGTTTTAGGCATATATTCGGTTCCAGTATTATGTAACCACCGATGTGCAATATATCTCTGCGTTCAACATTAATGGGCATAAGCATGTTAAAGTTGTGTTTTCTTTCATGTTCCCACTTATTATTGGTGCAACGCCAAGGCTTACATTCCACCACACCATATTGTTTAGTCACTTTAGTGAATCGTTGCTAAATACATTTACCCACAATTCATCGCGCACTTATGACTACTGCCAGAGATATGGAGATTGCATTGCTCCAAGAATCAACTTGCTGACGTCACACAAGAGGCAAATCAGAACGAGGAAGAAGGCAAAATGCCGGCGGTCAATTTCTGTTATAGTGCAATCATACATATCTCTCAAGATGATCGTTGTTATACATGTAGTTATATATGTGAAAATGTAGACATAACTAATATGCTAGATTATAATTGTCCGTACTCTCGTAATCGTTGGAGGTACCCTTAAATAAATTAACGTATCGAAATATTCTTCTCAGTCAGATAACAAACCAGGCGAATTAATTAAATAGTATGCTTTCATGAAATATAAACACACCGGGACGATTTGAAAAGAGACAGCGGCTAAACAAAGAATAAGTTTACCGGGTAACTAATGAAAGCTAATGTGTACTGACCTCCATGGAATGCCAATGCTTCGGGACCAGATATTGCTAAATCTGTGTGTAGTTTAGATGCCTTTGTCAAGTCGTAATTCGTGGCAAGTGGCCCTTCAAATGCTGGCGGTGAGCGGAAACTATGAGACATAGAAACGTGAATTAGTGACTAATACTCATCAATAACATATGCACATAAAACAATCCATACCATAATACTTGTCAAACTTACCGAAAGGGCTTGGGATCGATTGTTGTTGGCCAAACAATAACTATTATAATTGTTATCAGAAGTATCATAGTAATACTTAAGACGATAAACGTTTGTGTATTAACATTGTTAAGAACTCCCCGTCTTGTGACGTCACCATCTATATTTACATCCTGCGTTGACGTTTGGGACACGCTTTCTTTTCCAAAATGGCGTTTCTTTACTTCAGTCGACATCCTCATTACACCAACAGTTACAGACTAGTGAATGTATTTGCTTCATGACACCAATTTATATAGTTCACCATATACCAAACTACAATAATGTTTTTATGAAATAAATGCTGATTAAATATGCGGGATGGAGGCACACACACACACTTTTTTTTTTTGGGGGGTTCAGATTGTGCAAGTAATACCTGAATGTTATATTACCTACATTAAATTTCCCAATTTTATTATCTATTATCCACAGTTTGGTTAATAACAGGACGTAATAGTAAGCCGAAAATATATTGCTAAAACTGAATACCTAATTAAGTTACGTGTTTATGTCACTAACAAATGCTGGTATGTGCATGCTGGTATATATGTATTACATAATTCAGCCATCATATAATAATGTAGTGATTATCATTTTGAGTAGACTGTGGATATTGTTGTGTTCCCTGCGATTTGCATACGGTCACGGATACACAGCCATGTAAACTCAATGCTACAACCAGATCTACAACTAACTTCATTCAGTCTGTACACTGGTACTTAATACACTGATCCAGACATCGCCTGATGATCGTTACCTTGACCTAGGTCTATATGCGACAGTGCTATTAATATAATGTATACCAAGGAACTAGATATATAACGTGTATGTCTATTAGTGTCCACTCATCTTGATTGATACCACCTCTACAACTCACCATAACACACTATTTGTATTTCTCTTATTAAAGCCATAATATTATCCAAATAATTCTGCTGTCATTGTTTGTCGATCGGCATAACACCCATCCTCAATCATGATATTTAAAGCAAAGCTGTATCCAAACATCGGATGTTTGAGATATCCACACATCAAAATGCTTATCATCCTCTATTATGTTTATGGGTATCCGGACATTTAGCCAACGGACATTTAGCCAATATTTGCAGGGGGGACATTTAGGCAACATTCAAAATTTTCATCTTACATCTACACGTATATTGTTATATTTTGAGTTTGTGTATGCTCTGTTAATATTATGTTCTGTTTATGGATGTTGCAAATATAGGCCTATCTTTAGATAAGATGTTAGCAACATAAAAATTATTGCTGCTTTTTGTAAATTTTTTATATTTATATTCATGTTTACTGTTTTCTCCGGTATTATACATAAATATAAATAATGATATGCAATATGTCAGGGTTTGGGAGGTTTTTTACACAGACGTTATTAACACCGTTAACTACTTAACTATATCTGGCATGTGGGTTATTACTACTTGTATATACAGTAGATAATCTACTAGTCTCAGAATAATCCTCTATCCAATGTTGACACATACATATATTGTAATGTTGTTAAGATGTAACTGCATAACCCAGGTGATATATGATAGTTTTAAAATGTGACTTAATTTTACCTCAGTATAGAAAGCCAGTCTGAATTTAATTTGAAGCAGTGTTACACTTTCTCATGATCATAGTGTTATATCACATTGATACATACCTACATGTTGGCTTAAATTATTGAACTAATACTGTGATTATTATTTGATATCTAGCCTTTAGTGCTGTATAAAGGTGGAAGGCCAGAGAATTCCACTTGGGAACATTTTTTACATGTTTTCGTTGGAAATAAGAAATGTGCAAAGTGCAAAAAGTGTGATCATCAGCAAGCTAATAATAGTCCACTACACAAAATCTTCAATGGATTCAGTTTCATCAGCATCAAGTGAGCGAATATTTTCAAACTTTGTAAATATTCACACTAAAGTTCACAATATTCTATGCAACAGTAAAACTTTTAAGATGGTATTCTGCTATAGGATTCTCAGAGGCAGTGTTGAATTAGACTATTTAATTGTTCAGATAGACAATATCACTTTGTGTGCAGAAGAACAATAAATGTAATTATTTTGTTATATTCCCACTATTCATGTAGACATTCATGTGTCAAATATTAGGGTGTAGGACAGTTGCTCACCCGGACAGTTGCTCACCAAACAAAATGAAAAAGTGGACACTTACTCACCATTGAATTGTTAATGAGGATTTTTGTTTTAAATTAAATGATTTTTAATTCATAAATATTTTTATTAGTATCATATTACCTATACAATTATTGGGATGAACATTACCAATTATTAGGGAATTAAAGTTCAGAGCAACTGTCCATACTCCAAGTATTGAGTAGTGTGCTAATAAAAATGCATGTATGTGAAAGACACTATCAAATAAATGGGTCACCTAGTGCAAATAGATCTGGCTTTGTTTACAGTGTTTCTGTTTGGTGTACCTTCAAGTTGACCAGACCTGGAACCAGTGGCTTCTATATGCTAGTAGGATAAAAGGGCCCCAGGGAAATTAGATCTGGCTTCCTTTACAGTGATTCTGTTTTATGTACAGTCAGAATTTGTTGATCCGACTAGGTTTGTTACATGATAATATGTGGGATAAATGAGAATATAATTATCGAGTCCATGACATACCGGTAGTCTGTGTCACACATTTTTAAATCATACAGATATACGTCCGTATTTAAACCAAAATTCAATAACTGTACGCAAGACATGGAATGGCATTGAAGTCATTAAGCATTTTGATATTTGTTAATTACAAACACTATAAAGAAATACTCGTGTCATTATTTGAGCGATAAATTTAAATGAGATTATTATGGCTCGCTTTCTGTTCTTAAATGACTCAATATTTTATTCAAGTATATTTATACTTAGCGCTCAGTTAAGAAATATAAAATATGGAAAGAATATAGACAACACAAACAAATATATTAAAAGTATAGGATGTAGACTTAATAATAGGAATATTGACAATGTACACCTATAGACAACATGTCAGAAATAAAGAATGTATTATATGCAATGTTTGTGTTTTCAGATTTTAGAGTATAAGACATTTGTTTGTGATCATTAATCGTACAATGAATTGAATAAAATTCAATTACATACACTATAACGATTGAATATAACAGCTGTATGTAACATCTGTGTTTGCAAGTTTTAGAATATGAGACATCACTTTGTGTTTATTACATTTGTACAATGAATTACAAAAATACAATTACATACAATGTTTTGTGTTTATTGAAACAACTATATTTATGAAAACTCACTGTTGGCTAAATGTCCCGGATTCGGAACAAACATGTATTTCTCTGGAAATCATAAATTTAATTTTTACATAAATTTCATTTATTTCCTTCGTTATTTGACCACCACTATAATAGAGGCCCTCTTATAAGGAACAATTATGCAGATGCCGCAGTTCCTTGTAATTTTTGGAATATTGTTGTACAAAACCACACCCTGTAAATTATAACATACACTGATACATCTGGGTTTCATATACACCCGTGTGAAGTTGGTTACTTATTCCTTATTCGGTATTCAAAAGCGAATAAGTAACTGGTCTGGTTTTGAGTCTAAACCTATGCGTTAGTTACTTATTGATGTTGCCTACATTCGTCATCACCAAGCATCAAAGCTAATACACCAAAACACGGTTCCGCGGCCATTTTGACCCAGTTCCAAAGTTCGGGTAAACAAACGCGCGTGGCGAACGATCTTTTCTAGTACAACTGTTTTGGTGATCCAGAATCGGCAGCAATATTGGTGTATAACTGTATGTATGTGAATATTTATTCCACATAAGTGGCTAAGTCAGGAAATGATCCATAGAAACATATAAATATGTGTCTGGTCAACGATGTCATTATGATATGACCGGTAAACAATTAAAGTTAACAATGACTGACAACAATACTCAATAGACGATGCTGTTATATCTGGGGGTATCACTCTACGCAGGTAAATCATGCACGCACACTGGTTGGGGGATTAATAGAGAAATATACTCGGTCATGACAATAGGTCTTTCTACGTCTATTTCTAACTTAGATTTAATACAGATTACCTGAAAATTTCAGGTAATATACATCCCAGCAGGCACCCGATTTTAGATCGCGACGTCGAACAACGCGAACCCAATGCATATCCAATGTAGCTGGGCTGGATTATATCGTATTGGATTTACATCGATATTACGATGTTGGACCAATGTTGTATTTTCCATCATATATAGTTTACTATTTTAAGATTATCATTTGAGAAGCCGTTATTGTGTGTATATCTGTTATGGGGCTATCTGGTGGAACACCTAATTGATATATATTTGTTCAAAACTAAGCCACAACTCTGGCTACAGCTATCAAGCGACCTAGCTATATCTATCCCACAATCCCCGAATTCTGACGTGACGCAAATCTTATCTGATTTGAAGATAGCGCGGCCATTTTTTTTCGAAACTACAGAAATTCTAGGATACTTGACGCATCTTTTTGTCTGCTAAGTATGTATATAAGTTGTACAAAATTTAGTAATATGAATTGTCATGAAACATGATGCTGCGTATAGTTTCTTGAAATAACATTTCTTTTGTTGAATATTAATCGATCAAGTTGTCGGACTCAGCATGCGTGTCTACGCGTTGCTAGGTTAGGTACTGTAATTGGCATGTTAATGTTAGGAAACGACCATTTGACTTCCGGGGAATTTCATGAAAAAGGATAAAATCTGTAAAATACTGAAAAGTTCAATACCTTCGATTTGCACTCATTTTCATTTCTCAGAAAAACTTTTGTCTGGGAGACAATCGGGGGAGTGTCTGTAAATAAAAAATGCTTATATCTCAGAAATGATAAATATGAATATTATGAGCCAAAACGTTATTACTTATTGTTGATGCCTATCAAAAGTTGGTTACAGGCTTTCATTTGGCATCATGACCTTTGACATTATTGAGGTATAATTTAAGCTGCATGGTTAAAACCTATTATTTTGTTTCAAAATTAATATCGTATCGCTGACTGGAAAAAAGTCCCCTGGTCCCTTCATTGCATATTTGCAGCCATTTATTTTAGCGAGCCTTCCATGATGATCAAGGAAACGCTTTTTACAATGCGCGCTATTTTCAGCATAAACCAAACAATATTCGCTCCCATTAATTTTTCCTGTTGGTCGCCTATGTAAAAGTAGCAAAATAAAAGTCAGAAAATAGGTAATGGCTTTACAGTACGCATGCCCCCTCAACCATTGACACGTATGCACAAAGTTATAAATGTTCATATTGGTATTCTGCATGGCCTACTTAAAAAGGTGGAGAAAGCATCAAGCTAAAGTACTGACTCTTGCTGAAGCTAATAGCAGTGATAAGAATGAAGCCAATGTACTAGTAGGTGCTAGTGTTGTTCCTCGTGTACATGAGAGAGGTGATACTAACTTATCTTGTCATGTCGATGATAGAGATGACAGCAATACACATGATTCTAATAACAACAGTGGTGATATAAATGATCAGGAATCAGACAACTCTGACAATATGATATCTAGTTATGGATCTGAGAATTTGTCAAATGATGAAGGTGAAGAGCTTGATATTGGAAAGGACTTTGCAGACTGGCAGTAGGAAATGCATGTACAAGAACTGCTTTTCAAGAAGCGATTGGAATCCTTAGACGCATTGGCACCATGTTCCAAAAGATGCTTGCACTCTTTTCCATACACCTAGACATGTACAGTTATAGGATACGTGTGGTAGCTAATATATTTATTTTGGACTGGAGTCGGTTATTATAGATATTATTCATATGTTTGCAGCTATGGACATATTATGCACGTTTGTATTTTGAGGAATATGTCTTTTTATAAATTTGGCTATGTTAATAATAATTTGACCAAAATAATGTAAAATGTGTTGAACAGATTATTCAAATTTGATTGGCCATCCATGAAACTATTCAAACTTTTGGCAGAGTGCTACTGTGTTGGCATATAATTTCATTGTGAATGAGACTACTGTATGATGTACTGTACAAAATAGAATTGGTATACTTGTATGTTGTCATGTTCTAGATGAATATTCAATTCATTTTGTATTTTGAACAAGTCTTATTGTATGTTTATATACACACACATATATATATATATATATATATATATATATATATATATATATATATATATATGTGTGTGTGTGTGTGTTTGTATATATATATATATATATATATATATATATATATATATATATATATATGTGTGTGTGTCTGTGTGTGTGTGGTGTGAGTGAGTGTGTGTGTGTGTGTGTATGTGTGTGTGTATGTGTGTGTGTGTGTAATGAAACCTTACTGCACCAATCCCTTACATTCCAATCAACCATGATGCTGGTATAGTAACAATATCAATTCTATTTGTTGTATACATATTATTGTGTTTCTTGTGTGAATGTGTGTATAAATGAGAAAGATATTGTATAAGCATTTTGCTTATTGTCAATTAAATAAATATGTTTACATCAACCATAATTAAAACTACTGTTATCCAATGTTGCAAATATATGTTGATCCAATTTTCAAATCCAAACAATTTCATAGCATTGGTCCAACATTGGAATCTTGACGTTGATCCAATGTTGAAAATATTACGTTGATCAAATTTTCAAATCCAACCATTTTCATAACATTGATCCAACGTCAAAGGACAACGTTGATCCAATGTTGGTCCAACGTCTGGTGCCTGCTGGGATAATTATAATATTATATATATATATATATATATATATATATATATATATATATATATATATATATTCTATTATACATATGCACTGCTAGCACTTGATTGGTAAGTGATTTAGTTCTTAGGCAACAATGTATTTGTGGCTATTCAGTCAATAATTAATTCACGATTAGATTAAGCACATTGTAGTCTGAATGTCAAGTAAATGTACAAATTAACAGTATAGCTATGTAGATGTGGTCATGGTGATTCGGTTGGCTTTGGTAATTTTCTCATTGGCTTGTGGTCATAACTATACTGATGATCTGATGAGTTTCAAGTATCTGTTTTTAATTTAGCCAAAATAGCCAAATGAGATATAATTTGTTTCAGAGCCTTTATTGCCTAGAAAAACCATGTCACTGTGGATATGGGCAAAGAACATAAGCTGCAAGCAAAAATTTAAAAGATTACAAAGATAAACTCCATGTTGGAGACCACATTGTGCCCAACCCTTCACCCTTGAGGATGGCTGGTTTTGGGAAACTGAACAACAGCAGTGGCCTAGCCTGTACATAAATGATATTACCAACTATTTAAAAGATCCTCTAAGTAGTTATATCAATAACATATGGTGGGTTCTAGAAAAGTGTGTAATTTATTGGGGTCTTCCCTGTTTATTGCTTTTTCCATCTGTACTGCCCCTCATTGCACCCGGAAATGGGTAAAGCTTGTATTAACATGGAAAATTAGCAAGATCGAGTTACCTTTCTCATATTTGTATGTTTTATGTAATACATTTACAGTAATAAAGCAAACTTGTATCATTTTAATATATTGTAAATGAGTCCAATTAATGTAAATTGTTACTATTGATACATTAATGCTGAGGACAGTTGCATGGCAGATCTCATTGATAAACTAAATGTGTTGTGCACTTCAGAATTTCCACAATTTTATCCAATAGTCTCCATTACTCCAATGACCACATATAACAATGTTTAAGCATTGTCTTCTAAAGTAACCTGAAACATAAATGCCTATTTTGTAAAATGGAATGGTTGAGATCAGGGTTAGAGCTGATTACATGGGAAGTACTCGAGTACAAGTATGACTACATGGTTTTTTTATGACTACAAGTACTTATTTTAACAATGTACTCAAGTATGAGTACATTTTAAAGTACTTGAGTACAAGTATGAGTACATTTGTAATCACATTTACTCAAAGTAACTACTATGTAATGTGAATGGGGACACCACTAATTTATTTGAAGTTTGCTATTTCATAATGGTACATATTGACAGTTCATGTTGACATCTACGAGGTGGTGGATCTAAATCTACATAGACCCATGTAATAGCTGGTTTAATACATGTAGACAAAGATATCAATAACATTAGATCACCCCTCAAGAACATTATTCAATAATTATAACAACAATGCAAACATTTATTTCAATCTTTATTTTATTCATTTATTTAACCATGTTCAATATGTTATGCACCCTGCATAACATATTGAACATGGTTAAATGAAAAGAAATGAGAAAGTTTGTTATTTATACCGAAAGGGAGTGCTTGAAATTGCCATACAATACCTTGATGAAAGAATCTGAGATACCTTCTGCTGGATGGATGAGCCACTGGTCCTTCTGAGCCACCCTGAGAATAGATTTTGAGTTCTCCATCTTGAAGGATGGCCAGGGGATATTGTGAAAATTATTAATTCCGATTCATTCTTGATTGTGTTAATATTTATATGTTTGAAATATGGAACTAATGATAAAACTAGTGACTACGCTGATGGTATTTTCGCCAGTTATTAACAAACCAATCGGAGCAACCCACACATCAGCTACTCTGATTCATCATATCTATTGAAATCTGACTTGCGAGGACACACAATCCGGAATTATTTTGACTGGTTTGGCGGATCATTTTGGTACATTCCATGTTGTAAATGATTTAACCTGACGTACCAATAAAAGATAGTCTGAAAACTCTATACCTGGCACTCATACAACCATATATGTCTCTTATTGTATTCTAATTTGGGGGAAAGCCAATTCATAAATCCCCACAAAACCTGCAACAGGAAACATGTCCATGTATCTACAGTTCTATTGTATATAGTTAAATATTCAAATATGCTAATTGGGGGAGGGTCTATTGTAACTGTAATATATATATATATATATATATATATATATATATATATATATATATATATATATATAATCTTCTGTAGTCTCAAGTGTGTGCGCGTAACGGACACCCAACATAAAAACATACGTTAAGATAAGTTCGAGGGTTATCTATTCCCATGCAGTATTTTGTCCTTGACAAATCTTGGACGGCAATATTTATCACACGATGTCTGTACAATTAGGAGTACCTATTTCTATAACTATATCGTATTCTATGTACGACTAAAGAAGAGTTTTAAACACAATAAGTAAGACACAATCGTGAACCATAATTAAATCCTTCTGGTGTTAAAACGTTCACGTAGATTTGTTTAAGTCATCAGCAGAAATATTACAATAAAACTCCATATTTCCTTACGTTATTTAACATAAAGAAATATCTAGATGTGAAGAAATACCATTTATATTCAGATATTGATTTCTCTACTTGTAATTTAAACCAAACAGCTGAATACAGTTATATTAGCATTACGTCGGACTAGAAAAGCCTAACAGTTTGATGTAATTTAAATCATCAAAAACTTTAAAAGGCATTTTATAAGAGGAGAGTTATTTTATTTAATGGTATCAGTTTAGAATAAATGTCAGTTGTATTTTTGAGCTCTTGGTTTTAAAGTTATTTTAGAAATCACTAATTTGTTTTAATATTGACATATATCGAACATGTAACTAGCGCCGATGATTAACACATCTTAGAACTACACACTAGATAACCGTAATTATCGAATTAGTAAAGTTATTGACCTGAAACTTTTATCAATATTATTGTTCGACGATTTTCGTTCATTTTGATAAACTTTTTAATTGATGCTAGACATAATGTCATTGTAAATTATAACCTGTGGAACGATATCCTAAGGTTAGGTTATGGTCACGAAATAGGTCACTCGTAACTTGGGAGCATTTAGGTTAATTTACGACCTTCTCTATTTATTATCTTAGAATAATGTTTGATATAAATCCTAGTTAGGCACCAGAATATAATAATATGTTTAATTGTACTGATACGTCTATATAAATAAAAACATAGTTTTGTAGATTGTCTATTTGAACACCAAAAAGCGCAGCAGCAAACCATTATCAGTGATTACATTCACTTATCGAACTTTAAAAAAAACACAAAACTGAATGGACCCACTTAGAGCAAATGGCATAAATCGACATGGCGGCTGTGGAATCAAATACCTGCATACTGAGGCATAGGGCATACATATATACAGGTTAGTGGTCTTCATACATTGATTGACAATGTCAGGCATTGAAATATCGCTCGGGTATAATCAAGTCCATATATTTCACTACCCCGCAAGGGACACAATCTATTACATAAATATTATCCTTACATTTCATTACTTGTCAGTAACTCTAGGCCATTGTATATTTAGCTCAATTCTCTAGGTACTTGATATGTAGCCAGATGTTTTGACCTTTACCTTGGTTTTGTTGTTCGGGGAGAATCCCCAGGCTGTCGCTTAATCAGCACAGCCTCTACGTTGGAGTGGTTGAGAAATCTCCTCCACCACCACTCACAGGGGAGCAGTACGGAAAGATGGAGCCGAAATACCATGAGGGTGGTCACTGCCAGAGTGTTTTACGTCCTCATGGGGTTTTTAACGACCCCCTTTATTTTAAATAATTCAGTGGAGACGGCAGCGCCATTTAACGTGGTCAGCCACCCACGATGTAGTGAGCCGAGAAATTAATCCCTGGAAAAGTTTCGACATCTTACGGGGTTCGAACCTGCGACCGTTGGCACCAAGTGCCGAGAGCTTGACCGCTAGGCCACCGGAGCTCACTACCTTTACCTTGGTTTACGAATGGCATTTTATTCAAATTTTCAAAAAAACCTTCGACAACCGGGCATACGATCTTGGAGGCAAGTGATTGGCTGATACAAATCGAAGGCGGATCCTAATTTGGACTGACGACATAGAATGTTTAAAGGCTGTCACTGTAAATTTTACATGTGAAGAGAATCTGCTTCGTTCCTATAAAGGACATAATTCGATTGCCGGCATAGATATTATTATGTCCCATCATGACTAAAGAGGCGCCAGCGTGGTCTAGTTCGTAGCGCGTTGGACCACACATCACTACCACCTGAGTTCGATCTCGGCGTGAGAATACCTGAAGAGTGTTTCATTTTTTACTTCGCTTCATTACCCTTGGAGGTCGCTCGGCCCATTTAGCCTATCATGTACACAAAAGTGGCCGTAAAACATCAATCATCATCATCTTACTCAAAGGGCTATGATGGTGGGTTTTTTTTGTTGAAAAATTAATTTAATGCACGATTACCTCTCCACCGTTTATTTGTTTTAATATTTAGTCAAGTTTGTCTTTTATCAGTTTTCCATAGAACACACGTTTTCGGTTATTTTTGGCTATTTGAAAACATTACGAGATATTTGTTTCTTAAACTAAACTAAAATGCAATTATAGTTGGTTACTTCAATAATAATGTGTTAATTATTTCTAATGGATTTAAATTAATAAAAATTGAAACATTGACTTTAAATAAACGTGCTTCGTTTAGAGGATTGTCCACGTATTGAATCGTTTTATGATGATCAGAAGTGCCTGAAGTATAACAACATGTTTGAGCAGTATATATGATACTGATGGTATTTAACTTCATTTGTCGGATTATCTAATAATATGTTATGTATTTCCTCCTCTAACTTGTCATTTTAACATTCGAACAAAAAGATTAAGGATATCTGAGGATAATCTATATCAATATGGCGTCAACTTAGATAAACATACGAATGATAAAGCAATAGCATCAGACTTTTAGCCAGAAATCTAAATTTCGGCGTCTACTTTTCGTTTGGATGGCAAATTCCCAACTCAAACAGTTGACGAGGTGTACTATATATATATATATATATATATATATATATATATATATATATCGTCTTTTATATTTTCAAACCGTCCATATTAGTCACAACCTGTCCATTTGGACGTCTGGATGGTTAGCTGACTAAAACACTCCATACTAAAACACTAAAAATATTTCCCGGAAACACTTCCCAGACACATTATATTATTTTCATGTTGCAACTTTTTTAATGACTCAATTTTTGATAATTACAAAGTATCTATTAAATCGAGTATGTTTTATCCAAAGGCTTAAAATTCTAATTTATTATCAACCAGCTTCAAGTAACGTTGTAGGGATGTCATTCTTCCGGATTTACGTTTGGAGGTATTATGATGTAATATCTAATGTAATATCAAAATTTATGGAGTATCCAAAATCCGATTAAATATCCACCAAAAGACAGACATTTTGGGACATGTCTTTATGTAAAGCTAGTATTATATCATATAAAAAGAAGGATATGAATACATTATTACGGTCGTTATTATTTTTATAATGATATTAATATATAATATATGTATTCATACTAAATGTAAAGTACGTGCAATATCTAATAAAATATAATAAGTATATTAAAAAAACAAAGCAATTTATAATGAACCATTCTGTACTAATAACAGTTAAAATATCACCATCTTTGTTAATAACAGGGGTTTGTTTTGTTGATATACGATAGACTGTGCAAAAGCACTTCCATGTACAACTTGACCATCGGAACTAAAACTAATACTAATTCTTTTCCTCCAAATATTATAACCATTTTCTTCACTAAACATATTATTTACTAACCTGTATTTATATAATATATGATTGAAATTTTGGCTAAAGTTTACAAGATTCATAACATAATATAAGAAGTATATATTTGGATTAGATAACGAACACTATCTAAATGTTATCAAATGAAGTGCAATCTGAATTAAAAGTTGATATTTGAAATTATATGAACAATGCGAAAAATTACGTTGAATCGAATATCGACCCTCAAATGATAATATAACAACCTTAAAACCTGCATTTGGCCCAATAAAATATTTGTAGATAATTTCTTTAGACTCATCCCTCAGAGTTATTACGTCACCACTAACCACGACATTTATAATAAACAAACTTATAAAGCCGAGCTCCTCGCCGACTTTAAACTTTACTCATTTCGAGGGCTAATTGGGTTCATGTAACTAAAGGTTTAGAATAATAAAAAATGAATTTTAATGAGAAACCTAAACACCATAGTCACAAACAATGTCATATTCACCGCCGTTTAAAAATATGTGCAAACACACAGACAAACAAAAAAAATATTTCGCGTGTGTGTTTGTTTGTGTGTGTGTTCATTAAAAAGAAACAAGGGAATCACCAGTTAGCCACTATAAAGTGGTGACACCTGTATTGTTTTTGAGAATACAGACAGACAGACCTTTGTTTTTATTTATATAGACGTATCAGTACAATTAAACATATTATTATATTCTGGTGCCTAACTAGGATTTATATCAAACATTATTTCTAAGATAATAAATAGAGAAGGTCGTAAATTAACCTAAATGCTCCCAAGTTACGAGTGACCTATTTCGTGACCATAACCTAACCTTAGGATATCGTTCCACAGGTTATAATTTTATGACCTTTTTGTACTCCGTACTTCGATCTTTGATCTCGACCGGGGGGGCTACAATGTAGCCTTGTTTATGTTCACTAACGCATGCGTTAATTTAATTGGATGCTTGTCATCCGACTGCTGACCAGTTAGGACCATTTGGAGTTGTAGTTAAAAGGACGGTGTCAGAAAGAAGGCATGCCACGATTGTTCGCTGTGTAACTAACTTTGGCTTAACCGTATGAAAACAACACAAGTTAATCTGAAATGCCTGATTATATGACTTATAATAGCGGCATCATCTGAAGCAGTGTTTCAACACATTGTCCTTTCATGTTCATAGAATCAATAAACTGACAAATCATCATGAGTATGAATAAGACAGCAGCCCATCAATGGGTATATCAGTTATATTGTTATCTTTTGCCTTACACACCAAACCAAATTTCTGGTACGATATAAAATGGTAAACCGTGAAACCGTGAAAGTAATCGCTAATTACGATTACATTTGCAATGTAATCTATTACGATTATGATTGCATTGCATCTGGAAATGGCGATTACGATTACTTGAAATCATGTAATCGATTATAAACGATTACCGATTACGATTACCCCAACCCTGACCACAAGTAATGTCTTTAATAAACAGACATTCACCAACACAGTCCATTAACTGCAGTACCGTCCAATGTTTTGAACATCTCTCCCAATCCGTCAACAACCGATCCCAACTCCAAAATCCTTCTGCCCTCCCTCCGCGAATTATTCACAAAGAATGACTCCGCAATTTTAATACCCGACAAAGGTCGGTGTTGATCTAGATCTAGTCATTATCAGGAATAACACTCGTCATATTATTTGTCAATTTAGGGACAAGTTACTTGAAATAATTTATTTTGTTCACTTATTTTTTCATTGTAAAAACGCCCTAGATACGAACACAGTCGGGAAGCCATGGCGTACACTAACGGTGGCTAAGTTCGGTTACTATGGCACTCAATGGTGAAATGCTGCTGCACCGGGATCAACTTTAAAATTAGTAATTAATTTTCAGCGTAATTGGTTTGATTCTACACGTGATATTTTTAAGTATGAATAGTTAGTAATACTATAAAAAGTATTACACAGAGATACTAGTAGCTATTAAAATGACTGAACTAAAGCTGGAAAAAGGAATTCTATAAATCTACAGAACATTCAGATGCATGTAGTAATATATTTGTCTAATAGTATAATTTTAATTGATAACCTAATCTTTAATTAATATATTTTAGGAATGATTTAATTTGTGTTTGTTTGTAGTAGTATAAATTAAGTACAGGCATGGATAAACTAATAGAGAATTCTGTTTCCCATATGGTATGTATCTTGTGGGTAAATAACGTATGAGTAAGTAACTACTATAACGTGTTGGAATAGAACATTAATTAATGAATAAACAATATACTTTGTGTATTATTAATTTGTTTTGATAGACAAAAGCAGCTGAGATTGACAGTTTGATAGAAATACGATAGAACATAGATTGAATGTATGGCCAAAAGAAAGCAGACCACAAGTAACACATTAAAATGTCTTAGAAAAATTATCGCTCTTACGAAATTAGAACCAGCCACGTTATGATACTTTTAATGATTTGGGGAATACATTCATGTGAACTACATAAGTATCAGTTTTGTAGAGGTATGTATATTTAGTGATTCAAACCATTTTGGATGAACAATGCTTGATTCTGTACTAATGGTTTTGAAAGTACTTCAAAAAATAAATTTTAACTTTCGTAAAATATTTCAATACATTGTTTACTAATGCTATTAATATTCAGAAATACTGATAGTAGTATTTTTTTTAACAAAACAGCAACTTTGAAACATTTAGTCATCATTTGTGAAAATGATGATGATAATTAGTGGGGCCTTAATAACGACTATAATACTCACTAGAAGAGGGTGACAGTATATAATGACTTGCACAACAGTAATATAATAAATAAATATTACAACTCTTGTCACATAAATATGGGAATGGGTTTATTATCGGATTTAAATAATACAGAATGCATACTAAACACTTTCTATTATCCTCATAAAGATAATCAAATTTATTACTGATAATCTCTCAGTACAGACCTCAGAAGCCATTTTCCTCGCTGAACAGGGCAGAACTAATACCCTAATGACCACATAGACGGTAAATTTCAACAGACAAACTGAAATGACCAATATACTTAGATAACAGGTGTCCGGCGTATCGCATCACATCTTATCAAGTGTAACCTAAAAGAGATGCAATGACAAAGATGGAACGATTGCCGCTTACATCATGATGTTATGGAATATTCTGTGAAGTTCAGCAATTATCCAATCCCAGTATTCACGCTGTGACTGAAACAAATAATACATATCTATTGGTAGTAAAGGGTGAATATATGTTGTATGATAATGTTTAACTCAAAATTAAATCTTATTTGATTAGAAAGAATCATTTTGTATAATCAGGGTGTCTAATCAGGGTGTATAACCAAGATATTGACTGATGTTAGTTTAAAAGAATTTGATACATATTCTGATATGGTATATGTATTTAGATTGATGATTGGTTGATAATTGATGTTGTATGGCCACTGTTGTGCACATGATAAGCTAAATAGGCCGTGGTATTGATTTATGATCCAACGCGCTACCAGTTAGAGCACGGAGGCGCAAATTGCAATCAATATATGGAATCTTTATATTATTAATATATATATATATATATATATATATATATATTAATATTAATAATGTATACAGTCTTTAATCTTTTATTCTACAAATATTTATTTTATGATGTAAATACTGTCAGTTTTCATAGAATATTTATCTTCAGTTAGTTGTCTGTCCGTCGGTCTGTCGCTTGTTGTCCAACCAATATGATCCTGATTTTAAGGTGATAAGCACAACTTCCTAGAACTTGTGCAGTATTTAGCTAAGTAATAGTCTCAAAGGTTAATCTCAATATCATCCGCTAATTATTTAATATATCAAGGTCAAAGCTAATTATTTGAATGAATAGAGTAATTGATCATATTCAACAAGATGGGTGGGTAATTGGTGGGTGGGTGGGTGGGTGGTGGGTGGGTGATTGTTGGTGCGTGGGTGGTTGGTTTAGTGTATGATGGAGAAAAGTGTTGGTTGGATGGATTGGCAGAGTGAGTCAGTGAGTGAGTCAGTCAGTCAGTCAGTCAGTCAGTCAGTCTGACGGCGAGTCAATCAGTGAGTCAATCATTGAGTCAGTGAATGAGCTTGTCACACCTGTAAGAAATACCCGAGCTAGTTCACTCTACAAAGGAAACATCTGATATTTTATTATTCATTATTGACTAGATACAGACATGTTAATTAAAAGATCGTCAATATTCTATCTGCGGCTAGAATTAATTTTCTATTCAAAACTAAATTAATGAGTTAAATCTATAAGTCGTAAATAGAATTGATCGACTTAAGTGAGTTAAAAGTTCTATTCGGTGTCTTTACCTCATCAATCGATATGATATGATATTTGTCACATAGAACAGTCAACGGGTACTCTATATTAAAACAAACTAAAATAACTAGAATCCGGTTATTTGGTATTTGCTATGAAGCAATATTGCATGAATTAATAGGAGGTTGTCTCAGATGACGACATAAAAGGAGAACAATAAAGATTGTACATTTTAGATGGCGAAGGTGATGCCGTAAAACATGTTATAACGACGACATAACCTTCTTACATTGGTGTAATAAGAAATCTGGATCGATCTGGCACGAGTAACGTGTGTTTTACAATGTGTGTGTGTGTGTGCTAAAAAAATTGGTATATAATTTTATATATTGTTAATAATTTTACTTCTGATACATTTAATAATAAAGACAAAGTGAAAACCTACTTGCTAAATTCGTCTTTTTTTTGTGATCCTCGTCTCCGGGAAACAAAGTTTTGTCAAGACTCAGACATAGATATGTTATCATATAGAATAGGTTTCGTCTTATTTTAGTGTGTCATTTAACTTCATCCAAAGGTAATAATAATAATTGTGTAATGATATTAATAATAAACATAATACTAAAGATGGGGATTTAATAATAGGCCCTTCGTAGCTGAAGATTTTGATGGTCATTTACACTGAAATTCTATATTTGGATAATTTAATTGATTTGGAGATGTTTATAGATAGATATTATAGACCAGGAAATGAAACTCTTATTAATAATATGTAGAATGGTCACTGCCAATCCGGAGATCCCGGTTATATTACATACAGGATATATATGTTATAGTCATTTGATGTATGTAAAAGGATTTTTATATGAATATATATCAATATTTAGTTTTTTGTACGTGTAGATGAACATTAATAAATGGATGAATCTTTATCGACAAATCCGTTGATATAAATCTACAATAACATCGAAGAAATATCTCTGAATCATGCAAGGATACTACAACACTAGTGTAACCTTAGATGTCTTTGACTTGGCCCTAAATATTTGGATCTATCTCGTCTTATGGTCATAGATCACGAACCCAAGATAACAAACGAAAGTGTCTTTTTTTCTTCAGTGATCTCTGTACATACGTGCGTGTGTATATATATATATATATATATATATATATATATATATATATATATATATATATATATATATATGTGTGTTGTGTGTGTGTGTGTGTGTGTGTAAAACGAAAACCTGGGACTTGTTTATTCTTGTTTTTCCACATATACATGACTTATTTAACAGGAACTTTTTGTTTTATCGTGCCAACTGAGTATACCCCAAATACGAAATTATTTAAAGAAATAATTATTTTCAGTTTTCCAACATACCAACTTTGTATATTCGTGATCTTAGATTTGAGGTGTTGAAAGTGAATGTGGCATAACATAATAAAAGTAATTTTTATCCTATTATCATGCATCTTATTGCTTAAATGGAAATAACTAAAGGAATTTTGTTTTTAAACTAGTCAAAATATTTCAATTTCTATGATATACTAAAATGTTATGAAATTTGAAAACTATGCAGAAGTGTGGTTCGCGGTTCGAAATAATATTAATGAAAAAGTGATTTCAATATAATTTGATAATATATTAGAATTATTTAGAAATCGTAATGTCACATTTATCTGTAGTATGTTCTGTCTTTAAATAAAAACATTTGGCGCTGATCAACCTTTTTCCCGTACAGAATTGTGGAGCAGAATAAAACTAACTTGTATTTCGATACCTTTCGTATGCTTTGTACGTTAAGAGCCAATAAGAAAGTTACGTTTTGCGGAATCGCTTAATACTTAAGCCTACATTCAGTAGCTCTACTTGTAAACATTATATGTTATACATTGTTACCTTCCCTTGGTACGTACATACAATGTTAGGAAATAGAAGTGATTAAATCTAAGTTTGAAACGTTAACACACAGATCTGCTTCTTGCAGGACAAAGAAAAGCCTTCCGGCAACTAGTATCCTGACATGTATATGAGTTTTGTTGTCATTTATACCGAGATTAATTACATGGTTTAATCCTTTTATTGCATTAACAGACCAGCCCTTCTCCCTGAAAGGATATTTTTCAAATGTGTGACACGAACATTTGATCGATTTAGACTGCTGTCCAAGCGCCATTTTAATGTAATTTACCAAAGTGATCTACAAGTATGACATCAGAAATGATAATATTATGGACTAGTCCATGCTTCTGAGGTTCATATTGCTGTCCCAAGGTTTCCTCTGAAACTGTGATGAGTGTAATTAAAAATAAATTCATCTTTGGTTGTATACTACTTACGAGGGGCTTTAATAAGTATTTCATCCACCATTGAATCGTTAATACATTTACTTTAGCGAACTAAGATTCAGAACTGATTGACATTGCTGACTTTTAAAATAGAAGTTAAACTGACTCAATGTGTGGTGCACCTTGTTTTTTACAGCTTTTAGGCATATATCGCGACAGGTTTTCTTCGTTAATTTACGATTCAAGTACACATAGGTATCACGTCGTCATCCTATTCACCTCAACAGACGGTGCCAAAAGTGTTGCATGTCTCGTCTAACTGGACAATCATTGTTCCACCAAAATATCTCTTGTTGCGATATTTTCCTCTGTATGAATATCCCATATCAAATAGTTTTTTGTTCAACAGAAGTGTGAACGACATCTTTCATGATGTCACATAAAGTGTTTACTTGATTTCCAGCACTTTCATGGCCCACATCACAGATCACTACTACCTGAGTTCGAATCTCATCGTGGGCATATCTGAAGGGTGTTTCAACTTTGACTTCATTACCCTTGGAGGTCGCTCGGCCCATTTAACCTACCATGTGCACAACAGTGGCCGTAAAACATCATCACCATCATCATGGCCCACAATGTTGTTTATGTTTACACCCGGGAAGTATACTGAACACATCCGTTGCTGACCTTCAGGAGCTGAATTTCACGCTACTCATATATAGATATTATAGATTCTGAAGGTAGGTAGGTGGTCACTCATATCTAAATGTTATAGACTCTAAAGGTAGGTACGTTGGCATTAATATTTAATAAAGTACAATTTGCCATTTTAGGTGATACAGATTTTGCTTACAATACGTTATAAATACAGGAATTAATACATTTTCTTGAAAACTATAGTTACCACTTTGTGGATATTTGCAAAAGTAGAATTCATTTTGCCATTCAATAATCAAACAATGGAAGGTTGTGATGTGTAAATAGATGTGGCCTGTACCACGTTCGTGACAGTTACTGCGATCAAGGCACGGAATGGTTGATATCATTCAACAATAACCCTGATGAGTGATTGTTGCTGTCAATAATATATTGTATATCTTCTACAGTTTGACTGTATCTATCTATCTGACTAGCAATACCAGTGTAATGAGGCATATACACGCCAACTATGGCTATTTCTCTCGTTTGACAGATCAGCATTTATACAGCACAGATTCTGTCATTTTCAGTGTATACAGATATGTAAATAACATCAGATATTCTACCATAACAACGACTATCTAGTATTGTTTCGGGGTTGATAAATTGGATTTTAACTGACACCAAAACCTCATCTGAACCAAATCAAGAGACGACGCATTTCAAATATCAAACGGGGGTGCAGCACTAAATCCACAATCAACATATGACTTGAGCCGAGAGACAGGTATCTGCAATAGCATCTGAGTTTTTGGGATGACTTTCTAATGGACATTAGTTCACACAGGTATTCGGATGCTTTCCACTGCGTGGACGTATCACTAAATAGAAAGCATTAATGCATAGTAACAGAGCTTTACTTATAAAAGACGAAATATGGGGGTTGTGTACGTTAGTTACAGAATAACAACGACATCAACAACTCTAAATCATTAGTAGATTGAATTAAAAAGTAGTAAAAAACAGATTCTTAACGTAAATACAGGAGTGGACGATAATATAGAGCCTCAAATAATCGACTAAAAAAATTACAGAAATAGAAATTAACACATCTAAACAATTTAATACTAACAGATATTAAATTTATATTATGTAGTACGTAAAATACATAAGTTTTACTAATGTAAATTTTCTGATAACTTAACTATCAAAGAGACATATCCGCACTCATATAAATAACAATAACAACAACCCCTACTTTACGTACGTCTGACACACAAAAGGTCATTCGTGTTCGTATATAATAACTCTAAAGTGAATTTGATAATTAAATCTAATCATTTTAAAACGGAAATTTTATTTTCGACATATGAACATTTGAAACTGTAATATTCGCTTCAAATTAATGTGGACCAAAAGAACAATTATAACAGTTATAGTTGTTTTTATTTATATTTTCAGCTAACAGTGATATATATATATATATATATATATATATATATATATATATATATATATATCACTGAGAAGGAAATTTTGCTAACGAATTGCATCACCCTTCCATTTCTGGTAGATATAAACTAAAGGAAATCACCAAAACTTCCTTTGTCAATACCCCAACATACTACTAATACTACAGGTGTCCAAAACCTGTTTTGGACAGGACGATTTGAACCACGTTTAAAGTACATTTTAAACCACCCGTCTCCAAAACCCGGGTTAGTTAGTAAATTAGTTTGTTTGGCTCCTTATATCCTTATTTGTTTTAATCTATAAATGTTGTCTGTAAATGTTGTCTGTAAATGTTGTTTGTAAATTTGTCTATTGATGACAGATATATCTGATGGAAACAATGTTTATTGGACGTCATCAGATAATGTTTACATATCACATCATTATCTGCTGATAGAAAAACAGAATGACAATACATATCTCACAATAGATCTAGAGTATATAAATGTATTGAGAACAATAGTACGAACAATCGATATCAACCTTTAATGATGGAACGTCTGAAGAGGGCAAACAACGTAAGATGAATAAGTAGAGATCAAAGTAGACTAGTTCATCCCTTCAACATCATGCCCTTATTTGCTTTCTTTTGTTTTAAAATATAAAATTTCCGTGTGTGCGTGCGTTCGTGCGTGTGTGTTGTATATAATTTCACGGTTGATATAACCCTTTCCGTCAAGGGTTGATGTTTCGATATATAATACCTACCCCAAGTGTTAAATAGTAGTTATTTAGGTTTTTATGGTTCAGTAACTTCCAATAGCTGGCATAGCCATAGGTAATGATGACCCTTTAATCAATCTAATGTTATTCCCGTTGATGCTATAATAACATCTCCACAATCCACTTCCTCATTACAGTCATAATTATCAATAAACAAATATTATCCTTTACATTTATGGTTTCATTTGATACAATGCACAGAATAAATCATTGTAGCCAGCCCTATAATCATCGATAGGTGATATATTCAAGTGCCCTACATTTTACACAGCGCCTTGTAACTGAAACCACATGGCATATTTTTCCACCCAATTATGTTATTAGAGACAGAAATAACAACACATTGTCGAGAAGTGTACACGGTTGGCTGTCCATTACGCCATCTAGTATAAGATAAAGAATCCTGTGTAGTAATCCAGTAGAAACTATCCGACTCGTTGTTACCTTCCGGACGACGCGCTCCAATAAAACTTCCATGGTTTCCTTTGAACGAAAATTGAATTCGAAAGTCGAAGTCAAACAAATTACTAACGTAAACAAACACATCTCAGGTTGATATTTCATACACTATCAAATAAAGCGCAAAATTTGCAGTGTTGTTATGATTTATCATAACATGTATCTAACACGTTTTTATTTTAACTATCTGACGTGATCTAAATTTATTATAACAAATCTGTCTGAACATATTATATATTATACTGTATATATATTTATTATTCCATCCATTCTTTCTATTCACCTTAATCCTATTTTTACTTTATAGTAGCGTTGAATAATTACCTGTTTCACCGAAATAACTTCCACATATAGCGTTCTCAGCGTCACTGTATATGTCTGCTAAATGTACACCTGGAGCCCAAGTTTCACAAATTCGTGATCCAGTATTAAAATTACTCCCGTGTGAAGCCAATCCGTAACAGGATCCTGTCGATTCATAATAATCCATATCATCGGGACAGGTGACTGAAAATAAATGATACGAAACTATAGATAGAACAAATGAACAAAATTAACTGCTATATAATAAAGTCGCCTTTTGAGAACAGAAATTTTAATGTAGGGGAGAGGTGGGGAGGTTCCACCAACTTACTCTTCAGTGGTTTGATTTTAGTATACGCGATACAATAATCGGCAAGAAGTACTTTTCTGTCGGGTCCTTAATATTTAATGTTCCTAATAAGGCAATGAGGACGTGATTTGTGACCCAATTCAATGTCGTAAACGTTATTTACATAAGCAAAGTGGCCTGAGGGGCAGATCGACCATAATGACACAGAAATTATAGTCTGTAAAGAGAGAATCGACAAAACGAAGGGGCGGATCGACCACTTTTGTTTCCCTTGTTATTTCTAAATTATTGACCTAAGTTTACATAAAAGATACATTTTATTTCTACATACATTAATTGTTCGAAAGGATACCACACGGAAAGCTAATGAAGATCAAGCACCATGAAAATCTAACACAAACTGAAAGGCGCGAATGTTGCTTACAGACTTTTGAAATATTGACACATAGTGGCAAAGGTTCGAATCTTGACACCCCCGATTTCAGTCGCTAATTGTTTTTGATAGTGAATTGTTTTATTGTTGCAAATTGTTTCAAAGTAAACATAAAACAATTAATCAGTGATATATTATGTCAGAACCTAAAACTATTAAGTGTAATACATAAAGAATAGGGTTTTAATGTTGTGGTCGATTCTCCCCGCCTGGTAGAACCTCCCCATCTCTCCCCTATAATATAGAACGATGTCGTGACCAACTTCGAAAAGAATAATATCACGTTTTCACATACACTTTGTATAATGATCCATATGACGTATTCTAAACAAAGTGGGATTTCCTTAGAATGAGCAAACCATCTACATTGATGACACCTGGCGGCTGAAGTAGCACTTAACGATATAGAATCATTAACAGACGATATATCAAGAGGACACATTTCAGCTCTTCATCTTGCCAAAATGGCAGTCACGCGAGACTTTGAGCTACGTAATCTTAGAAGTAACGCGTAGGGAAACACGATTTCGGGTGAGCGATTAGTCCCAGGGTTTGGTTTTATCAATGTGTAAACTAGTTTAATCCTCTCCGGTGGTTTAAACAGGTGATAAAACATGAAAAACTATATTAACGATATTTCTTTCAAAATTATGGTGCAATTTCTCTTTTCATGTTTATTGTCAATACTACAATCATATGATATATAACCATATAACCACACTGACATAGTTATATTAAAATACACTTAGTGGGTGCGACCAACTAATGGTATTCTGTTATTGGTGGATATCAGGGTTGGTAGGTTTCTCCCCAATAAAATAAAAACCACGGTTATTACCCAGTTTCTCCCAACAGAAGTACTTTCTGCCATGGCAGAAAAGGAAAAAACTAAATTTGATGGAAATGTCCACGATAATACTCAATTAATAGAGATTAATATGAAAATAGAACAGTTTGCAACCAATATAAACACATAACAAAGTTATTTAATTCTGAATCTTGTAAAAAAAACTTCTGCACATACCACTTACTTACTGAAAGTCAATAACTCATTATGTTAATATTCAAAAGATTGTGAGATTATTTAACCATTAATTTCAGGTATCTATACTGTGATATATTTACATGTCATTATAATGACTGATTTGTTATGCAAAACTTTCAAGGCAATACAACACTGTCAGATGCCCAAATCAACTACATGTATTGGGAGGGTGATCGTGTGTCTAATCATGCTTGGCCAATCTTAGCAACATCATGTAGTCTGTAGATTAGGAACACAGAAAGCAGCGAAGCTGGTAACATGCTACAGGGAGCTTCGAGGTGCAATTAATTTGGACTGATGATTATGCTGTGGAATTCTAAGCAAGTTCATGTATATATATATATACCATATATATGTATACTGTACATGTGTCAGGCTGTGCCAAACAAGCGACAGCCTGGGGATACACCCCGAACTACAAACAACTGTACATGCAATATCATCATCATTTAATAAATGATTCACAACACTTATTGTTTTATTTCTGTATTGCATTTACATTAAAAACTACCTCCTGTGTAAACCCTGTTTAAACCTAAAATAGGGGTTTAATCAAGTCCTGTTTAAACACCTCTTTAAACAGGGGTTTAATCAAGGTGGGTCTTTAAACTTGCCAATCCTGATTAGTCCTAAATGGTTTATTTACCCTTGGACTAGTCATACATGCCCCGGAGTATCTTATTTTTACTTTAGTCAATCTCAACTACCAAGGAAGCATACAACGCATGCTGTGATTATAGGCGCAAAGCGTTACTCAAACTTAATCGAAAACGTCACTTACACTGATAATGGAACATTACTGTACATCCTCATATCTTCTCGAACACAAAATTTCGTGGTTTTTAATTTAATATTCGCTGACTTTAATTTAAAACTGCGCGTTAATAAAATTTCGTGTTTTTTTAACCTCTGGAAACTCGCAAAATTAATGTCACGCGAATATTTGGGTGGTTACAGTATAACACACACACACACACACAGACACACACACACACACACACACACACACACACACACACACATGTATATATATATATATATATATATATATATATATATATATATATATATATATATATATATATATATATATATATGAGGATATGGTGATGTATATGTGAGATTCTGTGTTAATATGTCAGATTAAGATTGTTCTGTTTTGTCTAATAATGTGTACATTCTTTACAAAAACAAATAAATCACAAACATGCAATGTTGAAGATATCAAGTTATTATTAACTTACCATAATAAGACCATCTCGTATCATCAGTTAGACCATTATATTGTATCAGTAGCTGACATAACCCGTTCTCGATATCTTTTCCACCAAAATTAAATCTATAACACTTCCTCATCAGTCTACAAGCTCTCAGACAGTGATTGACCGACGTTACGTTTACTTCCAATAAAAACGCTCCTCGCCCACGTTTTCCTTTGATCTCGTTGAATATTCCTTTATCACAAGTGAACACCTTTTGTATCAAACATACAACGACGCCACAAAATATAAAGACAGAAACAATGGAGATCCCTTTCGACTTCGGCATTTCGTCGTTTATAGAAATTGACTGATGGTTGGAAGTTAGTCAGTGTCACTGTAGCTTCGATTACTCGTCCCTTTTCCCTCAATTAATAATGATGTTTACATTCTGGGGAACGATAGATACGTTACTGCAGCTGGCAATAGACTGATTCCATTACCCCTGGGCCATCATGCGGCTGAATTTCACACTACGTTCTCGGGTTGGAAGTCTAAGAATAGCTAGGTTGCATGGCAATTTACGCGTCTATTGGCTGATAAATGTCTAACCGAAAAGCTATATTTAGGCTATTTACCAGCTATATTTGGATTTTATTTAAAGTCCATTAAGGGTATGTGATCTCCAGATCATAATTTTGCATTTAATAGGAATAGCATAGACTTTATTTAATAGATATATACCACTAAACTAAGTAACGTTCAGTGCGTTTTGCATGGCTGTCCATGGTCCGGCCTGTCTAGTTCAAACTGATTTTTTGTAGAACCTGTGCCATCTGACATGACGATGTGAATGGATTATATCAATGATCACATAGATTATAATTCAATGGGTGATTCCTATTACTGTAACATTGGTATTTATGCATGATATCGTGTATTGAAAGTGAACTGTTTTATTTTCTGAATCAGCCATTCGTGCAATGTTTACTACATGTAAATGTCAAGGGTGTTAATACTTAATGTAATAACATTTTTATTTAATAATATACAGCTGATATATATATATATATATATATATATATATATATATATATATATATATATGATTAGGTTCCAGGTACAAGTAAAAATTATATTTCCAAAACTTGCAAATTGTTCATTACATCTACATTAAAAAACAGTGTTATTTTAAAATCATTTATGTAATCCATTGAAATTGATGCTAAAAATCCCCTACGAGTCAACATGAATAACGAAGGCGTAGCTGTGTCATTCATCTGGAAAGGATGGTCCGCTCAATCATTGGGTTATATACTGATAAATAGTGTGTTAAATCCTTTCGAAAGACACAGTCGTTCAACTAAAATGCTAGTCTCAGTCTCCGTGTAATATGAAATAATTCGCTGAAAGATTTCCAGTATTAACCGTTAGTGGAAAGTTGCCATCTCCCATTAACAGTGGGCGCCATAGCTGTTTCTAACCCGAGACCACAGTCGGTAACCGATGCAACGCATTTCGCCTGGATCGGTCTATTGGCAACAAAATAATAAAAGTTTATCGAATAACACATCGTGTTTCTGTTTTCTACCTGTAAATGTCATTGATTGAGCAATACAGAACCGAAGGAGAGGCAAACAACGAGATGGAAAACGGATAACTAACAATAAATTATTTATTTTTAAGATGTTCTGGCCTTGATCTATTTGGGCGTTACTAGTTTTATTATTATTTCTATTCAAGTAGAAGCGTAGTGAGGGATAAATGTTAACGCTAAGCATTATGAAATATACATATATATATCATAAAGCTATTATTGAAACTCATCAATATCAGGTACATAGCAATCATTATGGTTAGTATCGACCCGAAAATAAATCATTAATAAGTGTAGGTCTTTGTTAATTGATAGATGTCTATTGTGTGAGCGAGTGAGTGAGTGAGTGAGTGAGTGAGTGAGTCGAGTACAGTCAGTCAGTCAGTCAGTCATCAGTCAGTCGGGGTTTTGTTTAGTCTCGGGGTCGAGAGTTGCTAAAAGTAGTGTAGTTTGTTATTTTTCGATTAAAGACTGTAATTTGATATCGATTGATAACGACTAATTATTCAAAGCTGTTCCTTCATTCACTGTCGATATGTTTTGTGATCTAAATCTATCGTCACTTTAAGAGAATGATTACCATCTACTGATGGGTAATGACGGAATAAAGCTAACAAAATATATGTTTTGTGTGAGAGTTTTGTGCTCAGTGTGAAACAAAACGAACGATAAGACTAAGGCGCGTAGAATGCCTCACATATTCTTTAGCCCAGAAGGCCGTTTGTTTTTAAACATTTTGTAATGTGATAGTAACACGTCATGGACAGATCTCATTTTAGTATAAATCTAATATGACAAAACATTTACCGGAGAGACACATCCTTTTATTAATGGCCGATTATTAATCACGAATCTCTAACATTATAAATGAGGTAGTGAGAAGTTATTGACTCGTCTGACAATTGTCCAATATATTACAATCTATTTGGATCTTGAAATGTCTGTAGGAAAAATGATGTCACAATTCATGTCAGAATATAGACGAATATCGTCAGATCTAAGATCATTATTGACTAAGTGAATTAGAGCAACAATGTTTAGCTGACTCTTGTGTGTGTGTGTGCGTGTGCGTGCATGTGTGGGTGTGTGTATATATATATATGTGTGTGTGTGCGGGCGCGCGTGTATGTGTGTGCGCGTGTATTTGTCTATACATTTGTTTGTGTGCGCACGTGCACGTGTGTGTTTGTTTGCGTGTTTGTGTGTATGTGTGCGTGCGCACGCTCTTGTGTGTGTGTGTGTGTGTGTGTGTGTGTGTGTGTGTGTGTGTGTGTGTGTGTGTGTGTGTGTGTGTGTTTCATAGCTCAGGGTAAGGCAAACATAGACTTACTCTAAGTTCATATTTTGAACAATGTAATATTCTGAAGACAATAAAAAGGTTGTCTTTATTTACATTCAAATTAGTTCACTTTCAGAAACGTATTTCTAAATAATTACACTTCTTTTATTCAGTATAAGTTCATGTTTTTGTTCAATCTAATCAGTCAGCGGCCATTTTTCTAAGTTACACAGAAACCTAAACGTCGTTTCTAGATCAGACAAAGAATGGTGACATATTTCTTATTATATTTATTTTTACTACAACTTACTAGGACAATAAAACTAAAACTTCTAATTGTGTAGCTATACTAAAATTTAAAATTATACTATACATTTTCTAAGCGATATACAGCATAACCCTTTTAAACACATTTACGTGCAAATATAACATTAGGTAAGCTAACCATCGTCTCCACTTTGAAATTCTACAGATTACGAAGTGTGAATATTTGTGTTCAGTTGTTGTTTACGTAGTTCATACTTTATAACCTAATGATATGTTTTGGCTACAAGTTAAAAAAAAGGATTAGTGTAGACCTCAGGAAAAAATGTATCAAATAGCCAACGTGTGAACTAAGAAGGTTCGGAGATAGACACATCGTAGATCTACAGTTTTATGTGTTACCTTTATACTTGAGTCGATTGTTAAGCTACTTAGATATAAAAATTAAGTCAATAAATGGCCTTCCTTCGCTATAAAGGAACATCTATATACGGTGCTGTGTGGACAAATGAGAATTGATTACCAGAATCAATCCTACTCGACACTTCCTCCAGACATACATGTACTGAGATTGATCTGAGAAAGACGAAAGATCATGCTATCTCAAGTCACTGTTATAATATCTCTCCTCAGGTTATATATAACATATCATACAAAGGGATCAACAAGCAGCAAACTGATAACATGCTATAGTAAACTCAGTACTCAATGTTTGCATCTCCGCATGTATGATTAGACCCAGTAAATAAATATGTACATAGATACAATTATATATACATACGTACATACATACATACATACATACATACATACATACATACATACATACATACATACATACATACATACATACATACATACATACATACATACATACATACATACACACACACACACACACACACATATATATATATATATATATATATATATAGTTATTGTTTTATTGTGGTGGAGAAATAGAAAATTATAATGAGCATACATCATGGGATCCGTGTCTAATAAAATCAAAATTTATTATTAATCAGAACAATACCATAGAGGTGAACTGGTTACTGCCTTTTGTATAGAACGAGATATAATCGATGGGAAATAATAGCATCTCCTTATCTGTGATACGACACCTTATAGAGCATTTTATGTCTACGCGCAGAAGTCAGAATTATAATCTATTTCTTTTCGCGAAATAATCTGACTCTGCCAAAGTGAGGCTGAAATATTGTCTTAGCATCTAATCAACGCACATAAAGAACTTACAAGTTTGTATTCAATAAGAGATTATCAATAACATGTATGGCTTCATCCTTAAAGAAGCTGGATGTGTATATTAACAGTGATCGGACATCGATAAATGTTTACAAAATATAACCGGGAGTAATAAACAAAAGTCTTGAATTAATGACAGTAACACCGTGAGTCGTTTATTTAAATGTCTATTATTATGATATCACTTAGACAATGACGAGTCAGAGATAACACAGAACTGTTCCTCTCAATTAGTAGGTGAAATGTTGTAGGGGAGGAACCATTTAACACTTACTTTGTTTTTATTACCTGTAGGTGACAGACCTCAATACAATACCATACTTCATATATTTAACATTGACTTTCTTTTGATTACCCGCAAGTGACAGACCTCAGTACAAAACTATGCTTTAGATGTAAGATATCAAGGTAATAATCCTGAAATAGAAACACCTTATCGAGCTTTATTTAACATAACCAGTATTAGATATTTATCCGAGCAACATCTAAAAATAGATTTGATTGTTGGGTCTTAGATCGTTAGTTTATGGAGTGAAATATATGAAAATATAACCATGTAACAAATATGATCTGATCAAATAATTAACGACTTCAATGATATAAGAATATTAAAACTAATATAAAAATAATATTAGGATCAGATGATAATTATATTATCTAACAGTTATCATTATTTTTTTTCTAGAATGATATGATGTTGAAAGATAATCAGCTATGACACATCCCAAGACATGTTCCCAATAATCACACTCTTTCTGAATTCATTTTTCCAACTGTTGACCCAACCCTAAGCCTTGTGCGAGTTAAGTATGTTAGCATAAAGTTTCGGTTTACAAACAAAACAATAAAATGATTCTGTTGATGATGAATACAATAACCTCTCTCTCTCTCTCTCTCTCTCTCTCTCTCTCTCTCTCTCTCTCTCTCTCTCTCTCTCTCTCTCTCTCTCTCTCTCTATATATATATATATATATATATATATATATATTAATTCAGTCAAAAACCTTCTCTAATAGTTTACCTACGTAAGTTCACTGATCAATCTATTATTATATATTTAATATATAATCTGCTGTGATCAGTTCATTATCTTTATTATGACAGTCCAGCTGTGATCAGTTCATTATCTTTATTATAACAGTCCAGCTGTTATCAGTTCATTATCTTTATTATAACAGTCCAGCTGTTATGAGTTCATAATCTTTATTAGATTTTATAGAATGACATCGATATTTTATAAGCACAACATAACTCGCATATTAACTGTAAACTAAGAATAGACAGGTGCCCCCCCCCACAACGTATTATTGAATCATGCCATATATGGTAAATGTTGGGAGTACTCCGCTCAATTAAATGGAACATTCATGTTTACGTCATGAGTGTGCGGACGCATAAATACAAAGTAACCAGGGATCAGCAGGAAAATTCCTATCTAGTCTCACTTCAGATCAATTCAGTCAAAAGACATACAGCAGCATAAATGAGCTCCGAACCCGCGGATGGTCGTACAAACAGTAAAATAACTAACTAAATACCATTAAGAACGCGGATCATAATATTCAGCATAACGTTTCCATCTAGATCAAATGTTTTCGGGGAACTCCAATTATTACAAATTTCATCATCCCATTAATTTATGTCTGATCATAAATTCCAGACTTCATGCAAAATTCCGTGAAAACTTGTTAAATTAAATATCAAGTAATCCAACATTTAATCTACAGTTTTATTTATAACTAATTTAGAGAATTAAAAATATAATTTCTAAACTTGATTATTAAGTAAGATGACTCACTAAGTTTTTTTTAAAACTTTCTGCCCTTTCGTTTCTTTGCTCTATGAGTCGTGACGTCATCAATCAGCAGAGAATCCGTCAACATTATTTCAGTCGATAAAATATCGATTTATTTTAATTGAACTTATACTTATAGTCTCGTCATCATTTCTTTAATCTAATTAACATATTTTAAGTAATTTCTTTAAGAGGATATCATCAGTTATTATACGCATGTAACCCCAGAAACCAAACAATAATTTAATTTTTGATGTCTGGTTCTGAATTTGTGCTCTTAAGAAATATACAATCGTTTGTTTGTTTGTTTGTTTGTTGATTGTTTTGTTGGAATGTTTTATAGGTTTCTGATGTAAAACAGTAGTAACTGCTAGTAACCACGAATAGTCACATTATAGAAGAAGAAATTTTCATTTCCCACAAGTTATATTTCCCACAAGTTATATTTCCCACAAGTTATATTTCCCACAAGTTATATTTCCCACAAGTTATATTTCCCACAAGTTATATTTCCCACAAGTTATATTTCCCGCAAGTTATATTTCTTGTTTAAAATTTTCTACGAGTTATTTTACCAGTTATTTATCGATATTTGTCAATAAATTTGTACGCTTTCAAAATAGTATTGACCGTCATGATCTATTCTCATTAAGTTTATGTAAACATACGTCTCTTATGTATTAGTCAGCTCTGGTTTTTCGCCATAAACCACTCCCGATAATCTAGATATTAGATGTGGATCATACGACAATTTTATTAAGAAATAATTTTCACATGAAACACAATTCGCAGGATCAATTTGTAGGATGGTGGTTGGGTGTTTGGATGTGTGTGTGAGTGAGTCAGTGAGTCAGTCAGTGAGTCAGTCTGTCTGTCAGTCAGTCAGTCAGTCAGTCAGCACCTTACTCACTCACATACGTCTTGTCTCTCCCTCACGCGTCTTAAATGAAGTTCCATATATCGTCTTTCAAAGTTAACCAATACACATCCAGTTAGCTATGTCATTGAGAATGACCTCAACTATAAACTGAAGTGACCCATGTTAGTCAGCAATGTCTTTGATCATCTTTTGTATAATAAATAGATCTACAACAAATAAAATCTATTGGATCGAATATCGCTTTAATCGATTCGTCTTCAATTCCAAAGATGGCTACCAAGGATCGAGGGCTTGGCCGTATGTTTACCTGTTTGTGTGTTGTAGCCAGGTCAACAAAGCCCTCAGACCACCACATATGTCACGCCATCCACTTTCTAATACTTTAGTTCTTATAGATTTGTTCCAGTTGTGAGTTTTTTCTCTAGCATTTTTTCTCAGGCATTTAAAGGAAGATTTCTTCAATATTTTGCAGCGACGGCGTTTGAAGACGAGCGAAAGGCGAGTTTTATAAACTACTTTTTGAGACCTTTATAAGAAGTCACAGGAAGAGGACAGAAAACGTGTCAGAATGTCGGAAAAAGAGAAGGACGCTCTGGATCTAGAAAATAGAGATCCGTGTGAAATTAACGAACACCTAAAGGTATTTACAGCGTAAAATATATGTAACTATTTCTATCCAACTAACTATCTGTTTCTATCTATCTTAATAACTACTTAATCTGATATAAATGGACTGAGGACATATATCATAGAATGATACAAATGGACTGAAGACATGCAAGCCCTGGATAAATTTTTGCTTTCAGCTAATTTCAATATCCCAATCTGATTTATGTTTATTCATGATAAAAAGTAAAGCTTAAATCCGAAAACAAATTGACTAAAATGAGAAAAAATCTACTAAATCCCGCTTATTTTTCACACAGCCTTCCTTTATTGTGTTAATTTTATATTTTGAGAAAAACAAACTCTAATTGTACATACAAGAGTTCAACTTAAATAAAGATTATGTTAAGTCCTAGTTATGTTCACATCAATTAATCATTAATGTTTGTGGGTTTTTGGTGAGTTAATTTGTACAGCGCCTTTGAAAGTCTCCTGCTAGTAAAGGCAATTTATTAAACGTTCATTATTATTATTATTATTATTATTATTATCATTCTTAGTGTCTGTAATGACGTAAGTGCATGTGTTTTTTAAATAGAAATCTACGTTTTGTATGTAATACAGCAACACACTGTGTAGATCAGTTCATTTAATACTTGGATAACTTGGAACACTTGTAATAAGCTGGAACACTTGTAATAAGCTGGAACACTTGTAATAAGCTGGAACGCGTATATACTAATAGAGCAATCATACTTGAAATTAAACTGACTAAAACACATGTGCTCATTGCCATTACAGTTGACTTCATCGTGCTGAATCCAGCACGTACAGGTGGAACCTATTTACCATCAATAAATCTACCCAGAAAAATACAAATAGCCTCAAAGGCATACTAGCGTGAAAAGTAAGACGGCTAACTTCATACCGTAGTGAGCATCTAGTCACTACAGGGTCCAAAGACTAGTGCTGGATTAACCTTTAAGCAAAATAAGCACGTGCTTAATGCATCAATGAAAGGGGGGGGGGGCACCACAGAAATGGTAAATGGTTTACGGCACAAAAGAAATAACTTTACACTTGCTAAAATAATATTCGAATTGATTGGAAATATAATTTCGAAGTTGTAATGTTGTCAATCCATAACAGTCCACAATTAATTATACCGAGGACTTAATGTTGGTATTTAGAATTGTAACGGACCGGAAACAGTTTAGAGAATAAACCAGATGGTCAAGATTGTATCTGTGATTTATTAATAATATACTTGATAACAATCTACAAACATCACAGAAGTGTTCATGGTGTCATAGTAACGTCATATAGAATTGTCCAAGACTTTAAACTTGGTTGATTTCTTCACGCAAGTTCCAAAACATGACATACCGGCGACTCCGTGGTCTAGCGGTAGTGTGTTTGATCACAGATAACTACCACCAGTGTTCGAATCTCGACGTGGGCATATCTGAAGGTTGTTTCATCTTTGAATTCACTTCATTACCTTTGGAGGTCGTTCGGCCCATTTAGCCTACGATGTGCACAAAAGGGGCTGTAAAACATCAATCATCACAACATGATATACCGATTAAGGATCAAAACCAAACTCCGATATCAGAACTGGACACAGATACCACTTTGATCACTTCAATCATCGAGGTGTCAAAGGCAGGTTCATCAAGTACATGTCTCACTAATGAAAGTTAAGTGAGCCATGGTGATGAAATAATTCAGTCTACAAATGATGAAGTGAATATAGCAAAAGATCCAGGTTTGTGGCTGGATTTCTCTGCCGATGAAGTGGCTTATTGGAATGCTCGTCGACCCGGTGACTGTTAACACCACAATGAACTATTTAATGGCATTTCAGTGGTAGCCAACCAGTAAGATACTGTTCGCAGAAACACTTTGTTGGCACTAAAGCCAATGGTGAGAAATACGTGAGAGTATTATTTAAACAGAATAGTTTATTGTTTTGTTTGTAAACTGTTTAGTTCTAAACATTTCTCACATTTTGTTACAAGAGAATGGTTCGGTGACTGGCGAAATTGATCATCATGAAAGAAAAAATGAAAGTCATACCGGTGACGAAATGGCGAATCGGGTGTTGCAGTATTTAATTTAAAGTAACGTTTGTAAGCTAAACTTTTCAAAAGTTAGGGGTCACTCTTACGACAACGCTGCTAACATTTCTGGGCGTTATAAGGGAATGTAGGAAAATCTTTTAGAAACAAGTTTGCTATTTTGAAAAATAAAAATATTATTTTATGTTTTATTATTGTTTATATTTTTAATTATATATATATTGGGGAACCATAATCCTAATCCGGCCCTGCCAAAGACTTTTAGCGATTACTGTATATATAATAATGTGGAAAAGTCAACTGACTAGTACTATTATTTTCCAGGTGAGTTTCCACGACGTATTGGCTGAGCCAGAAGGCGTTCACTCGAACGACTGTGTCTGGAGATGTTCCTATCGGTGCTTCAACGGCTCCAAGAATTGTTGTTATCGTACATTGACTGTCTTCTGTGGATGTATATTTGCCCTGTGCTGGGGCTGCGAGTTCGCCTGCATCACCTTCTTCCACGTATGGCAAGGTACGCCAGCTCTGAGAATCTTTGCCCTGAATTGCGGCTGTCTACAGAGGTTCTGGGGTACGGCTTTACAGTGTTTTCTGGCACCGATCTGCGAGACGATGGGTCTCTGTCTCAGCAGAATCCAGGTTGGAAACTTTAACATCAGCGACAAACGATAGATAGTCTAAGATCTTGGTCGAGATCAAAACAATAAATATACAACAAGTCTTGAAGGTTTGTAGTAAAGATACGGAGAACTATTGATGTTTTCTAACTATATATAGTTAATTATGTTGGATTGCTACTAGCTAGATTAGTGATAAATCGTCTTCAGCGTAACAATAGGTACCTGCCCAAACATCATTGAAGGCGTTATTTATTAATTGTAATCGATTATTGACAGCTTTTTTGGTTATTTATTACTAAATGAAAGTGGGCCAAAGTATTTCTAAGTCGGCGAAGGTAGATTGTTGATTGAATTACCGGTTGAATGAATGAATGAATGTGAGCAAGAATATAGCTCCTGAATTACGGTTACCCGGTACTTAATTCTAAAGGTTTTGGTTGAAATAAATTTTTTAATGAGGTTTCTCTTCTTTTTTGGTAATTATCGAAGACCATTGTAGCGAATCGATGATCTATGAAAGGTTCGTTTAAACGAGGTATCACTGTTTGTCATCGACTTTAAATAGATAAATTATGCTTATAATCTATCAAGGAGATTATATAAAGTTAAACTGTCGAGTATATTTTTTAACTCCAGTTAGTTGTAGTTGAAGACGAATGGTGTTCTATGTATAGACATATTATTAGCTGTGAAAGTTTGTCAATATTTACCTCTATAGGTAACTAGAGGTCTTCACCTTGTCAATGTCTCGGTGGCTATGAATTTGCTTCACGCTTATGAGTCACAGAAAGTTCTGGTGTATCGCTGTGTTGTTGTTGTTTCGTTAGCTGATAAACAAGTTGATTGAGAGCTAGCTAGAGATTTCTTTGTATCGATTTCAATCACATCAATATGGCGAACGTCTTCTTTATGTACATACTCAAGTAGTTCAAAATGTAAGGAAGATTCGGGAATCTTTTGATTGTAGCTAGATAAACATGAAGAAGACCCACGCGTGGTAATAAACAAACAATAAATTATATTGTTTGCCAAGTTTAATGCATTCGATTGACAAAGTTTATATATATATATATATATATATATATATATATATTGATCATAACGTGCTACAAACTAATAACTGTTGTGATCTATCTAAACCGTTATGATATGATGTTTTTAATGTTGAATAAGTTATTATTAAATAAAATGATGTTTTATAATAACTTATTGATTAAAAAGTCTAGTTAATAATATGTTAATATCATATTATTTGTACATCACCTTTGAGTCTCTCCTGCTAGTAAGGGCGCTTTAATAAATATACATTATTATTATTATTATTATTATTATTATAATAGTGAACCATGCGTGACATAGTTATCCTTTGAACACACAAACACATGTACCACTACTACTACTACTTAACTGGATAACTAGCAGTGAAATTCTTAGCAGGTTATAACTAGTTCTATAATAAATCAATATATATTTGTGTGTTTTGTAGATGAAGTCTATGGACACAAATCAATAATGCCACCAATAACCAATCATATCCTCACAAGGTAACAAATAATATACACTTTTTTATTATTCAACCTTTATTAGGAAACATCCCAACATAAAAATTATCTTGACATTACCTCCGTTAATATAATAAACAGAAACCCAATGTTTACAGTTAAAATTAAAAACAATACAGCTATACCAACCAATACAACTATTTTATATATATATGTGTGTGTGTGTGTGTGTGTGTGGGCAAATTCTTATGGAAACATACTTGTATGTATTAACACTTAACTGTTGTGTAAACATAACCACATGTGTTGAACATATTCATGCATATCAAATATAATGCACAATCTCCTTTAAGTGTCACAACACTTTACTCTAATCAAGTGAACAAGTTAACATCATTATGTTCGCACTATATAATATCACATCCCTCAAGGACAAATTAACAAATCTACATTTACCGAATTGATCAATGAACATTAACATAGTTGATATCTCTAACAAAACAACCAAAAAGATGACAACAGTCTATGACAGTCCATCAAGTTGCCTGGATACCTTTCTGTAGAATGTCTAACATCACAGGATACACAGGAGCAAATTCTTTACCTTCTCGAGCTCGGACACCTTGAACATAGGATTCCAAACTACCTCTGGAACAATAAACAAACAATCCAGTATAGAAATATTGAACTGAAACTAGTTATGCTATCGGGGCCAAATAAAAATATTTGCATCTATAATAATTCGGCTAAACATCCCACAAACACATTAACACTCAGATTTTAACCATGTTCTGGAAATCTGAGGTTCAACAAACTCTGCTACAGCAATGCCACAATACAAGTTAATAGAATTATACAATAACATTATTATATGTATTGGAAATTTATATATATATCCTTTGTCTGCTATTCAGTATTTCATCATACCCTCAAAATTTAGCAAAATTCAAGACAATTATGAGAGCCGCTCTTAAGTTTATATATAATCATTACATTTTGCTGAACATTGTAAATGGAACAAACACACATACACACACAGACACATACAACACACACACACACAGAGGGAAGTGTGGATAGAAGTTGAAACATTGTTCTTTTAATCCCATTTATATGACAAATGATGAAAGACCTATCAGACATAACTAGGCCATAATTTGCTCAATGTCTGTAGTTAACCCACATTACCAGTTTGGTTAAGGAGATGTCTGTAAGGAGAGAGAGAGAGGGTGTGTTGTTACATATGTTAATAAGATACCTACTTTATAAAAGCTAGTCTATCTTTCTCCATCGGGTGATCATCTAACCATTGAGAGTATCTACTGAGAGACCAACCTGCTGCCTAAAAACAGTTAAACAACATACGTGTAAAACTAACATGTGTGTGTGTGTTCGAGTGTGTTTGTGTTCATGTGCGTGTATGTGTGTTTTCATGTGCGTGAGTCTGTCTTTCTATCTATCTTTCTGTCTGTATGTCTGTCCGTCCACCCTCCGTACATCTTCCTCAATGTCTACCGACTGACCTCATGAGGTAGTTTAAGTTCTGGCGGTCCTCTGTTAAACAAGAAATGTAATACCGTACTATAAGGTACGATGTCTCCTAAAGCTGGACAACTAGCTACGTGCTCACTAGTTTGAAAGAACAATGGCCTGTGAAAGATAACAAAAGAATAATTATATTAACTTATCTACAAACAAAGTGTGAGTGAGTAAGTAAGTAAGTAAGCGAGTTAGTGAGTCTTCCCAGATAAGTCATGTGATCAGATTGAAGCCTTTTCTTAATGAGTGAAAGACTTGACAGATAGAGACAAAACTAGGATCTGTCTAACTCAGTAAAATTGAATACCTGAATGCTCTCAGTAGTCTGTACGGCTTCCCGAGATCCGTAACCTTACGACATAAGGGGGCAACGGCTAGTTCCATCTGAGCGAAGTCTGCGGCGAGCCGCATCTTTCCACCGTTACCGAGAGGACGTACAAGGCTAGCGTGACGGACAAACAGCTCTATACAGTGACAAGCAAGAGGATGGACACTAAAACGGTAAAATAAGGTTTGTAACACATATAATTTACAAAGCTAAACAATGCTCCATCAGTTTAACTAAATAGGGTATTTTTAATGTTCTGGTCATTTATATGATAACATATTTCTGATATGACTCGTTTTGTGTAGATATTTTGGCAGTTACATCATCCCAAAAATGTTTCTCTTGCGAGCTTACAAGTCAAAATGTATATCATTAAATAGTAACACTGTTAGAAAGTTTATTTTATAGAATCTCTGGAGCTGCCCTTTTCACCAATGTCACACTGGTAATGTCGAGGATATAGCTAGCATTAGGTTCCTAACTACAGAAACGCAATCACACCTGCTAATAACAAAATCCTGGCATTCGAACTGAGTGAGATACGTCATCTGGACACGACTAATAAAATCCTGAAGCTCTTTCATGTAGAGAGAACATTGAGCTTCAGATCCCTCAGGCGGAGTGGTACTGAAGATGGATGGCATCATAATATAAAATGAGTATAATAAATTATCTGGATTTGGTAGAATGAACCATTAATGGCTATCACTTAAATAATGTGTGTGTGTGTGTGTGGTGTGTGTGATGTGCATGAGAGCAAAAACATATGTGCACAGATCTCTACAAAATACATACCTAGAATAATCCTCATTATGTATTGTAAGGATAATAGCCTCTAAAGCATCTGATATAGAATTCAACAGTGGCTCAAGAGCATTACCCATCAATATAACAACATCCTGAATCGAACATATTTATTTAATTAGTCACAAACCAAGATAATCTGACTGTATGACCTGTTTCATGAATCCAGATTAGCTCGTGTTATACTAATAACTACAAATAAATAGTGTACGCTGTAACTTATAGATTAACACACCTCCAAAGCTGTCTGTATGGCTGTCACTGCTGCAGTGGGGAAGTCACTTAGACCAGACACCACCTGGTGTTAAATATCACATCATTGTAAATGTATGTTTTATTAAGTACATATTAAAAAATATATAATTTACCACTGTCTGAAATGGTAGTCTGTTATGTTGAAATGGCCAGTCTTTACATTACTAAAAACTGTTATTATATGTTGTGCCCGTGTGTTTCATGATACTTGTGAGGGATGGAAATCCAACCATTTTGTTATAAAAATCTCTTTACACATTTACCTTAGATACTGCTTGATGTAAGTAATAGAGTGAGTTTACAACAGCAGCATTACATGTTTGTCCTGGTGTTGGTGGTCCTATCACTTGACTGGCTTCTCCATCAGTAGATAGCTGAATAAAACAAAACATCAAAATATATCAAACACATCAGATAATGAAGAACACCTGAATATTGACAAATATCATTGATTGTGATAAAAATCTATATGATGTTATAATAAACGGTGATTGAAATTTCTATGTGGACAATATGTTTTATGACGGCTTGACTCAGTGTGCCAATGGTGCCACTCACAAACAAGGCCACATACTAGATTTGATTATCTCCGAATAATTGAGCTCCATCATCGTGGACCTCCTTCTGTATGCGACCATTGCCAATAATCTGACAGTACATGTCATTATTAATATGGACGAGTCTGATTGCAAAAGAAGATCACATACAGAAAGTATTGTGGCATAACATATTAAAAAAATTATGGAGGATTTATAGTCATCTCAACACCTGAGTAAATGTGAGGGATCACTTGATGAGCTGGTAAAAGTCTAAATTAAAGATGTATAAAGTATCATTAATAACCATGCTCCCTCTGGTTCAAAAATAATGATTAGACTGTACTCCTTGGTACTCTGATAAGCTTAGATCTGCTAACAAAAAGAAGTAAAGACAGATAATCTGGTGCTGAACTACCTTAAAAACACACTTTCAAATATAGAGGGATCTCTGTAAACAATTAATATACTACTATTTGGGGAGAAGTGTTTCTATTCCACAAATATATAGGAATGTAGAAAAGATCAAAAGAAACTCCTCAAATTAACCAGGAACTTGATGAGAACTCAAATGAAAATCTTCTACAGTTTATGTCTGCTGACCTTCTGGTGGACAAGTTCAGCGATTTCTTCATAAGAAAACCAACTATCATCAGGAATAAGATCAGTTCAGAAATTTCTTTATGAGGAAAACAACAATAATCAGGAATAAGATAATTTCTAATCCCCCAAATAATACCTGCAATACAGATATTATGTTTAATGGGAAAATGCTGGAAATGTTTCAATCGGCTTCTGAAGTTGAGGTCAAGGAGATAATCACTGAGTCTCTGAACAAGACATGTAACTTGGATACACTGCCCACTTGGCATTTGAAGAAATGTGTGGATCTACTTCTGCCACTGATAACAGCCATTATCAACAGGTGAATGGCTGAGTTAGAGATGTTGTTATGTTTGAAATGAGCCGCCATAAACTGCTGCTTAAGAGATCTAGGTTGGATAAAGAAGATATGACAGTTTTTGTCTGCTTATTGTAGAGGTTTTTGCTTGAGGGTGCACAATGACAATTGACATTGTCGAGATTCTTAATGTAGGATCCATGACTGCATTAATTATGCCTGATTTATCTGCAGTTTTTGATGTAATCGATCATCCAATACTATGAAGCATTTAGAATTTTCCTTTGTTATAAAAAAAGGCCTCAATCTAAATAAAGTGTATTTCAGCCGCAGATAAAACATCGCCAGATGTAGGTCTTAATTTGGGTATTCCACAGAAATCCATTTTAGGACCGAAGAAATATCATTGTTATACCTATGATACCCAAGTATACATGACTTTAAAGCCATGTGATAAATGGGATGATATTTCATCTTCAATTGAAGCTTGTATTGTAGACAATATGTTTGGATCAAATCTGAGTCTTGTTCATTTTTGACGGTACCAAAAAGGCACACAGCACTGTACAGAGTGAAATATCGAGAAGCAGCACAGAACTGCTGACTGATCAACTGGTAGTCCTAACTGTGGAGTGGATGTAGTATCATTTTATGGGGTGCTATGAGCGATAGGGGAGCTGGACTCCTTCACACAGTGTACAGTATATGGTGGCCTTAATGGCAATGCTCATATCGACATTCTCGATGACTTTCTGGTATCATCTACTCACCTGCTTTGTTATTGTGAACAATATTTTATACTGGATAATAATGGACATGTCACAGAGCCAAACTTCTGATGAAAGGAGAAAAACAATATCCACATTATGAAGTGGCTTCCACAGAGCTTGGATCTGAATCCCTTTAAGAATCTCTGGGATCAACCCTCAAAGAGTGGTTATCACAAGGGATTCTTCCAAAATCCTGGATGTCCTAATAATATAACAGCTGGATTATGGCAATGCTTTCCTATTTGATGTACCATACACATTGATGACACATCTACAAAAAGTACAGAATTCAACTGCCCAACTGGTCACCTGTACTCATATATCAGACTATATAATACCAGTCTTGAACAACCTTGCATTGGCTTCCAGTCATATACAGGTCAAAATGAATGGATGGATGAATGTTGTTTAACGACACATTGGCACAATTTAGGCCATTCAGTGTCCTATCAAAATGAATGGGATCACCTCTCAGTATCAGCCAACAAAGTCTCTGAAAGCTGAGTCACTCTTAAGTGTACCAAAAACATATGGTATGACATATGGTAATAGGTGTTTCAGAAAGTCTGCATCAACCCTGGAACAGTCTTTGACCGACCATCAGGAAGTGAAGACACTTGATACCTTCAAGAAGGTTAAAAACTAACCTTTTCATTTCAACTTAACTCATCTGAGTATTCTGTTACTAATTTTGTATATTATTAAAGAGAGCCTGACTGGGCAGTTCATGATTATTTCAATGATAGTGATAGGGCCAGATATACACAACTGATCCAGAGCATGCCTACCAGGATCTATAGTGTCAACAGTCCTGTGTGAGATATATCTGTTATTGAACATTTTATTAAATTAATATAATGAATTTATTTAGAGATTTGTTGCACACATTATAGTTTTCTGTTGTTTTATTAGATGAATATTTTAACTTATTTCAGTTTAACACATCAATGAATTTTTCTGATTATTGTCAGTTTTGCAGAAATAAGGTAATAAAAACATGTTATAACTTCAAAGAATCTACTTATTTAATTAATATTAATGCATATAATAATAATAATAATGTATATTTAATAAAGCGCCCTTACTAGCAGGAGCCATTCAAAGGTGCTGTACAAATAATATGTAATATAATAATACCCCAAATAATATGTAATATAATAATACCCCAAATAATATGTAATATAATAATACCCCAAATAAAATGTCTGTAAAAATCATGTAAGAGATTTAAAAGATAATAATTATTTATCTAGGAAAGTGACCTTGAACGGGTGTGTTTTTAGAAGAGATTTAAATTTTTTTGAAGAGATGACACATTTCTAATATTTGCTGGCAACCTATTCCACAAAGTGGGGGCTGCAACACTAAATGCACAATCACCATTTCACACAGGTATTCTGACACCATATCATTAAGTTATTAATAAAATCTTGAAATCGATATGATGTCTAACAGGTAGCCAATATAATTTTTAAGCCATTTTTATACCATAATAGTTGATAAGATTCATGCAATATATTAAAAACTGTGGAATTTTGTAGGGTGGCCTAATACTTTCAGACCCCATGGTATATATTATTTTCTTCTCACAGATCTAAAAAGACCAATCCTATTTAATGTTAATTATTAAAAATAAACTCATGATATCAATTGACCTGGAAAAAAAAGATATTAAAGAGAAAATGTGGAATTCTCTTTTGGTTGTTAAAGTTTGAGGGTAAAAGGTTTTAGAAATGATTCAAAAATTCGTTCACCTAATAATCATTAGATATTACTATGTTATCATTTATGATTCAAAACAGTCTAAATGTCAAATACAAAGCAGACATCCAATAACAAATAATTGATATGTTAAACGACAACAATGAAGTTCATAAACAAATCTCTAGTTAAAAATATATTACTGATTATGACATTTGATGAGCTTTTTATCCGAATATAACACTCCATCATCACATCAAGTGACTTCAGAGAAATAAGTTCACAACACTTACCAACTGTTCTGACTTGACACAGAAGAGCTGAATTGTCTTAGCCACATTCTTAGCCACTGTGACACTCAATTTGGTGTCAACACTAGAGACACTGAGCTCACTGGAAAACAAATGTATATGTTAAATACTAACTGGTGACATAATAAAAAAAAAAAAACTCACAAAAGAACACTCAATAAAATAATATTAACTGATAATCCAGAAGCTGATCCAGGTGTTGTGGTTATTATATCAAAATAGAGTTAGTCATAAACAAATAATTATAATATGAGTATATATAATTATGATTAAAACTAAAATATTTCTTAAAATAATTTGTATATAATGATGATATTTTATAGTATCTCTGTCCATGTCGTAGGTTGAAAGGGTCAAATAATCTCTGATAGTAATATGGCAGAATAAAAAATTAAGTACTTTTCAGATTTAATTATGTTAGAATTTGTCCTAGAGTTCTGCACTCAACAATGCTGGTTATTTGACCACAGAAATGCTTATATATTCCCCAAAAAGTTGAGGATGGTGCTATATTGTACAGGTCAGTAGAATGGTGATGATGATTGATGTTTTATGGCCACTTTTGTGCACAAGGTAGGCTAAATGGACCGAGTGACCTCCAAAGGTAATGAAGCGAGGTCAAAGATGAAACACCCTTTTGATATGCCCACGCTGAGATTCGAACATGGGTGGTAGTGATCTGTGGTCCAACATGCTACTGCTAGACCATGGAAATATCCCATGTCAGTAGCATGGAAGGAGCTACAAAGAAATAATACATCAATCCTCGATCAAACTCTCAACTTATCACAGCCATGAAGCTGGATATAAACAAAACAAAATAGATACCTGAAATATCAGCTGGTAAAGTTTACTAGAGTAGTCTCTGTAATTAAGAGTTTTTGTCAAAATAAATAACAAATGAGCACAATTCAGTGATATTGAAACAGATTTAAATTAAAAGAAATTCATCACATTTCTGATGAACAACAAACCAGAACTAAGATTAATATATGCCGCCAAAACAAAATCCCTTTAATTTCATAGAATTTTGACAATTTATTAAGACAGAGTTCAGAAGAGTATTCTTTGACAAAGATGTACAATGACAGACAAAATAATTATGATATTCACCTATTTATCTTATTTACTCGCATGTAAGTCGACCCGGCAGATAAGTCGAGGTCAATTTTTGACCTTGTAATTCTTTCCTTGGACACATGTTCATCATATAAGTCGAGGTTAAGTATTGGCTTAAAATACCTCAAAATTCAAATCATTGTTGTCATTCATGAAAAAGCTGACCCAGTCATTTCAAACTCATGGTGTCAGGAAATGTGTCATAAATATACCAGTATCAATTTCTTTGCGACACAGACACACACACAGAGAGATGTAATATTTAACTAATAAACAAACTTGTCACATCAAACATGCCTGATTGTAACTTCAACTGGCAAGTATTATTAATTAAATGTTTCACAGCAAGTGGTGAGCAAGGTTTGCAATGTGAACAGTGATTTCTATATTATCGCTAATCATCTGAAGGTACCGTATATATTCGGGTAAAAGTCAATTTTTTTTGTAGTGAAAAGGGAGCCCCCAGAAGCACCTCGACTTATACGCCCGACATAGTTCCTACCAGCTGAAGGAAATATTTTTTCAGCCATCCTGGACACACAACACTACAGGATTCAACCCAATAATAGCCAGAGTCAGAATAAAAGTGTCACATCGCTGCCTACTAAATCATTATTATTCAATAAATAACAATTATTTGGATATATTGGGGTGCTTCCGTGGTCTAGCGGTAGCGTGTTGGACCACATATCACTACCACCCGTGTTGCGAATCTAGGGGTGGGCATATCTGAAGGTTGTTTCATCTTTGTCTTTACTTCATTACCTTTGGAAGTCACTCAGCCCATTTAGCCTACCATATGCACAAAAGTGGCCGTAAAACATCAATCATCAATTATTTGGATATCACAAACATGCCAGTCTTTATATAATAATACTTGATAGTCACGTGTTGTTACCTACCAGTACTTCCAGATGTGCTGTGAATCAATGAATTAATAACACTTGCAATCAGGCGTGTTTGTGTGAGCCAGAGTTGGAACAAAATCTCTGCCTACTAGTCTTATCCAATAAATAATGATTAAGTTTCACCAAACTGTTATTTGGATATCACAAACTTGCCAGTCTTTGTGTAATAATAGTTGATAGTCACATGCCATTAACTACCAGTACCTCCAGATGATTAGCGATACTATAGAAATCACTGTTCACATTGCGTGATTGGTGTGACAAGTTTGTTTATTAGTTATAACATTGTTTGTTTTGTTTTTCGGGGAGAATCCCCAGGTTGTCGCTTATTCAGCACAGCCTAGTTATAACATTAAACTGAAATCCCTGTGTATATATATATATATATATATATATATATATATATATATATTGCTGCCGGTGAAGAAATTGATACTGATATATTTATGATGCACTTGCCGACACCATGAGTTTGAAACGAAAGCGAAATTTGTACAATGCACAGTTTAAGTTAAAGTCATTAAGTTTGCTGAAGAAAACAACAACTCTGCTGCAGACAGACCTTTTGCTGTTAGTGAAAAACTAGTGAGAGACTGGAGAAAGCAGAAGAAATATTTATTTGAAATGCCGAGGACGAAAAGGGTGAAACGTTAGGGAGTTAGTCCATACATCAAATTAGAGACAGCTTTGAATGATTGGGTACTGGAATACTGCCACAATGGATATATTGCCACCATAATGATTAAACCAATAACATAAAATGTCTGAAAAATCTAGTTTTGGTGTATAACGCACAGGAGAAATCAGGATAATCTGCAGCTGGACTTTATCCGTAATTACATACACCCTCTGTGTATGACAGCATGATACAAATTTCATAATTGCTTTGATGTTGTATTTACTAAACAAACTTCTCTCAATTGTGAGCAGTGATTTCTATTGTTTTTCTTTAAAAAAAGACACATTTAGTTCTAATAATAATGCATGTTTATATAGCGCCAGAACCAGGTAACCCTGTTCTGAGGTGCTGTACAGTATTATTATCCCTGACTCAGACCTGTTTCCCAGCACACATATCAATCTCAAGGGAGCATACAACGCATGCTGCCATTATAGGCACAAAGCATTACTCAAACACATAGCCATCACATCCTGTCAGGTACTCAATTTTATGGATGAGTTAACCAGTCGCCACATGACAACATTGCAGCTCACGGAGCCTCGAAACTGCAACCCTTTGGCTACGAGCCCTACGCTCTAACTAACTGCGCCATTGCGGCTCGATGGTGTATAACACAGAAAAGACGGTGGCGGAAATTACGGTAATTAACCTCGACTTTTACGGTGAGCATAGGAGTGAGGAAAGAATTACAGGGTCAAAAACCGACCTCGACTTATCTGCCGGGTCGACTTATACGCGAGTATATATGGTAAACAGAGCGTGACTATCAAGTATTATTAAGTGACTATCAAGTATAATTACATTAAGAATGGCATGTTTGTGAGATCAAAATAACAGTTTGGTGAAAATTAATTGTTATTTATTGAATATTAATGGATTAGTAGGCAGCGATGTGATGATTTATTCTGACTCTGGTTCTTATTGGGTTGCTCTTATTGAGTTGCTTCTGAGAGCTCCCTTTTCGCTACCCAAAAAATCTTATTATATGTGAGTACAAATGATAGGCCTGAAGGTATTTATGTTAATTTCTGGCATAGTTGACTTAGATGGTTATTATTTATTTAACAAATTATATTATCTTTGAGGGAAAAAAAGATGGAACCAGCCACATCTTATAACATTTGGGCATTTAAAAGGCTACCAGTTTAACATGAAATAAATGATGAGGATAAAATATTAGATATAATAGAATAGTTATGCTTTTGTTAAAAACATATAACAGTATAAATGTATGTGCTATGTCTACCTGGATATTGTCTTCGCTATGCTGTCAACCTCCTCTTGTGTTGCTGGATTCACAGATCCTGATGAGTATACCAAGTTGATGGGATCAAACAAGCGAGACAGTGAACGTGACAAGTAGGCATTCTCAAAGGGCTGCAAGCAGTTTCTCAGAGCCTTCTCTGGACTGTTTTACAAATAATGTCACCATTAAATTAATATATTGCACACTAAATAAATATTATTATTCTACCTAATATTTCATTCATTCATTCATACTATTTAAGTAATACTAAAGACACTCAAAGCATTTAAAGTTAATGCCCAGCTGAAAAAATGCTAGGTTCATATCTGGTTGGTTATAATTAAACTCTATTAACTATTAGATAATTTTATCATATCATTTATCATATTTTATCATATCTAAATACTTCTTATGCTAATAAGCCATTATATTGAAGAAAATTATCAAATCTACAACTCAGTGTAAAAAAAAACTTTCTCTCTCAACTCCCCATCCAGCCAGGTAAAAAGACATCCATAATCACCTCAAGATCAAACTTAACTTACTCAAATTGAATTTTTTCTTGTCTCTGGAATGAATCAAATATATGAGGAGTTTGTTGTGTATCATCCTTAAGGTCGTCTGGTAGTGTTGAAGTTATAACAGTATCATTGGCCATCAGTGTACTGAGGGGAGATAGACGTCTCCACAGATCATTGAACAGACGCAGCAGCTTGGGATACTCACCCTCAAAAGCCTGCTTTAGGAATGTGTTACCTGAAGGTAAGCATATGGATTGTTAAGAATACTCTTAACAGAATTCACTTATTACTTTGAAACAGAAAAAAATTCTTTTATAATATTTTACAACCTAATCTGTCATTTGTATGACTGACCTTCTGATGCCTGTAAAAACTGATCAGAAATCATATCTGTGATATCCTGCCAAAATGTTCTCAGGATGTTTACATCACCTTCCTAAAATTAAAACAGAAGAAATAATAATATAAATGATCCAGATCTAATAAAGTGACATTAACATCAAGAATTATTTAAAGGTGCTGTACAGTGAAACATTCTAGTATAAGATATAAAAGTACACATGTACAAATGTACGATGAGAGTCAGTGGCCAACGCTGTGAAGCAGTGATCTCTTTAATCTGCTCATCTGGTGTCAAACTTTTGTTTTTATCAAAGATAAACAAATTATAATCAGAAATTATTCTAATGAAACCACTTGTCTAATTATGACATATCAGGCAAATGATGTAGTTGATTTTGTTAGGCTTTACAACATACATTACACACACACACACACACACACACAGTGTATTACTATATACCTTCGCTTTAGCTAAAAGTTCCATGAAGCAAACATGTGTAACTGGATCTCTCTTCTTTATGAGAACTTTCTGAAGATGATGAGCCTACAGATTGCATACAATAAGAAATAATGACAAGACACACATATATATATAGAGAGAATGTAAAATAGGATTAATTGGAAATTTTTTCTATTTTTACAACTTACATCAGAACTACAAATCAATGGCTACCTCATCCTTAGATAACATACCTGACTGAAGGATGAATAGATACTGTCCATAAGCTTCTCCATGTTGGTCCACAAAGTAGCTCTGTATGCTGCAGTGTTACTCGGCATGGAAGCCATCCCAGGACCACCTGATGAATAATCCAGTAAAATAGAACTATGTGTATAATTTAATATAATACCACAGCACAACACAGTAGAGCTAATGGTCATGTAAACATCCTCCCATAAAAATGGATTTTCTTGTACAGAAGCTAATCTTCAATTAAAGCATATTACAATTTACTATTAACCATATAAAATGCTAAAATGAGAAGTGGAGAAAAACAATACTTGAAAAACTGGTCTGAGGCTTTCAAAACCTGGTACTATTCCTCTAAAGGGAAAGGAAGACAGAAGTTGTAAACACTACCTAGCATAGAAACTGTATTGAAACAGTATTGATAGAAATGCAAGAAAATAGAGGATGTACAAACTTAGGAACCGTATAGAACCTAACAAGATGAATACTGGAATGAATTAATGTAATTGATGTGCTAAGTATCTGTAGTTATAACAGACAATAATGATGATGGCGACTATTTAATAGCTTAGAAATAAATGAATAAAGAAACTCATTCTGGATCCTTAAACCAATGTATAATGATCATTTACAATAAATATATACATGTAAGTTTGTGTGTGTGTGTGTGTGTGTGTGTGTGTGTGTGTGTGTGTGTGTGTGTGTGTGTGTGTGTACATGTATGCATATATGTGATGTACAGTAAAAGTTGACTAAAGCACAATCAAGGGAAACTGGAAATGATTTCATTATAATGGTATTTCAATATATCCAAGTTTTTTTTAACACCAAGTGTTCAATATCAGCAAATCTCACATGGATGATAGTTAGTGCAAATTTAAACAATAGTTTAATAGACACAAAAGTAATGTATTCCTATTCTCTGACTAAAAACAATACAACAATATTCTAATACCATGGAAATTTTCCATTTTGGGACAGTGAATTTACGACAATGTTTCTGTGTCCACTTAGAGAACAGTAGAGATGTCATCCATACTTTTTTTGTCTGACTCCTTTTAAACATCTTTGTTTGATGTTTTGCTGATCACCAGCTTCTCTGTCTCAGTCATGTTAGGATAGAATAGTTTTGATCTTTTCCAACCATGACAAAAATCATCTTTGATCGCTAATGACTCGTTTCCCAGCAGTTTGTGGAACAATACACTTTCATTGATATTGAAAATCTGGTTTAAACGACAATCTTGCAGCAGCTAAGGGACTGTGATAGTATTCCATTAATCAACCTATTCGAGAACTGAATGTCCTAAGGGCTTTTGAATCTGTGAAGCCCCCATTATTCCATTGAAAACATTACTTTGCCTCTTTCTGGAGAATACAACCAAACATTTGAATGTTTTGAGTTCTCACTTCTGTGAGCCTATGTATTTGCAGTTAATGTAAAACTTCCATCAAATTTCCTGAAAGTAGTCTTGTTTTCCAACAGTATTGACAGTGTACTACCTTATTAGTTTGCAATTTGAATTATAGACATCACTTTTTGGTCATCTTCATCAAGAGCCTACAGCTTTGTGTGAATATATACTGGTTTACACTATCCAGTGTTTACACTATCCAGTTTTTAGACAATTACAATTGCTAAAAAACAGGATTGCCATTATCAAAATCATTAATGCTTTAAAGATTGCAATTAACACAATGACTACATCACAACCAATATCTTTCTAGCATTAAATTTTCTTATAACTAGCACAATTTATAGTGATTTTTTCCTGCTGAGAACAAAAAATTAGTTAACTTTAAGCTTGTTTTTGCTATATAAATTTGATAATACCCGAGTTTATTTACCATGGAAATAAATAGGAACTTGACCAGACCAGCAAACCAATTTGAGTTAAGCTACTGTTATTATACTGTCATTATATGTTAGTTTTATATAACCAATTTTCACTGTATTATAATAAATAATTTAATGGTTTTAAACATATGAAACCGTTATTCAACATAAATATACTAAATTACTGATTACAATTCAAATCCTATACATGGAGTTTTACTAAAAAGTCAACTGAAGTAAAAACTAAAACAAAAGTTGTCATAAATAAAACTAATACATTACTAACACAAACAATTCAAACTAAGGATATACCTTCAAATACATTAACACGAGTTATTGATCGGGCTACTTTCATAATAAGTGAAGACCATCAAATTAACTAAACACCCCAACAATATATATTCTAACGAGAATCAACTGGTTCTTCTCTTACATATCTGTTACAATAATATATTTTTTATTAAAAAACAAAATAAAACAGTTAACAATAAATAGCTGATGATCGTCACACTAGAGTTAGGCAAAAATAACAATAAATAATGTAACTTGTTAAACTGACTTCAACATTTTGTTAAACAATCCACCTACTTTTTATCTGTGTATGATGACTCAGTTGTACATTAAGAGCACCGGTAACTGTACTGAGTAGACCATTTTTACACTGGGTGATCACTCTGTCTATTGTTTGCTGTAAGCTGCCCAAATTATGGAACACTTGTAGCGCTGTAGCCACCTGAGTTTGGTTCTAAACATGGATAATTATATATTTTAATTGACTTATGTTCTAGAGTTAAATATCACGTCATACAAACTTTAACATAAAAACCTGTAATTTTACATAAAAAACGTTTAACCAAGTAAAAATAAAATTATACAAATACAGATAATTGTTAACTCTCAGTTAAGTACAATTCTATTCTTGTAGAAAACTTAATCTACCAAATAAATAACAATTTTGATAAAACTAGAATAGTTAGATCATACCTGTGTTTCCATGCCTTGTTCTAACATCTTTTGAGCTTGTAATTCAACCTCCTTGCGAGCTTGTTTAATGAAGCGACGATCTTGCTCAATCACTTCTACTCCAGTCAGGTCAATACCTTCAGCTAAATAATCTGTTTTGAATGGAAACCATCACACCTAAAATATACATTATTCTAAACAATAATCATTTTCTGTAAGATCAAATCCCCACAAAAGCACTGAATGTTATTCCGAAGTTTTACCCAGCTCATTCAGACTCTGGGCGGCCTTAGTGATTTCTCTGGTTCCACCCTGTAACTGACCATGAAGTCGTTTACTTAGATACATAATTCTGATGATTCTCCTCAACATGTCACAGGTCTCCTGTCAATAAAGAAATATAACATTATCATACAGTTTTGTGAATATTAGCACATCAAAATATACTGATAATACAGACAATCTGTATATTTCTAAATACTATCTAAAAACTATCCAAAGTCTATATTTTGGAGTACTTACTGTACAAGATCATATAACTATACTTTGAGAGTATGGAGAAATACAGTAATATTATCACTGTTTGAAATGGCTCTTTTATAACTAAGCTTAATAACAACTCAAGAGCATAATTGTAATTATGTTCCATTTACACTTACAGGTAAATAAATATGAACAAGACAAAATATATTTACATCTACTTACTGGCTCTGGCTGAAATACATAGTTTACACCAACAAAATTCCCATACAGCTTAGTGCCTAAGTAATTTAGTTATAACTTAGTCTAATGTAGAATGCTTGAGAGGTGGAAATGTTAAAATAAAGAAATTTGGTCATCACAACAGAATATACATTTTTGCCAGCAATAGGCACCTATTTCCAGCATCAAAGAAGTGAACTCCTATGTAAACATGAGGACAGGAGAGAAGAGCTAGTAATGTCTCCGTTTTATTCTGTGATTAATAAATGTATGCTATCTTTCCAATATATCGGTAATTGATAAATACTACAAACATGTTTCAGTTTCTTTACTGTGGTATGTTAAACCTTCTGCAAATGAACATCTTAATCTCACACTTGAATTAACAATTCATATATGGTAATCAGGTTTATTTATGTCATGCTATTATCAATTTACCTGTAGTCTGCGTAGCTGCCCTGTCCGGGAAACAATCTTATTGTATGGTTCAGTCACCTTACCACGAATCCTGTTAAATAATTCCAAACCATAATAAACAACATGATACTGATTGTGAATTAGATAATCAGGTTAATATTCAACACAACACTTATTCATGTATTAATAAACATAGACTATCCAATTATAGCAAATGATATATATATATATATATATATATATATATATATATATATGTGTGTGTGTGTGTGTGTGTATGTGTGTGTACACACACATGCAGTGCAACAGGTTTATAACGAACATTTTGGTGTGTACCATATATACTTGCATATAATTGTTTTGGTAGTGAAAAGGGACCTCCCAGAAGCACCTCGACTTATATGACCAACATAGTTCCTACCAGCTGAAGGAAATATTTTTTCGACCATCATGGACACACAACACTACAGGATTCAACCCAATAATAGCCAGAATCAGAATAAAATCGTCCCATCGCTGCCTACTAAATCATTATTATTCAATAAATAACAATTAATTTTCACCAAACTGTTATTTGGATATCACAAACATGCCGGTCTTTATATAATAATACTTGATAGTCACGTGTTGTTACCTACCAGTACTTCCAGATGTGTTGTGAAACAATGAATTAATAACACTTGCAATCAGGCGTGTTTATGTGAGCCAGAGTTGGAACAAAATCTCTGCCTACTAGTCTTATCCAATAAATAATGATTAAGTTTCACCAAACTGTTATTTGGATATCACAAACTTGCCAGTCTTTGTGTAATAATAGTTGATAGTCACGCGCCATTAACTACCAGTACCTCCAGATGATTAGCGATACTATAGAAATCACTGTTCACATTGTGTGTTTGGTGTGACAAGTTGGTTTATTAGTTATAACATTGTTTGTTTTGTTTTTCGCTTATTCAGCACAGCCTAGTTATAACATTAAACTGAAATCCCTGTGTGTATATATATATATATATATATTGCTGCCGGTGAAGAAATTGATACTGATATATTTACGACACACTTGCCAACACCACGAGTTTGAAATGAAAGCGAAATTCATACGATGCACAGTTTAAGTTAAAAGCCATTAAGTTTGTCAAAGAAAACAACAACTCTGCTGCAGACAGACATTTTGCTGTTAGTGAAAAACTAGTGAGAGACTGGAGAAAGCAGAAGAATTATTTATTTGAAATGCTGAGGACAAAAAGGGCAAAATGTTATGGAGTTAGTCCGTACATCAAATTAGAGACAGCTTTGAATGATTGGGTACTGGAGTATCACCACAATGGATATATCGTCACCTTAATTATGATACGGATATAGGCTATCAAGTTTACTCGGGACAAGCAATATGAAAAGAAAACCACGCAGGCCGTCATACCCGGAGGGTGTACGTCACTACTGCAGCCGTTGGATGTATGCCTGAACAAGCCATTTAATCATTAACAGCTGCAGGTAATCTAAAGAGACCGTCAATTCCTCTATTCCTCTGGTCATCGGTTGGGTCAAAACTGTGTGGGGGGTGTATTCCCGAAGAAATGTTGCGTAAGTCATTCCTAAAGTGTGGCATTTCTAATAAGATGGATGGAACGGAAGATGATGCCCTATATGAGGATTTTCATGCGGAATGCATTGCCGAAACTGAGGAGGTGGTGGACAGCGATGGCTATGGATGGTGATTACTATGATGATTCTGTTGCTACATGTGAGATTCCGGATTATGACTGGGTCAGCTTTTTCGTGGATGATGACAACGATTCAAGATTTTGAGGGATTTAAAACCAATACCGTAAAATGTCTGAAAAACCTAGTTTTGGTGTATAACATGCAGGACAAATCAGGATAATCTGCAGCTGGACTTGTGCATTATTTTGTCCATAATTACGGTAATTGACCTCGACTTATACGGTGAGCAAAGGCCTGAGGAAAGAATTACAGGGTCAAAAACTGACCTTGACTTATCTGCTGGGTCAACTTATATGCAAGTATATATGGTAGGTTCAATATATCCATGAATTCAGTATATGCTTATATGCTAGATGGCAGTGTTCTATGTGACAGTTCTTAAACTATTACTGTTTCATCTGATTCCTTAAATCTGCAGCTGGACTTGCACACCATTTTTTCCGTAATTATGTACACCCTTCACATATGATGGTTACAGATTTTGCTTCTAAGGTCCGCAAAAACCTGTTTGTCACAACCTTTGATTTCCAATCATAATTGCTTAGATGTTATAATTAATAAACAAACTTTTCTCATTTGTGAGTAGTGATTTCTATTGTTTCTCTAATCAATGAAATATGACACATGTATAAGTCGAGATGTTTTGTGAGTTTTTATGGTAGTTAATCTATGTTCACACCTTGTATAATGATCCTTTTGATCATTTGGTAATTAAAGGTGATAAAAGATAATAATTAGACACAAGGAAATTAAAGATTTATTATAATAACCATGAACACAGTTCAATTAAGTTTATAGTATTATAAATAGCAATACACATATTATTTTATCGGCGCTTATCACAGCAATATTTTCATTGATCTCCACAAAGTTCAAACTATTTATATGTTTCTCAGTGAGGGGGGGAATTATAATTAGTTTAAATATACAAGATTTCTAGACTTGAAGACTGATTTACTGTAGAAATAACTGAAATAATTTTGAAGAGGAACTGACCTGTCACCATCTTGGATTAGGCTGTGTGATAGCCTAATCCGCTTCTGCACAATATTCAGGTGGGTTGGCACAAAATTAATAATAAAAAGAATAAAAGTCTATTTTATTTCTTGGCTGTGGGTTTCAGCCATGATCAGTGGCTTTGTAAACAAGTATTAAAAAAAACGGTCTTAGCAATAAAATATATCAGTCTGTCAATTTTATTTTTCTTTTGGACACATTTAGTTCTGGCGTATAATGCACACCCCCTAAAAAACTACGGAAAACGTTACACACAGAAGATTACGGTACCTGTGAATTTGTTATATGTGTGCTAATTTTAAGTGTATTTTGGATTCTGTATATATGTGTGCAATATATTCCTTCCAGAGCATTAAACTCACCTTTCTGTAGCAGCCAAGAGGGACTGAATTCTAGTTTGCATCATCTGTAAGACTCCTGTGAAAATATGTGGGGGGGAGGGAGAGATAAAATTAAAATATTAATTCCCACGCACTGAATTGTTTTTCTTTTTTCAGTAAAGTTATTCATTATTTACATATCAACAGCCAGAATACAGTACATTACCTTCCAATGTTTCAATGCCTGTAGCTTGAGATAACAAATCCTCATGATGTGCAACAACCTAAAAAAACAGCTTAAAATTAAAATATTGGATTTATATAAGTGTCAAATGTACCAACCCACACTACAAAGACTGTCATCTCTGATATTTGTACTTTTGAGTGGTTTTTATTGTCTTTGATCAATTGCCTTCTAATTAGTTTCATTCATTTCTACTATAACTAACAAAATATTAATCAATTTATAGTTATTACTTTACACAAGTGGTCTCCTGTCCTGTGTTCAAACATAACCTACTATTCTGTAATTACATGAAAATTAAATTAATTTACTTATATTAGTTATATCTGGGGTTGGGATTCTTCCTCCTGGCTGCACTGAAGCACGCGCACACACACAAACATACATAAAATGCATATATTGCTATGTTGGTCCCCAAATTTCTACTTTTGTTCATTAAATATATATATATATATATATATATATATATATATATATTTAACTTTTCTTATCCATTACTGTAATTACATATATATTTGTATGTAGTACATAACTATTGTTGTAATAGTAATATTGTAGAGTTTGGAAATAAATCATTCATTCATTCATTCAGAATTAAAACAAGTATATATATATATATATATATATATATATATATATATCAGATAATATATGTAATATATCACTGAACTACATGTATATGTAGAAATTATTTTCATGAAATACCTGCAAATACAACTTCATGACCCAAAAAACAATTGTTGATATTTTCTTACTTGATTACAAGTAATTTTGAAATTTGCCACTAACAGGTAATATGTTTACATCCTACCTGTGAGTGAAGTTCTTTATCTAGCAGGTTAATTCCATCAGCTAATTTAGCTAATTGTTGGGATACAGCAACGCCCTGGATAGCCTTGGTGGCTAAGGCTTTAGCATCAAAGTCTTCAACCAAAAACTGATTGAAGACAGCTGCAAATAGATAATAAATGTCTTAAATTAAAATTAGATAAAAGAATAGTTACTTCACTGTATATTTTAACATTAAATTATCCATTTTGAACAGAGAGTCCTACACTTGGCATTGCTGGAAAAAACTGTGTACATTAACAATACAACACACTTTTACTAGATAATTTTTCATTCAAACATCTTCATAATTATTTTGATGTATTTTGATAATGTTCAACAATTATAGACATATAGAACACTACTGTGACTGTATGACCTCTTCACAAACGTGGGAAATAAAGGCATTACTTTTTAGCTACAGTACAAAAATGACACACAGACACAAAACACTTACTGAGTGACATCATATCTCCAGAGATAAATCATATAGACCAAAAGTAATCTAATCTTTGCAGCTTATAATACTTAACAATTGGTATTTCAAACACCTTACTTAACTAGCTAATAGATATGTGCTACTTTTATGTTGATAAGTGCTACCTATAAAAGAAGTCTCATCTATTCTATATTTTACATGAGAATTTTCTTACATTGCCATAATTAGGTCGGAGCTCACCAAGTCATCACAGATGACCCTCAATTCCTTGAGATCTGATAGTAATATGGTTTGCAACCTTCGTACATGATCCAGGGTGATGAAATCACACATAATGAGTGAAAATTACACCAGGTTCATGTACTCATTGTATAGTATCATCATCACTTTGTATGGCCACTGGAAGATCTTTCTCCTTTTCCTCCTCATAGCACTAGAGTAATACAATTCTCCCACGGAGAAAGCCAACCCAATTATGATGAAGAAATATATGTTCCAGTACATGTTAATGATGATGAACATAAAGAACTGGCAATGCCACAGGATGAGATGAGTCAGTATGTACCTAACCTGCAAGAATATTTCCGACCATTGAGCTTAGAAAAGTTGGACATAAACAATCCCATTCCAGTACCAGATCCAATCATTACTGTTACTTAAGAGGAAAACAGAGGAATCATTAAAATTTGGGTTACCAATATCCAAATAAATGCTGGTCTCCCTTCTCCATATTCCAACATCATCCAGAAGACTGTCAACTGGAGTCAGTGGTTCTTGCCATGAAAAATTGAAAATGCTGTCGGACAACTATCCATATGGATCGAGATCAGCTCGCTCACTTCTTGACGTCAGCATTCATCTAATTTGCACTTGGCACTAATGTCTTTTTTTCTACAATAATTGTACCATTTTGGGGTAATAACAATTTATGAGATATAGCCGTCTGTTATTTTTATTTCTACAATCAGTTCAACCACATCCCATTAGTAGTAACCTCATCTGACCAAAATGTGAAACTGTGTATAATAATAATAAAGCTTTTATATCATCAATATCCTAGAAAAGAATCGAGCTCAGAGGGGTACCTAGTACAGGGGTTGGGCAATCTCATAGTCAAGGTGCAATGCAAAATTCATCAATAAATGATCGAATGCAGTGCAAACTTAGGAAGGATAAGCGAGTCTGAAAAGGTGAGTTTTCTAATGGTGACGGAAAGAAACTATCCTATTTGATGATGTAACGTGTTCAGGGAGTGAGTTCCAAAGAGTATGGACAGCAACTGAAAAGATTTTAATCCTGGGAACAGACAACAAGTGAAAACCAGATGAACGGAGCACTCTGGGTTTGGATGCTAGAGAATGCATGGTGAACAGATACAAAGGTTCTTTGAAAGAAAGTGTTTGGTAGACAATGTTACAGAGCTTGAAAATGATGTAAGATTGAACAGGGAGTCAAAGAAATGATTTAAGGAGTGGGACAGAATGAAAAAACCAAGAAGACTGTGTGACAACCCTAGTTAACCAGTTCTGAATAAACTCAAGTTTTCCAATATCCTTAGATATGATATTATAAAGAGGGGAGTGGGAGTATTCAAGCCTACTAATAATGAGTGCTGTGGCAATGGTTTTGTCGACTGAAAGAGAAATATAGTGCAAAATATGGCGAAAGTCACAAATAAGGTAGAAGCAGCAGAGACATGTCGGAAAAATATGTTTTCTGAAATTAAAATCACTATCAGATGTAACACCAAGATTATTGACAGTTTGATGCTATGATTAAGGATGGGCATAGGGAAAAACGAGTAAACGTTTTGTCTGCATTGAGCCTAAGTTTATTGTTTGTCATTCAGCCAAATAAGATTTCTGTAATTAAAATCACTATCAGTATCAGATGTAACACTAAGATTACATACAGTGTCTGTTGGTGTGATGCTATGACTAAGGATTTTTGTACAGAAGAAACGAGTAAGTTTGCTGTGTTGTCTGGATGTACCTATAATGATGAAGTCTGTTTTGTCTGCATTGAGCCTAAGTTTATTGTTTGTCATCCAGCCTGAGATATCAGTGAGACAGTCAGCAAGTTGTTTAAGGGAAAGATCAGTGTCTGCTGTAGATAAAGATATGTATATTAACTTGGATGTCATCTGCATATAAATGATGGTCTAATTTGTGGCTGTGAGTAAGAGAGCTTAGTAGTGTTGTATACAGAGTAAACAGTAATGGTCCATGAACAGAGCCATGGTGAATGCTGCAAAACATGGGAACTTCCTTTAAAAAACCATTTCTTATTTTTATTGATTGAGACCTATTTGTTAAAAATGAGCAGATTCAAGAGTGTGCTGTGCCTGATATGCCATACCAGTCAGAGGGGTGATCCAGAAGAAGAGAATAATCAATGGTGTCAACAGCTGCAGATAAATCTAAAAGTGTTAGTGCTGTGACCTTTCCTGTGTACAAGTTTAGTGATATGCATGGTTCGACCACTAGCCACAGAGAGCGCATCCGTGCTAATATCTGGTACCATTGGTGAGCATAAAGTCTAGTATGGTGGCCAGGAAAAATCTAACCATCAATTCAGCTGCTTTCTCACTTTTTTACCTGGATCCGATTTTGAGACAAATGTAGCACTATGGAATATTCATTTTATTTAGCTGATAAATATATACCTACAATTAGCAACTCTGTGAAATGTTGTTATAAACTCACCCTGGCCTTTTATATTTTGATGTAAACATGGATAACTTTTGTAAATTATGGAAGAAAACAAATTCTGATTCAAAAGTGATTGTTCTGATTTGCAGCAACTTTTATACCTTTTTCAGGAAATTATGTAAAATAAAACCCAAACTGAGCATTTTTATACTTAAAAGAAAATTGCCTCATTCCAAGTTTAGTTCATTCGCTCCGGTCTAAGTTGATTTTCCCACCAGAAATATGTGTGATCCATCTAATAATCCAAAATAAACATTTGCAATAAAATGTGTTTCATTAGTGTGAATGTTTAACAAATGCATGATAAGAAGGCATATATAAGCTTTTCATGATATGCTACTGTATTATATATATTATTATCTCCTATATGCATGCATTATTGTGGACATATAACAGCACAAACACATCTCACTGGTATTGAACAGACTTGCTGTGAAGGCTGCAACCCCACTACTCCATGATCTAGTAGAGAATACCTATGCTTGACATGGATCAATAGCACCATCTGGCCTCCAAAATCATGGTCCATGTTTCAGCAAGGGGTTAGGACAAACAATGGCATTGAGTGCTATCACAAACGTTTAAATCATCATGACCATCAGAACAGGGCTGGAAAAATTGGTAGCCCAGATGCCTGGATTTTATCTTCAGGCAAGTGAGTAGTCAAAAACACTAGCCCAGTTGAGCTACTGCCATGTTAAGGCAAGATATACTGTAGTCTCAAGTTTGTTTTCCATAAAATGATTTTCTGCTGTTTTCTGCAGTGGAAAAAACTGGACGGAAATTCTTGGCTTGATCGATTTAGTCCCACCAAGAACCTTAGAAGATCTATGAAACTGCGTTGATAATTTTAAAAAATATGCCCACAAAAAAAACTTGTGCCAATACTTCACAAACCGTCCCCCCCCCAAAAAATTTTAGCAGAAAATATCAAATATTTATCATCCGATAGTTTCCTGATCTGAAATAATGCCAAAATATACTGCTGTAACCATTTCAAATGTCATATCTATAAATATGTTACTGATTATAAGAACCATGATTGAAGGATGGGAGAGATTTTAGTGGGCTGGTGATCTTTGCTGGTAAACGTCCATTTAGCATTATGATGGTCACGTGACTCAAATACTCTCTTCTGATTGGCCAGATGTCTTTGTTTACAGTAAATAAAAACACATGGTCTTTTTTATATTGTGGATTTCTCTGTCCCTTTCCTGTTTATTTGTTTGATCACTGTGCTTTTGCATTTTATGGGGACCCTGATGACATTGAGTCTAACCACTGCTGAGTGTGCAAGGCAGTTCTCCTCTATGAACAGCATTAAAACTTCATTGAGGAACTCCCTTGGCCAGGAAAATCTATGTGATTTGATGCTAATTGCATGTGGTGGCCCATTGCCCAAAGAATTTCTTCCAGGACCTGTTGTTGATCAGTGGTTTGTATGTGGTAATGGTGGTTGTCACCTCAAGCGGCCACAAGAAAATTCCTGGCCAGATTGTGGATACCACAGATAATTTATTACTGGATGAACTATGAACTGTTGTATACTCAATAAAACTGCAAACACATAATTACTGTTTTCATTACACAAACTGATTATTGTCTCCGTTGATTCCAGTGCAATTTTAATAGCTAGTAATTTTTGTTGGGCTAGTAAGAAATTTGTTGGGTTAAATTAAGAAATCTGGTTAGGCTAGTGGATTTAAATTTTACTAGCTGAGGGGATAGTGAGTGTAAATTTTTTCTGGTCCTGCATTAGAATCTGCCATTTTATCTACTGATAAAATTTCTGAACAGAGAGTCTTAATTTGTCACTATTTGGGCATGACTGCTGTCTAATGACAAACTGATTAGATATTGGAATAAAACAGCGCAGCCAAGTCACTACTCTGTGCATGTCCACATATCAAAGGTCCCGTTTTGTGAATTGGCATTGTTTGATTTCCTCTGTGAATACTGCATTGTGTCTGGTGTGTTTATTGTTATTATTATTCATATAGTTACCTATTATTCCTATTGCATAAATTTTTGGGTGGGCGATAAGATTGGGGGAAAAAAACCAAAAATAAGCTTGAAAATGACCGGTTGGATTAATTTCCTTTAAAATAACCAACTTTATTATAAACAATGTTAAAAGGCTTTATATGTAGCCCATGTATGTATACAACATAAACTTCTAAATATGAATGATGAACCTGTTTGGCAAAATAGTTTCAAACACTAAAATAATATTGGGTGAATCGACTAAGACCAGGGCAAACAAACCAAACATAGTGGAGCTAATCAACTAATAACAGGGTGAATCATGCCGACTGGCCTGTAGAGCGAATCAACCAGGATGTATTATTATATAAGCAATGCTTAAAGCATCCCACTTTTCAACATTCTATGTCCCTTTCGAGTTAAATGAGTATCACTAAAATGATGTAAATCTAATATGAATGTTGGGTGCCTCCGTGGTCTAGCGGTAGCGTGTTGGACCACAGATCACTACCACTCATGTTTGAATCTAGGCGTGGGCATATCTGAAGGTTGTTTCGTCTTTGTCTTCACTTCATTACCTTTGGAAGTCGCTTGGCCCATTTAGCCTACCATGTGCACAAAAGTGGCTGTAAAACATCAATCATCATCTAATATGAATGTTGAAATAAACAATTTCAATTGAATCTACTATAAACGACAATTCAACTCATGCTGCTATAATTATAATAATACCTAGATCTATTTAATAGTATAATTAAATTAGACTGGTTGGCCTAAATACTGTACGGACACCTTCAGGGCCACATGGCGAGCAGCATGTAACACCATGCCTGAGGTCGACCATGAAGGCTGTGCATTCTACTTTGCCCAGGCATTGTTTAGGAAGGTCCAAATGCTTGGTTTTCAACCAGCCTATATGTCCGACATTGGGACATTCAAACTGCTAAGAAAATTCATGGCATTGTGTTTTCTTCCAGCTCAACATTGAGCCCATTTTCAAGGTTGGGGAAAAAACACTGTTGCATTGAAATATTTTGCAGACTAAATGGATAAAACATACATCAGATGTGTTCAGAGCATCTGGGTCCCAGCTTCATGGAATGTGTACCAGCTGATCATACACACTAATAATGACCTAAGAAGGATGGCATAACTGGCCTGTCGACTCTCTTGGATCTGCGAAAATGTCACTCTATATGATGATGACCTTGCTGAAGCGTCATTAGTGCAATCCAGGTGCATCTTGTTTCAGATAATAAACTGAAAGGACACCAATCTGCACGAGAGTGGGGATATGAGTGCACAGCAGCTTTTGCACTGTTGTAGATCTAGACCTTAAACAGACTTATTTCATTTTTTATCTGTTCAATTTATTACAATATAGGGCATAGCTCAGTATTACGAGATATCCTTTACTTGACGGGGACTGAAGTCTCATTCTTACACCGAACCCCTGGGGGCCCAGGGGGCCCAAGGGCTACGTATATAATGATTTAGATCTACTGATTACGACTCACCCACTTTGACTTAGTAACTTTGACTATTAATAAACTCTTGCTATAAAGATAATCGCAACAATGCAAACAAATCATAAATGTTCACATACAATTTTCATTTTATTATGCTTATAACGGAAAACTTACCATCACTTTCTAACACGTCAATCACTTTTCGATCCATGTTTACGTTGGCAATGTCAAGGTTGAGTTGTGGTTTCGCCGATTGACGATAGATAGCGCTGCATTATTGGGCTAACTAAATTCCATAAAGGTTTATTTAATTGATATCTTTTGTTTCACAATCTCTGATTATGAAAGAGACTAAATACACTAAATTGTAAACACTTATTTCCAGTGTGGTTCATTTTATTGAGTGGCTGTTCAAAACTGCCCCCACCACCACTCATAGGGGAACAGTACGAAAAGTTAGAGCCGAAATACCCCGAGGGATTCTAGACAACTCGTACCCAAACCATCCCGTACTGAAGACAAGACAACTCGTACCCTCTTCTGTGACAACTCATACCCCTTTCTGATTCTAAATGGTATTTAGGTGTTTTAATTTTGTGCACTATTGTAAATACATATAATAACATTAAAATAAGTAGATACATTAAAGTACCAGGATAGCACAAGAAAATGAAAACTCTTATTTCCATTGTGGTCCTGAGGAGAAAAATCACGTATATATGTTACAGTTAATCTGTAGAATCAGGTAATATGTATGTTACCTGAATTATTCAGGTAATACGTCTATTGCTAACTCAGATTTAATACACATTACCTGAAAATTTAAGGTAATATACATATTATCTAACTATACAAATTAACTATAACATATATGAGAACAGACTAAAAAAAGATCTAATTAAACATACCTAGACGCACACATCGATTCTTAATGAACACATAATGACATATTCACAATGAATTATCATGAAATATACAAACACGAGCAGATCTCTACTCATAAATTAATTACAAATGAATAAATTAATTTTAACTCCTAATATGTTACTCAGCCCAAACGTGCCTTGAGGAGCATTGATTTGTTGCAGTATCCGGCGATGTTCTCACAACAGAGTTTAAATAATAAACTCTGTGTTGACTTCTCCGTTCTGTTAAATCCCTAAAGACACCAGTATTACAGATGAATACATCTTCGGTTACCCCTAATAGGTCAGTTAAAGAACCTAGGGATTATTTTTGACCAATGTATTAACATATATTAACATGTCACTCAGTATGCCCAGCTGCCTACTACCATCTTAAGAACATCCTCTGTTTAAAAGTATTCTTGACACAAGAATCACTTGTAACTGTAGTCCATGCCTTTGTTACATCTCGTATACACTATTGTAACTCCCTGTTATATTGCAAATCTAATTATAACATTAATCGCCTTAATAGTGCTTCAGAATAGTGCAGCTCGCATAGTGACAAATACTCGAAAATATAATCATATCACCCAATTCTTCAAAAACTACATTAGCTACATGTTAGACAACGTATCCATTTCAATATTTATTACTGAAATGGCACCTGAATACCATACGTGTGGTAAAATACAATGAAATGTATTTAAATACAGATACAAATAGTTTTGAATGAGTCAAATACAAATAATTTAAATGAAAATGTATTTAAATACAAATAAAATACATTGGAAAGTATTTCAAATACCTATTCAAATAGTTTCACATACCTTTCACTTTCAGGATACATTACTAGGTAAAACAAACAAAATGATATATCAAGAGTTCGATCGAGATATCTAGTTTATCATCATTGTCACATGGTTTCCATTCAAAGGGTCCAGCATCTGATTACGTTTGATATGGCTATTATTCGAGGTCCACCGCAGATACATCAGCTGTTGAAAGGTTTTGTCAGTTAGGCTGCATCTCTCTGGATAAAACAGCTTCCCAGCGATGCTGAAAAGGAGGGGTTTGTGGTAACGAAATAAAACTACTTCGTTGCGATATTGCAACTTTTTACTTCGTTATTTTCATTTACTTCGCTTCATTTTCGTTACTTATTTAATCATAGCATAGCTTATAATTTGAGAGACAATTGATACAGTTGCTGCAAATTATCATTACAAGTTGTCAACAACTTGTGTGTGTTTGATGAATTCGTGGCAAACAAATACATATTTTAATATGGGGTGCTATTGAAATGAGTTTTGTAAGAATGCTAACATTTGGTATACATGTTTCAGTTGATGCTCACTGATATTCAAGACTCGTCATAATTTTGCCAACCTATTTTTGAAAGGTCACTTTCTCATACAATATTTTAGCTGAAGCCAACTGTTTTTTTTTTAAGATTCATCATAATAACATTTCGGCAACACCAACTTTGATAATTAATTTGTGCTGAAGTTGAACAAGGGATTTATTCAGTGAACTTAAGATGACAGCATATGTCTATCGATGCATTGAATTTTGTTCACTCTTGTGCACTGTGTATTTGATTATCATATTTTGTGTTACAATACATTTTATCTTCCACTTCTACTTTTACTTCAGTTACTTTTAGAAAGTAGTTTTACTTTTCACTGAAGTATGTTTTTACAAGTTTACGTTTACTCAAGTAGTTTTGAAGAGGCTTACTTTTACTTCTACTCACGTACAAAATAAAAGTAGTTCCGTCACCCCCGCTGAAAAGTATTTCAGCTGAAGCTGAGGATGTAGAGATGCAAAGAAATCTGGGGGCTAACTTGGCTATGGTGTTGGGTATATACTTTCATTTACTTCCCTAAAACTTAGAGGGTAAGTGCCTTCGGTCATGTATGAGCTTGTGGGTGTAATCATCTACGTCTGACTTCGTGCTATTTGTAGTACTGGCAGGATTTCCGGCAATGTTAATAAATGTGCTGAAGAGCCAACGACATTTCTTGGTGGGATGTGGTTCATCGGTGGTGTCTTTGTCTGTGTGTGAGCTGTCACTGTTACTGAGTCATCAGCTCGTGTTCGCCACTGCAGCTTAAAACGTGGATCCAGTGAAGGCGCTGTCAGAAATGCATCGCTTGTTTCATAAGGTGACAACATTTTTTGAACGGATGCTTTTAACTGATTCACAAATGTGCTTTAATACTTCGAACTCAGTTCTTCAAGTTCAGCTTTCAGGATGCGAACACATGGCACCACCATACTTTCAGTAACAACATTGTTGCACCGGATACATTGTGTTGCACTCTCAAATGGGATGATAATTTCAGGTAAGTCATTTGAGAATATTTTTGTCATAAGCATTTAGCTGATGTTGGTTGGAGCGTAGTGATTTTTCTGGAACACACAAATGGATCGTATCCATAGCCAGTTGCGAGTTACACCGAGTGGCGTTGCCTGACTGCAAGCGTTTCTAACACTCTAGAAACTCCGAGACATGTATTGATTTTAGAGCATGCGTCACAATTGCTGAGGTATTTCTAAGTACTTTATTCATGCTAGCTACTTGCTTGGTGCCATCCTTAATCACTAATTGCCAAGTGTGTGCAAAGCAGGATACATAGTCATTAACATAGTCAAACAGTCCCTCATCAAACGTGGATGTTGAAACATCAGCTTCATCATCAGACTCATCATCAATAGAGTCTGGGCTATCGTGCACAGTGACTTTCTCAAAGCCAGGAAGTTTTAATCGCTTTTATCGTATACATTTTTTTAAAGTATTTGAAAGAATTTGAATTTTGTAAATATCAAATACTTTAGGAAAGTACTTAATTACAAAAGCAAATACTTTCAATCCCTAAATGTCAAATACAAATACATGGAGTGTTGACTCCATGTCTTCTGAATACCTGTATGAACTGGTGTCCATTAGAAAGTCATCCTGAAAACTCAGATCATCCAGTCACATACTATTGAAGGTGCCTGTGTCTCGGCTCAAGTCATATGGTGATTGTGCGTTTAGTGTTGCAGCCCCCACTTTGTGGAATAGGTTGCCGCCAGATATTAGAAATGCGTCGTCTCGTGAAAATTTTAAATCCGTTTTAAAAACACATCTGTTCAAGGTTGCTTTCACAGATAAATAATAATTATCTTTTAAATCTCTTATATGGTTTTTACACATATATTATTTGAGGTATTATTATATTACATATTATTTGTACATCGAATTTAAATGGGTCTTGCTAGTAAGGGCGCATTATTAAATATACATTATTATTACTATTATATTATATTATATTATATTATATTATATTTATATATTATATTATATTATATTATATTATATTATATTATATTATATTATATTATATTATATTATATTATATTATATTATATTATCCTGACAAGCTTTGACTGTGGCTTGAGTAGATGTGATTCGCGATCCAGCAGAAGGAATATAGTATGCAAAAGGTGGGCTGCCATTTGCTGCTCGATAATTTCAGTGTATGTGCCAACCCTCCACATCATTCTTTGTCCTGACACTCTGGTTGAAGACTGACCAAGATGGGGGAGTCATACTGTGCTGTCAATCCACGTTGAACGAATATATTCACAGACAAGGAAGAGCGTCATTCGATGCCTCAGTGGGTAGGACATCCTTGACAACCTTGAACAACCGAAAAGATATGAAGTAGTATTAGAATATGAATCCCTGATACAGAGGGGTGGTAATTTGTTGGTTTATACCTCATTTAAACGAGACTACGTTCTGGATCACTGCTGCAGGACATCGCACCTTGTCATTGCGATGGTTACAACATCAATTAACGACTCACGACGACTGTAATCATTGGGCGGCGATCAGTTTACGCCTGCCACGTTGTGTAACTCCTTCCAGGATTGTATACGTACATCGTTTCACGGGGCACAACCATAATCACTGTTGGGTCAGGATCCTGAATGGACCGTTCTATTATTTCCTCGGGTACGTCAAATACGATCAGAGGTTACAGTCACGCTGATATCACACACATTATGGCGAGGCGATAAATATGTATGCAGGCGAGTGCTTTAATCAGCATCCGGATCAATCAGTTGTGATTCGTCATGGATCGTTGGTAGGCTTCAATCAGTACGACTCCCCGCGAAAAGATCATCTCTGCGCCGCACCTGCCTGTCGACGCTACGAGAGATACCTATAAAGAAAATAAATGAGCACATCATTATTAAAGTGGCATTGTAATATTGCTGTCATGGTATCGATCGAACTAAGACTTCTTATCGTTGGGATTGATCACACACACAAAATAACTATACTTCCCAACATCCGATGGAGTAAATCACTGACAAACTATTACCCTTGAATTATTTCACACACAATTCACAGTTTTATGTGGGTTTTTTTTTCTTCAATTTAATAAACTCCGAAAAAATAGTGTTTTATTAGTCTATGCTTATATTCTATGATTAGCCACTTAGTCTTCTTGTAATTATTAATCATACAAAACACACAACTGAACAGCGTATATTTAAATTTATCTCCATATGCCGTAGGAAATTATTTATAATTACTGAAGCATTATTGATATGGTATTTCTCAAATTTATACAGATAATACCCGTACATAATGATACAGAAATATATTATTCTATATAGGATGGATGAATGTTGTTTAACGACGCATGGGCACAATTAAGGCCATTCAGTGTCCTTCTATTCCATATAACAACACTGAAATAAACTCTAGCTTAGAATCAAAAGGGTGTACGAGTTGTCTCAGATAGGGGGACGGGTTATCTTGTCTTGGGCACGTGATGTCTTGGATACGAGTGGTCTTGATAATCCAGAATGTCCTTTCCTCGCGGCCCGTTATTTAATTCAATGGAGACGGCAGAGCCATTTAACAGCTACCCACGATATGTTGTGACGTTTCGACGTTTTGACAGGATCGAATTCGTGATATTTGGTGGTTAGAGCAATTATATCCCTGAGCACAAATTAAGTAGCACGAGCTTAACCGCTAAATCATCGGAGCTCATGACATAAATAATATAAGGAACGGTAATAAAATTTAATAATCGCGATTTAATTTCATCATAGCTAATATTATAATATTATTAATTTACATACAAAACCATTATTTTTAAACTAACTGTCAGTTGATTAAAGATAAAGCTAACTGTGTGTGCTGATTAAAGATAAACTATTTGAATTATTCATATGGTCAAATATTCGGGTGATTCCGCTCTTGAGAATCACATTTATTATGAGTAAGAACTGAAGTATTAGGATGGTAAATAGATCAGTTCAAGGTTTCCACTCACTTGTACCATTTTCATAAATGCACAGCAAATATTTTACTATGTTCGTATTCAATTAACCAACAAACCACACACCAGCATACACCTCACATCTTAAAGTTAGTAAATTGTCTTACGTAGATATGTGTTAATTATTAACCTATAAGCTGATTAAACTGTCTATGAGTTGCAATCATTGTACGAGTTGAATAGGTTACGATTTAAAGTGACCTCAATCACTCTGTTTCGAACAGATATCGAGTCCGGATAGATCCATTAATTTTAACTGTTTCCTGTTTCCTTCATAATGTCGCCAACTATGGCTAAAGTAATTTTCTGTGGTAGATCTATCAGAATGAGTAACTCGTAGGTAAAATGTCTGATGATCGAGAACTGATCGAGAGCTTAAGGGCGGATATCGTCCGGCTTGAAAGCGATTTGTTAGAGGCGACGAATAAGAACGCGCAGGCCGCGGAATATGGACTGGCAGTTCTGGAAGACAATAACAAATTGAAAGAAAAGTTGGAAGAGACTGAGCTACAATACGATGCCGTGAAACACGAATTAGAATGCGCTAAAGAGGTGTACTTCATCGTTCAATTTACAATAATTTATGAAACTTCTAACAATGTTATTTTGATGGTAGTTATTATCTTCATGCCATGACTCATGTCAGTCATGAGTGGACTGACTGTCATGACATGTTGATGCTGGTTAATATGGGAACTTCGTCACTTGAGACCTAATGCCAAGTAATGGTAATCAGAATCCCACTCAATATTGTAGACATTGCACTGCTGAAACTTAATCACATTTTGCAATTTTTTAAAGTAAACAACTTTGTTTTCTAATTCATTATCTGTCAAAATAGGGACATTTTTCAAGATTTGACGTTGAAATGTATGTACAGCATATTTTGGATGCTCTTTACTCCAAATAGTGTTCATCTGACAACAAAAATAATGTCCCGACCTGTTTTTCAGGGTTATTTCCTTCCAACGAATAATTTACCGTTTTGTACACCAATTCATCCGGAGGCCGAAAAAATTTGGCATTGATATTTTTAGTAATAAATTCACTGTCCCCTTGTGAGGTGATTAAGAAGGTTTTTAGTTGAAGAAAAAAATACATTATTAACATTAACTTTTGAATTAGTCTCCCAGGTTTTATCATTATGACAGTCACAATTACAGCAATGCTAATTAATAGTAATTGATGACAAAAATTCATGATATTTATCTGATGTGGTTATACTATAACCACATACTGAGCTTTTTACGTTTGTATAAAAGTTTTTATCAAACTACCAAAGTTAATTTCTTATGAAAGTGCCTAACTTGTGACATACTAAATTGTGAATTGTTCTCCCCTAACATGTTGTAAGTTATAGACTGCACCAATTTTACTGTTTAATCCAAAACATAATTTTGGGGTACTTTAGTCATCATTTAATTTGATGGTTATTTTCAAGTCGGAGTGCAGTACATACTGGAAGTCGGCGTACACACCATAGTTATTACATTTACAGTCTACCTGCTTGTGATACACAGTGTTATGTAAGCTATGTTATCCAGCTAATCAGGGCTAATATATCAAGATGTATTATGGCACCAAATGTTCCTCATAGCTGCTACAGAGGAACATGTTATTGAAATATTTTTGTGATTGTGTTCATTCTGTTGTATTGTAATTTGTATGTACTGCAGTGCATGTAATAAACTCACTGTCTTTACCAATATACTTTGATTTATACCATCCCAGGAAGATTTATATCTTAACTAACAATCATATGGTACACTATATTGTAAAGCTGCAAGATAGATATTGAATCTCCACGTTGCTCATGTCTCTGGGTTGTTTCATCTGCTAATTTCATACAATATATCACCAGTGCCAAGACTAAGTATCATTTTTGAATGTAGTAACTACCCTCCAGTAATTTTGAATATTTTATTATGTCTTGTATAGTTTGGGAATACTTTTATGAGCATTATCTATTTTGTTCATAACATCTGAAAGTGAACTGTCCCTTTAATTCATACCCTGTCACTGTTTCCATATAGCATTGTTGGATTAATGAATCATACTCTGGTTCTTGGTGTATTAGTTATGGCTGAATACACCCCAGTCCTGGTCATTATTTTGTTGTTGTTAATTATTAAAGTACTTTTCATTGATTTGATAGTTATGTTTGATAGAGTCCTCGGTGACATTAAAACTGTGGTCTTTTTATTCTCCATTCCTGTCTTAAATGGTTTATAATATTATGATACATGTCAGGGAAGTACAGAGCTTTCAAGCTAAATAAATTTTCAAGTCTGCTATTTACAACTGTCCATCTTTCTTTGGCTTTTGTTTCCCAGGTGGGTTGGCTATATGCCCCAGATATTACCCTGGATGAGGCTAAGCAAATAACTAACCCTGTTCTTGTTGGTATGTGTTTAGTTTTGATGTTAAACTATGTTAGAACTCCACAAATAATAGAATATCAACACAGGAAGATGGTAGTGTTCTTCCAGTAGTGTTATTTGGCACCTATTCCCAGAAAAGTAAGCTATTTCTGTAACTCAAGCATTTTATCATTTTGTAACTGAAATTTCAAATAGTGGTTTGGTTGACTAGTTTCATTCTTTTGTAATACTACGGCTTCTAAAGACCCTGAAAAATATTATATATTAAGCCGAAAGAACTGACATATTTTAGCTATGCTGAATAACTTCTTAGAAAACTCGGGATTTTGAAAATTAAGGATCAATTTGAATATGAAATTACACTTTTTATGAATAAATATAGGTAGAACAAACTCTTTCGTTCTTTTGATAAAGTTGTTAGTTATAATAATGGTGGACTTGTAACTAGAGAATCAAATCAGATATATATTCAACGGTGTGACTCCCACCTTTGCTAGCAAATTACCTATATTTGAATTTCCTAAAATATGGAACAAATGGAGTTAATGTGCTCAAAATGCATTAATTTCTCGACCTATGCTGAAAAGGCAGCTTAAGACTGAAATATCCCACTATGCAATTAATGTAAGATGTGTTAACACTCATTGCAGACTGTTAGCAATGATCAAATCCTCCTGGTAATTATTATGAACTTTCACCTAATTTTACTTATTAAAAATAAGGTTAAATTCTGTTTTCCTGCTGGTCTGGTTCTTTTAACTGGGATTCAATTTTTGGTCATGCCATCTGCTTTTTTTGGGAGGGGGGGGGAAGTCAGCAATAGTTATCCTGGTCCTTTCAGTTTGTATTGTATCCAAAATGTTTCTATATTATAATTTCTTGTATCACTTGTTATTTCAATAGAATAAAATCTATTTTACTTATAATGACCATGGAAAAACCCCATCATATTTTATACATACAATTGGAATGGGTATTGTATTGTGTGAAGCTCATGATGGTGGACCATGATATAGGATATCATATTAATGTCTTATGTGGGGAACTTGGTTCCAGTGGAGTTAATTGGGAAATATTCAAGAATGTTGCTGAAAAGTGCCACCTTGCCCTGAAACCCCCCTTCATATAAAAAAATAAACCTCATTTGTTATACATGTATATTTGATATTCTGAAAGTATTAGTTCCAAATGTATATGTAATTACATTTCACTGTTTTTGTGATTGAAGCTTGTCTTATATCGTGTAACATTCAGTAACAATACTATTTCATCATTTAAATATCTGGTTAAAAAAAGTTATTTCTATCTGTGTAAATTTTATATATACTATTACATGTGTCACCAACTTGTTTTTGTGTTTTATATCATGTTTATGCTTCTTTTGCTGAAGTCAGCAATCTTGTGATACATCAACTGCCATAGAAGCATGAAGGAGATTACTCTCAAATTGTGACCCCTTTCTGTCCATACCCCATAATTAGCCTCTGTCAGATCTCAGTAGTGTATGTACAGTGTAAGTTTTCTGTGTGGTCAAAGTTGTCAACTGTTGACAGTAACAGAAAGATGGGGCTGAAATTCTCCAACAGTTATCACTACTAAAGTATTTTAAGTCCTGTCAAAGTTTTTAGTGAACTGTATTCCTAATGGCGTATAGAATGCAAGTCCTGGTCTCATTACACATAAACGTGATTGTTTTGTCATGATGATTGGTCAGTGTCAATGTTTATACTAATGACTGTTGTAAATAGAAACATTTGTAGCTTAATAAACTATTTTATTATCATATAATGGGAATGCCTATAGCTATATATTGTGTTTTATGATGTTTATATTTTACATCAGTACTAATATTAGTTATCTTTATTGTTATTTCCTCACACTACTTCAAGATGAAGGAATAAAAAAATCTTTATGTACATTTATATTCTATCACTCTGATCATTCTTTCTGCATACAATGTAAATTGTTTAGCTATCAGTAATTTAATGCGATGGAGTATCCTAGCTAGATGCATCTTTTATGGAATGATTGGTTAATTATGTAACAGTACTTTGTTGGTTCATTGTTTTTTATGAGGGTGTTGATCCTGTTTTTTTATTATGCTATCTCATAAGTGAATCAGTTAAATTGTGTTTAATTCAAGGAATATGTGCATATTATAGTATAGGGCATACACATTCTGCTATTTCCTTCAGCATACATTTACAAAACAGGTGCTTAAGTTTGGCTTTGATAAAAATGTGTAAAATTCCAAATCAAGAACCAGTATTATTTTCAGTCGCTTACTCCCATTATGTGTATGCCTTCCCCAATCCTGTTTATTGTGCAAAACTAATTTATAAATTTGTTTCATGCTTATGTATGTTGTCTTCAAAGGTTTAGTGAAATGTTGACACACCTGTTAAAATCTAGGGTAGTGTTTTTTTTTTTACAAATATTTATTATTTTCCTTTCTTCCAGTTGGAAAATTAAACTTTGCCTTTTATATTCATATAATTTGAGGGAAGTCTTGACTAGTGATAATATTTGCAATCTAGTGGATATTTATATTTACTTACCCAGCTGGAAAGAATTGTTTTATAGTTCTCCAAGACAGTGATCGTTATCATCATAAAAAGAGATAAAACACTTCAACAGTTATTGTTTCAGTACTTATCTTTCTAGAAGTAAATATTTTGATTCTTTGCCAACCTTTTTGGCACAATACCTTACAGACTAATAATAAACTATGTGTTTTTGTATCTTTATCAGAAGAATAGATAATGGTAGATGAGCAAAAAATGTAGACACAATTTATTAAAACAAAATGAGATGTAACACGTTTGCATTTTCTAATGTGTAAAACTATTTAGTGCAGGGTGTATATAACATACACTTGAATTCTCAGTTATCAAATATACAGACATTTAAGAAATAACGATTGCTGTGTATCCTGTATAGGATATCTTGTATCGCACTGCTGGTTATGGCTAAACTGTCATCACTACATGTATGTATGGGATATGATTTATTGATATTGCATAAGAATTATGTGCCACATTGATGTTGCAAAGATAACTACTACCATTAACAACTGACCAATAACAAAGATATCCAATTACATTTATTGACTTAGATAAGCCATTAACAAGTGATTATATGGTCAATCTACTGAATGTTCATTGTTTCCTGTAAAACTAGGTTCTAATATAATCTTCTCCACTTCCTTTTAACCACACATCTTAATAATTTCATGCAGATTTTATAAATGTGGTTGCAGTATATACTGCATCTCTTATTAGTATGCTGGGAGTTCCAACAGTCAGTTGCATACTAGTACATAAAATATGTCGAATGTACCGAGACATATATGATGCCTAAATCCAGAAATACTTCACGTTATGTGAGGACCCTCAGTTTATTGGAGTGGCATGTCCATGGTTTGAATGCGACAAATGTGGTTGCTATTTTTTTAAATCAAGTGAGGGCTGGGTTCTAATGTACTGCAGATGTGTAGGTCAGGCTTTCCATTCTCTGTCTGTCGGATATTTCATCCGATCATCTCATTTTCCTGAGACTTGAACCCGTGTTCCAGGCGTGACACTAGTACCGAGTCAGTACAGACACACACTAATATCAACTGGTAAATTTATATAATAAACCTGAGGCAGGCTAGTAAACATTTGGCCGACTAGTGATGTCCTCCTTATGTGTTAAATATATTTACTGACCTCATAAAACACCAAATTCTGTTAGCTTAGACTTACAGCTGCTGCATTTATGCCGTTTTTGTTATATTGAAGTTGTCACATAATCATCAGGTAACTTACAGTGGCTTTATTTTTGTTTTTCAGATGTTGAACAAAGTACAGCACACACACAAGAAAGCGAGTGAGGTTGGAATTCATCAAGAAGAACGTCTCCTCTTTGAGAGTGCTTCGAGAGAAGCAGAACTTCTTGAGGCCATCACCGAACTGGAGAGCGAACTGAAAATATGCAAACAGCAACTGGAACGAGTACAGACTGAAAATGATGTAATGTCAAAACAGATATACGATCTGAGCCAACAGGCAGAACAGCTTGAGTCACAGCGAAAGCAGATGAAAAAGGAAATCAAGGAGTTGAAGTACAGAGAGTCCAGAAACCTCAATGATTACTCTGAGCTTGAAGAGGAAAACATCTCACTCCAGAAGGCCATACTGCAACTGAAACAGGCTCAGGTTGATTTTGAGGGTATGAAACTGGAGAATGCTCGCTTGAAAGAGGAAACAGAGGAACTGACCCAAGAATTGGAGGCTTTGGCAAGGCTGAAGAACATCATTGAAAAGAACCTTGATGAAGCCTTGACCTCACTGGAACATGAACGTGAGCAGAAACATGCATACAAAAAGGAGCTTGATCAAAGAATTAACACAGAGTCAATGTTTACTCTGCAAACATTGGCTTCTCTTGGACTTGGGGATCTGAATTTGAATCAGAATGATATCCACAACAGAGATGATGATACCGATGGTCAGAATAATCCTGCCTTCCAGCACATAGAGGCTGACATCTCAAAAGAGTCCTCACCAAGTCCTTCATCGAGCAGCACCCAGGACATCGTGGGTGACCTCTTTTCAGAAGTCCACCTATCCGAGGTGCGTAAGCTTGAACAGATGCTGGAGAAGTCAGAAATGGAGAGGTCAACCGTACATAAGGCACTACAAGAATCTCAGAATGAACTTGAAGCTGCCAAGAAAGAAATCACTTCACAGAAGGAGCGCATGTCAGAAATGAAAGGGCATCTGTCAGCCATGGCTGCCATAACCTCTGGTCCAGAACCGGATGATGTTGACATGTCTGCCGGTGAGGAAGACTTTGATGATGCCCATCCCGAAATAGCAGCAATGAAGAAGAAAGTACACCAGCAGGAGATGCGATACTCTGCTGCACTGAACCAGATCTGTGATCTCCAGGAGCAGGTGAAATTACTCCAAGAGAAGTTGGCTGAGACCCAAGACAAAGAGAGTGAGGCACAACTTCGTGAGGAGGTGAACAAACTGCGTAACAAGATGATTGAGTATGAGGAAACTATGAAGACTCTTGACGAAGACTTGAAGACAATGTCTCAGGTTGCTGGTGAGAGCCAGGGAAGTCTAAACATGACACAAGACGAGCTGATTAAGGTCACGGAGGACCTTGCCCAGCTATACCATCTCATCTGTGAGATGAATGGGGAAACACCAAACAGGGTCATGTTGGAACATGTCCAGGGCAGGAAGATACGTAGAAGAGAAAGTCCAAAGGATAGTGATGAGAGCAACACATCTGATAGGGAAAGGTCACCCGAAAAAGAAATCAAGAGTGACGAAGAATCTCGTGGTGACCCTATTACTTGCTACAAGCTGGTCGAAACAATCAATGACCAAGTGAAATATCTCAAGAGAGCTGTTGATAGAACAATTGAGATGTGTCGTCAGCGACAGCAAATGTCTTCAACATCCAGTGACGAGGTCAGCGAACTGCAGGAGCAGGTCGTCAAGCTGAAAGCCATGTTGTCAACCAAGCGTGAACAGATTGCTACACTAAGAAGTGTACTAAAGGCCAACAAATCAACAGCTGAGGTCGCATTGGCCAATCTGAAGGCCAAATATGAAAATGAGAAGTCCATTGTCACAGACACGATGCAGAGGCTGCGGAATGAGCTAAAGGCTCTAAAGGAAGATGCTGCTATGTTCGCATCATTGCGTGCAATGTTCGCACAGCGTTGTGATGAATATGTCACACAGCTGGATGAGTTGCAGAGACAGCTGGGAGCTGCGGAGGAAGAGAAGAAAACACTGAACTCCCTGCTCAGAATGGCAATCCAACAGAAACTGGCACTCACCCAGAAACTGGAGGACATGGAATTTGACCGAGAGAGACGTAACATGAGAAACAGAGGTCAACACAAACAAAAGGCTGGTACAAAGTCAGGATTTAGCCAACAGCACAGCCATCAAGATGATCATGGGAGACATTCACTTCGTTATAACAACCGTAGAGATCACTAATACACAAACACACACATACCCACAAACAATACAGTCAATTTATCAAATCAAATTACTTAGTGATCAGTAATATCATGTTTAGTATGGTAATATTTATTTTAGTTAGTATGTACAGTAACTGTGCTGTAAACAAACAAGATATGTGGTCAGTTCTATGTCGACATTCTTAGCAGTCATCCTGGATGTGTGTACCGGTAGCACACCATTTGATATTATGGGCGCTTGGTTGACTGACTAAGCCAAATCAGCTGTTAAAATACTTCAAGCCAAATGCATTATTTATTCCTTAATTTTCAGCTTCTGCAGGTGATTGCCTGCATGATCCATTTGCATTGCATTGTTTGTACATTTCGCTTTTTGTTTCAATAAAAACAAATTGTGACTCCAGCTGGAGATGGTGCTGTTAAAATGCCAGCTGCTAGTAGCAGTTTTGTAGGGTGTGCAATACTTCACTTCCCCCCTTTTTTCATTTTTATTATGCATTCAAGCAAGTGTTGTGATACTCTAGCTGGAAGAACAAGGTTGGACGACAAATGAGTTGTTGCAGCTTCAGGTGTTTGTTTTGCTGATGAACTATTTAAGGATATATTCATCGGTGTTAAGTTTCTGTGTGCTCTGTGTATTGTGTACGTGTTTCAGACCTGTGATTCTATCATTATAATATGCCACTAACACAATTTCCAGGGCTACATTTGATTATAGAATGAAAGCCCCATTTTAAACCTATTTATCTGTACAAAATTGAGCTAAATTATTGATGTTTTAGATTTTATAATATAGCAATTTATTACTAAACACAGAAATATGTTTAGAAGGTCAATCTCAATTTGAATAATGTTATGGTGTGTATAACATGAACACATGCATATTTTATGTATTATTAACAAATAATACTGATTTGTCACACATATACACACACCAGACATGTACACAACAAAGAAAGTTTCCCCATCATGTTTTATGATATGCTGGTATTGGGTACTGTTTTAACTATCACATATTTGTTTTATTCCCATGGTAACCTGTTAATTCTACCAATGTTGTGAACATGCTGATGATGAATTGATGTGTACTGTTACGTGTTTCAGCATCAGCTAATTTTAGTGTACCTTTGCCATAATGACTAGAATTATAATAAACATTGTATACATCTGGGGTGTCTCTTAATGTGTCAGTAATAAAAAAATATATGTTCCCATCTACATCCATTTACCAGATAATTAACAACTTTATTATTCACTAAATTACTTCAAAGATCATACAATTACATTATAATATGTTCTATGAAACACAGAAAACGTGTGTGTGTGCGCGCGAGTGCGTGCTTGCAAAAAGGCATACATAATGTATTATTTAGAGATAAATTGCTCCATGCACTAGAGTGAATATTTCAGATCCACCTTGACCTCAAGTACCCTGCCAGTGAAACAAATAAAAGCTGTTTTATCATGTATAAGGATATTCAATAGCTTACCAGCAGTTTTGCTTGGCCAGATACATTAATGATACCCAAAGTATAATTTATCTAGTGGACACATCTACTGGTATAAATATATATATGGTTGACGTATATACTCTTTCTCATCACATTAATATCATTAGATTTTAGGAGCCAAGAACTACATATTAGTTCTCGAAATGTTAGACAAAATATCTCCCCCCCCAAAAAAAAAAAAATATATATATACTAATAGTAGAGTATATAAATAGAAAATATTCAGTGATCATCAAAACCCATAAATGTTATTCTAAACTTATGGGATTTTTTTACACGTATTTAAATTAACAATATGCTGGTTGGGCTACTTTTTACATTCTTCCACTTGATTATTATAAGAACTGTTTATAAGATAAATTGACGTTGGTAACAGTAGTACAATTATTTGATGAATCCAATTTTTTCCCATATTTGAATCTTAATGAACTCAACTTAATTATTCCAATTATGCCATCTGTTGTTCGTATTTGCAGGAGGTAAAGATTTAGTCTAATACTAACGATGAGTGAGATATTGTTATAATTCTAATGCTGCTGTTATGAGTTCCACATATATATACTCCATATATATATATATATATATATATATACTGGGTAATAAACGTTTCAGGTCTGAACTCTACACATAATGTTAGGCACTTATCTGAATGTTATATTTTATGGATGTCTCGTCGAGAGATTCAGTAAGCTTGGTAAGTTCATGATCTTTTCCTGATAATATATCGGCATCAAATGCATCGTTTATTGAAGGAATAGGTTTAAGAAATTAGTAAAAAGTAGACAGCATTTTCTGATTTTTATGCAGAATCCATGGCACATGCTCCTCAGGTCAGGTTGGCAAGGATTATGTTGAATGATAGGTTTCCCGTTTCTTGTATGTGTGGCTTTAGTCTCTTGAAAAATCACTTGCCAGTAAGTCACCTGGTGATTATGGATTGAGCATTGTTCTAGAATGCTATACCTAATATAGTCGTGTAGACATCATACAATTATAAGGAAGATTAATAAATATTTACTTGCAACATAGTCTTCATTCATTTCTTAAATTTGTTTACTTCTCACTTATTTGATGTTTTAATTATAATGGACCTCCAATCACACTGTCTACGTTTGGCTGCCTACAAATACCTTAGTGCAATTATTGTTGAAGCTGCTGATTCTGGTTTAGCTGTTATTTACCTTTTTCAAACATGGTAGTTGAGGAGTGACATATCTTTTTGCATCTAGTTCTGCTTCAGATGACAATAAAATGTGGGTATCATTAAGAAGATGAACATACCAGATGAAAAAGTCGTCAAAAGAACAATTCAAACTATCAAAACTAATGCCTAGTTTCACTACAAAATTATATTTATTTGAGATAAATTATTTAATAGAACAATGTAATCCAGCAAGATCCAGTTCACATGTCCAATCCTGGTCAAGATACTTAAAGGCACCAACAGACCTCTAACCGTGTCTTTAGTATTATTTGCCTATAAATCAGATCCTGGTCCATTTTAATATACTCTGTTGTACACAATCTTTGTTATGTTTATATTAAACAATTGTGTTCAATTGATCCCTTGTTGTCTTATATATGTTATATAGCCCCTACTGGTCAGTTGATCTGTATGGTATACATGTATTAGGTATTACATATTTGAAACTGTTATATGTAAATGCATGGGATCTAGTTTGTATATTTCGGACATGTTTTATATCACAATATTCATATTTGGAATATAGATTTGATTCACTAGTACTTTCTGTCTGTCATATTTTGTTGTTAAATGACACTGGGAGATTGCATAACTCAGATGGAAGAGCTCCAAAACTAATGGCTGTATTTTAAAACCAAGTATTACCTGTATCTGTATGAAGTTTCCTAATATCATCTCGGTCCCATAGCCATAAAACCAAGATGTAGCTAGTGGTAAGGCTAAACGAAGACTTCACTCTCTTGTTAAACCATACCCACATATCAAACATTATTATATCAACAAATACAGTCATTTTGAGAGCTGTTAAGTACTTGATAGATGTCTAATATTACTGGAATCTTATAAGGAAGCCATTACTTGCTCATTGGAGGGAATTTGTGATGGAGACTGATGGGCATGACAACAGTCAAAAGACTTTCCCAGACAAGTGAAGGTAAATCTTGAATAATTGAACTTAATAGTTAAAGTTAGGTTCAATATCAAAATAAATATAGATAAAAAAAAGATCAGATAAGATTTTTGTTTTCTGCCTCCTTTTATTGTGATCTTATAAATCCTTAAACTTATTAATCTAATACAGATCTACTTCTAAATATACTCTGTCTTGAAGAGTATTTTAAAAGATGTTGGTCTCCTGCTGCCAGAAGAAATAAAAACTTATATTTGCTGGTTTTTATCAATCTCTGTTGGTGACCAACCAGAATATTTGGCAGAAATACAAATGTATTATAAATTTGGCTCAAACTACATGAAACCTATAACCTAGATATCAATTTCAAAGTTAGATGGCTTTCAAGACATTTAGGCATCCCAAAATCAGTCTTCAGAAGAAGATGAATATGAGATGGCACTGAAATTTCTGGAATTTTCTAAACATAGTCTGTGCTCAAGATTATTTTTCAATCTCTGTCTGTCTATCATTTTGTGTAAAAGAAAATTTTCCAAATTGAGATTTATAAAAAGTCAATCAATCATGACTGACAACAATAGCTTTATTTTAAAATTCACATCATAGTACCAGGAAAAGAAATTTTGATGCATAAATTGAAAAGTTTGCACAGATTATGATATAAAAACTGAGTTATTTTCATTAAAACTGTGTGCTTTTCATACAAAATAGAATGTACTGACACGGAACTGTATACAAATATGGGATTTCAAAAGGAATGAACCACCACAGTTACCAAATATCTTGGTACCGTATATATATATATATCTAGTATTGGTGTTTACAATGATCTGGATGGGGATAGGTCTCTTCTGATGGCCATTATGATATAAATATTAGATCATTATAGATGGAATATTTCAGTAATCTCATTTATTTTCTCGATGATGCACGATCCCTAAGATATTTATAGTTTGATATTTACAGATACCCCGTCAAAGAGAAGTATTCTGCTGTGTAACATCCATATAAATACCCAGGATCAAAGGTCAGTGAGTTTGATTGTTCTTTCAAAGGAACATTAATTTTGTTATGCTACTGAGGTAAATTAGACCACTCAGACACAAAAACAATTATATGGAATATGTATTATCTTTCACTGAATCCGTTTATCTGTCTGGGATAAAAGACCACGAATTTAGGAATTTTCTGGGAAACAATTCATGATTTGAAGGTGGTCAGGTGATATACGCATCATATTTCTTATATAGTACACACTCCAGGATACTCTGTCACTTTAACATCCCAGTCTCTCAGTACTATCTCTTCATTAGTATTACATTGTTGTTGAATCAGAATGGTGTCCTTTAATTAGAATAAATATAAGATAATTTTTAGGACAATCTGACATCACAAAGTCAGCATAAGCTTGAATGATGGTATTATTGAATCGGTTTCTGCTTCCAATATGTCATAGTATTCTACAGTAGAATATCACGTAGTGTGGCCTTTAAATGTCCCACTAATTTGACAGTTACGTCACCAAAGATCATATTCTTTGACGTCACTTTACGAGCTCAGCTCAAAATTAAACCTGTTCATTCCCTAGAGGCGCTGCTAGTTATGATCATAACGCAATTATAAATATTTTTTTATTTCGCTAGATGGCAGCATAGAAAGAGTTTCTCTTACACATTTCAATAATGGCTCTTTTAGCCAACCAAATCTATAATAATAACTAAATAAGCACACGACGTGACATTAAATTATTAGTGACACTCATCACAATCAGGATCATCATTCGGCATTGTGTTTGTATGCCGAGAGAAATGCTAATTTGATTTAATTATTTGTTTTGGCTACGGAGACACAATCAGCCAAATTATATTACCATATCGGAATCAAAGACTTACCGCCAAATACATAGTACGCTCCATTTGGATTTGAGAAATAATGTGACCTATGTTAGAAAATTGTGTTCAAAGTTTTGCCAGTCCCCGCTAAGGACCTAAAACAGACCCTGTCCGGTGGCGCCACTAGCGGAGAAGCCGCACATCACACCTTCAGTTTGAATCGAAAAGGCTTCGATTTATCACACATTTCTTTTAGAACGAAGTCAGCGCGAGACCAAATGTACTGAGCACTAAATTATACAACACTTATATTGTATATATTCTAGTTACTGGACAGTTAATTTAGATTCCTGTTTCTATCGTTTGCATTTTTGGATAACACTTTTACTATTCTAAACATTCAAGTTTACTTATCTATAAATAAGTGTTTTACTAGAATTCCTTGTCATTTTGTAATAATACAATGTGTTATCGTTATCACCTACCTACATTTCAGTGTCTTTACTTCATATTTTAGACATTCTGTATATACTTACCACGCTATAAACAATATTAATATTTTTCTCATATCATCTAAATGCTACAATAAATGGCTTAATTAATTGTTCTGGTTGAGATATTTACGTCATAAATTATCTAGATTATAATAAATGTATAGTTTAAGTAGTTATCATTATTCTTTGATATAAAAGGTTTACTAATTTAATAACACACACACACACACAATGGCAGCCTGTTATGACGTCATAAATACAGATAATACAGAACAGATTGGAAAACATTTGTTGAATGATCTATACCTCTGCATGAGTGCGCACACCCGCACATACGTCAGCGGGTGTATTAATGTGTCATGGCATTTTTGTAACACACACACACACATTGATAATATACTAATGTCCATTATAGAGAGACGTAATGTAATAATTAACACTAGAAAATAGACAGCAGACAATGTACACTAGACTCAGTAATCTTACTACATAATAACAAATAGTTCAGCGACTTTGTATTGTATGATATAATAATAAGAATTAAAATAATGTAAAAATTATTTATTTCAAGTATGTGTAGGCTTTTTGGTGATTTATTTAATACCATCCAAAAATCTATCGTATATTTCTGATTAATAATATTAACAATAATACAGGAGTGAAATTAAAAGTTGGTGTTAATTAATTCTCTTCCACTTTTGATTACAACATATCATTATCTATCCAGCTTCCATATATCTTTCTGCGATAGTTAAACACTATATTTTTATATTTAACTTAAGACAAGAATAACAAAATCTACCTCTTACTGATCTCCTCCTGTCTTGTTCTGAACTCTTGCGATTGTTGAGGCGCACCAGGAATTCAGCTTGAGATTCCTGGCTAATACCTGGATCTTTCTGTAAGAGTTTGCTACTTACATCGTATTGAACATATCTGGAGTTTTTGTTTTAACACCTGCAGATTTTTTCTTCTTCGTCTAGGACATCTTTGGAGTTTTGTCTGTAAAACTTCTGGATTGTTAATTTAAAGACCTCTGCATTTTTTGTCTTGAACACCAATGTGTGCTATTATATTTAGCATCTGTGAATTTATTGTTAAAAGAATTCCGGATCTTTTGCCTTGAACAGCTGTGGACTTTATTATTTTGAACATCAGTGCATTTTTTATTTTAATAACTCTAGATTTCCGTTTTGAACATATCTGGGTAACTTGTACGAAAACCTTTGCATTTTTTTTGGGTTGAACATCTCATGAATTTTTGTCTTGGACAGTTCTGGAGTTTCTGTCTGTAACACTGGATTGTTAATTGTCTCGGACTGAATATTTGTGGATTTCTCTGGTTTATATTATCTTGAGCATCTCTAGAGGCTTAGTCCTGAACACTTCTGAAATGTGTGTCTTGAACTTCTCTGGATTTTTGTTTTGAATAATTTTTGATTCTGTGTTATGAAAATGTTTGTTTTGAATATCTTTGTAGTTTTGTTTTGAATATGTATGCAATTTTGGTTTTGATCATCTTTGGAGTTTTGGTTTTTAGCACCTTTAGTTTGTTTTTACTCTCTTCTTGATGGTATCAAGTGTCTTACACTTTTTGATGTCACTGGAAGATTGTTCCACAGGGTTGCTGCAGCCTTTCTGAAACCCCTATTGTCTAATGTAACTCCACGTGTTTTTGGTACACTGCAACGTGTTTTTGGTTGGTATAATCTTAAATATCTCGTCTTAACCATATCTGGATTTTTTTTCTTCTGGAACACCTCTACATTTTGTTATCTTGGGTCCTTCTAAAAGTTTTAGTCTTGAACACATCTCGAGTTTTTATTTTAAACATGTATGAAGCTTCAACCTTGAATATATCTGAATATCTCATTTTAGTACTTCTGGATTTTTAAAATCTGGATCATCTCTTAGTTTTTGGGTTTTGAATATCTGTGAATCTTTGTCTTGAACAACTTGTATGGAGTTTTGATCTTCAAGACCTTTGGAGTTTTGTCTTGGAATACCTCAGTTAATTGTTTACATAACTGATAAATAGTCAGTATGTTGTTAATGTAAAGTTCTTAACTGATCCAACACAAAAACTGATCATTGTTTAAGGAGACAGATCTGCTGATAGTGCAGTTGATACACTATGCTGCAAACATCCTGGCCAGAGTCTGAACCTGTATAATACCTGTATAATCATTGTTCCCTTACAGACACCTGATCATCCCAATGGCTGACTCATTTGATATGTGTCTCACAAGTAACCAACATCGATGATAAATAAACCCTTCTCTCCCTTTCTAAATCACTCATTAATGAAGACACGACTACGTAATATCCAAGTTTCGATTTGGTATTTATTAGGAAGAAAAAAAAGACACATCTTGCAGGCCTGATATAGATGTCTTCCACAGATTCGTCTCATATATTCATAATAAGTTGTCAGCCACCCTACTTTAATATCTAGGGCCTTATAGGTTAGAGCGCGAGACTTTCTTACTCGTGGTCTGATTCGGGGGTCTGAATGTTCGAATCTCAACCATGGCACTATAGTAGTAGGAGTTTTTCATCCATCTGGGTAACTGATAAGGTTTTCTCCGCCGAAAATACCGTCTATTGTCAATTTCCCTCATTTGAGGTTGGCATCAACGTAAAATAACTCTTATTTCGGCCAGTATTATTATAATGATATTGAATTATTGACTATGATTCAGACTATTTCATACTTATTTCTCTGTATAAGTCAATCTCTAGTTCATATACTCAGATTGCTGTCTATGGATCTCATACCTGCAACATACCTAAATTATTGTCCAGTATTCTCCAGTTTATACACCTTAGATTATGTTTGAAATTCTAGTTCATACGTCTGGATCATGTTAATGAGTTTCATATCCAGATATAAGTCACATTTATCATTCTTCAATCTAAGTTCTTTGTATATTTATCTGGATACCAATCTTGGGCTATCCAGTCCTCCTCCCCCACCTAAATGTTTATATACCTGTAGCAGGGTTGAAAATATGGAATCCTAACTGTTAATCCCATTCTAGAAGACTTGTAGCACAGTGGTAATGAACTGCAGATCTGAGTTCAAACCTCAATGTTATGTGTGTGTATCGGATGTTTCATCTGATCGTCTCATTTCACCAAGGAGTCACCACTTAGCCATATGTTCCATATATGACCAACACTAAAGTTAAACACAAACTCACTCACTCACTCACTTAAACCCAGTCACTGTGTTTGGATATCTACAACCCTCCCCCCCCACACACACACATACACACTTATCTCTACCATATAATGATATAGCCCTTATACCAGACCCATATCCTCATATATCTTGTTTCTCTAACCCAAATATCTAAACTCCTAATTCTAAATTCTTATTCCTAAAATCCTACCCTTATATTGCCAGTCCCATACTTAATGACACTTGTCCTCATATCCTAGACCATAACCCACTCTGATATCTCTTATTTCCCAAACTGTCACACTTAGACAGCTGTTTCTTAATCATCACCTGCCGTATCTTTATCTCTTAACAACCTTAATATTTCACCTGTATCCCTATATATCCTCAATTTTATGGAATATATCATCTAATGACAATAAGGCAGGTGACTCATTTAATTCTTTTAAACAACAACTTATAACTCATTTATTCCAGTAATATTTTATTATAGTTATCATTAATATTTAGTTGTCCATTTTATCTAGTTACCTTTATTCTTAACAGTAAATGTATATTTACTCACATATATTTGTTTTTATATACGGCTTTGAGGAGCCAATTTTGTATTGGACACTATATAAATATTAATAATAATAGTAATATCTGACATAGACTCTTATCTCTGAGACTCCTTTATTTATACACACGCCATCCAAAAAAAGAGCTGACTTCGGAAAACACAGCTATCATAACCGCCTTCCCCCACACGCGAGCATATATATATATATATATATATATATATATATACTTTAGCAATAGATTTAATCAAGTCTAGTTCCTGGTTCCTTCGTACATAGAACTTCACCATTGGGTTATCATATAAAAGTGATGAGCATGGAATCTTATCCCCCCCCCCTTTCCTCCAATCTTCATCAACCCTTACCTCCGAGTCCCGAACCAACTCACACATTTAGACTTCTCTCTTCTATTCCAGAACTGGCACACAAATAAACACCTATCTCCAAGTTTTCAACCCTCATACACATTTCATACACATCCCTGTCTCCCATCCCTCAACCATACACACATTTAGACCCCGATCTCTCAATCCGCAACCATACACACATTTGAACTTATATCTTCTAGTCCCTTACAGACACCTGATCCTCAATTTCCCAAATCTCTACATCCACGTACACATTTGGATCCAGATACCCCTATTTCCTAGTCCCTCCCCACAAACATACCTGGACTATTAGCTCATATTTACCCCCACTCACAGTTGGAACCCGATCTCCAGTTACCCCCCGCCCACACCTGAATTACTAACTTATATTGCCGTCCCTAAACGAAACACGCCTGGAACCCTAACATTTCGCACCTACCACTGACACACATCTGGATCCCTGACCCTACCCACGCTCCAATAAACACATACCTGAATCCCTATTTTACAGTCCCTAGCCGACAGACGCCTGGAACCCTAACATTTGCCACCCACCAACTAACACACACCTGGATTATTCCTTTCGCCTATAGACATACACCTGGACCCTTAACATATCCCAATCACTAATAGATAGACATCTGGATCACACACACACACACACACAGAGACAGACACACGCACACACCTGGTCTCTAGTCCGTCAATTCTCCCTCCCACACGATAGTCGTCTATAACCTTTTGATAGCCAGTTTGTCCTCGGGCGCGCTAAAAAAAACCATCTCGGCGGCGAGAACGTCTCTAATGACATTTCTTCATGAGCAATAATTATAATGTTCAATTACCGTCAGTCACGCGACCGTCGTATAATATTGCCGGATGCATTTCCTCTCGAAAGAATTGCATTATTTATGTTCCGTCGACGACGACGTCAAGCAAAGACACAGAGAGTCTGGGGTGGCATAGAATGGTTCTCCTCTCAGTCCGTCCGTCTATGATCAGGTTTGGCCTTCTGATGTTGTTGTTGTTGTTGTTCCTGTTGTTACGATGTCGTTCTTGTTGTTGTCGTTGTTAGGCAGCAGGGGGCGCAAAAATGGCGGACCGGGGACGGGGGTAATTCCCCCCCCCCCATCATTCTCTCCATTCGTATTTCTCAATCGTAAACGATAGCACACGTCTGACATTGTGGTGATGTATTTGCTTGTCACCGTCGACAGAAGAATCACGTCAGTTGGCCATTCTCGGCGAATGTCGAACATGAAAAATTCACCTCAGGTCGTCACCCCAATCGACTTGGCCTCGTTCTTACCGATGCCCTTCGTCAACGAACCAGCCAACTCCTGTCTATCTATGTCGGGGAGGGGGGGGGGTGATTGTCTCTTCTCGAGACTCACGTTCTCGCCGCCGATAGGACATGATGTGATTTTAAATGGTGACGGTCATGTGACGTGGTCGCTGCACTCCGATTGGCCGGCATGCAAGCTGCTTTGGAAAACTAATATCGACCTAATAAAATGCTAAGATATTGTTTAAAGTGAGGAACAATCGGGAGGCGGCTGTTCCGTTCATCCGCTATCTTATTCTCGTTGAAATGAGCCCGGAATGAGATGACGTGGCTGCGGAATGAAATGATCAAAAATGGTCTTTTAACCTTGTAAGACCTGAAGTGCTCGTGTCCCCAATATCTCGGAGGCTTGGGCTACAGGCTCTCAAAACCCGAGAATACAACAAGAATGAAGACAAATGGACAAAGTAGGCTAGACAAAATATTAAAAAAAACAAATAATGGCAAGTAATTGATGTGCCGAATCCGTTGGACATTTTCTGTCACGGTGATGGTCATTCGGCCATATTGTTAGTGTGTTGTTTTATGTCAGGTAAATCGTTAATATTTCCATTATGGATGTGCTCCGATATAAATAAATCCGCTTTCTGTAGAGCGGAGGGAGGGAGCCGACCGGAACACAATCAAACCGTAACAGCGTCGGAATTTACTGGCGCATTATGGGATCACTCCATAACGAGTCTGTCCCATCAGCAGCCATTCAACATCCGACGCCGCCCCCCCAGCGGGGTGAGAGAGAATAGCGTGGGGCGGACGAGGAGACAATATAAATGCAATTTAAGCCGATTCGTGATTGCGGCTCCAGTGAGCGAGACGCGGCGCGGATCCTGGATCTTCGCCCGGGCCCGGAGCGCGCATTCAGCGACCGGAACTGGATCCGAAGGCATTGTGCGGACGATAATAGGATTGCCCGGCCGTCGGCAGGCTTGGCACGCATATCAGGATCGGGATTGAATCAAAGAGCATCATGACGTCAACTGTTGTTATTGTTCCATCTGACATCAGATGAAGTGGCCTTTCTCCCTCTTTATTGTCATTTGATGTACTCTCGGCCACACGAGGCGTCCGTCCGTCTGTCCGTCTGTCTATCCACTGGTCTGTCTGTCTGTCTGTCTATCTGTCTGTAATCAATTGGTGTTGTGCTGTGCTCGGAGAACCTATTTAATAATAATAATAATGGTCAGGGATTGTAATGGCCACCATTTGTCATCACTACATTAACCTTAGACTGTTATGTCATAAATTTAGTTATTTTTCATGGTTAGCTCTTATTGAAGAAAAGGATGGTTTATACTTATGGCTAATCGTGTGCGTGTGTGTGTACTGGTCGGTGGGTGCGTGCGTACATGTGAAGGGTGGGAGTATTGGTGGATATGTGTGCAAACATGCATGCATACATACATATATACATACATACATACATATATATCATATATATATATATATATATATATATATATATATATATATATATCATAGGTACATACCTATCTACATAAATACAGATATACATACATACGTTAATACACACATACATACATAATTACATATATACATACACACATACGCAGATGGATACATACATACATACAAACACACGCGCACACACATACACATATATATAACGACATTAGGTAATAATTGAGGTCACAAGATATACAACACCTCCAGCCCTACTGTCACTAACATCAACCTTTACACCATCAACTCCACTGTCACTAACACCAACCGTAACACCACCAACTCCACTGTCACTAACACCAACCGTAACACCACCAACACCACGGTCACTAACACCAACCGTAACACCACCAACTCTACGGTCACTAACATCAACCTTAACACCTCCAGCCCCACTGTCACTAACACCAACCGTAACACCACCAACACCACTGTTACTAACATCAACGGTAACATCACCAACCCCCACGACTAAATCAAGTAACATCACCAACCAACAACAATCAACGCAAAAACAACCCCCAAAAAAAAAAACCCCCCTTAACTACAAATTTACATGTTTATTTCCTCAATATTCGATTACATGCAAAGCGCACCCTGGCTGATGGTGTAAGATCTGTCCGTCGCCACGTGACCCCACCATCCAATGGGGATAGAGCTACAATGGAGTGTCGGTAGAGAGCGATCATGTGATGGGGGGGGGGGGCGCTCTTGGCGTCGCTTCATGTGGTTCATCGGCGTCTTTCCGTCATCATTTGGCCTTTTGATGCATTAACTTCTCTCGATCTGTCGCAAAATGGACGCCGAATTATTGACTTGGAAGAGCTGTCCGCCATTAATGATCGTCTGCTACGCGGGCCAGGCCAATGGCATAATGACGTCACGGTAGACCAACATGGCAGCGTGCGTGTGGTACTATTAGTGAGCTATGCCTGTATATGGTCGTAATGGCGAAGTGATCGGAATAATGAAAGGAAAGGGTAATTGAAGAACAGAGACGGGAGCAGTTTTGACAGAAAACGAAGCATCATTTATTACTAGGCTTAATGTGGATCGCTAGTAATTTGAAGGGGTTTCCACTGTAGATATATATATATATATATATATATATATATATATATATATATATATGATATAGATAGATAGATAGATAGATAGATAGATAGATAGATAGATAGATATATATATAGATAGATAGATAGATAGATAGATAGATAGATAGATAGATAGATAGATAGATAGATAGATAGATAGATAGATAGATAGATAGATAGGGTTTTATATATAGTCGTATTATAGGTACTTAGTTTAGCTGGTCGTCAGATATGATACGATTTCTACTTTAACAGCAGCTTCCCTTGTTATCCGAGGATCAAATCGGTTAAATTGGACGATATAAACAACTTGTGAGAGAACTAGCCAATTACACATGTGAGCAGCTCGAGTTTCGTATTTGATAATTATATATTAATATATTTTTTTTGTGATGACAAGGACAGTTAGTGACAAAGGATGACGTCTGGTTAATTACTTCGATATAAAAGATTGTAACCTTGTTTTGAAAGATAAGAAAAAATCTTCGATTTTTTAAATTCTTCCGAATAACATCTGATGATTGAGAGCATGTCCTCTGATACACACCTTTAAAGTTCAATTAGAGGTGTACTCTGAAATATGCATATATATATATATATATATATATATATATATATATATACCACATTCGCATATACTTAACCCCCCCCCCCACACACACACACACAAACAAACAAATAAACACATATACAAACACACCCAAAAAACGCATACAAACACACACACACAAACATACAAGGACTGGTGAGACATTACACATATGTCTCAGTATGAAAAGCCTATTTTCCTCTGGATTCAGCCTCTGATTAATCGTCTAAAGTACTTCATACAACTGCCAAACATACAAATATACGCAAGCTCGTGCGTGCACACACATTTTGTTTCCAATATTCACACGTGTATGCCATGCTCATGCACGTGCTCATACTCGGCGAAGGAGCGGACTCAATCTGACGTTGTTTGTTATTAAGATAGTTTATATAATGTTTGTTGTTCATTATACAGTGAACGATGATGGAACAGACATAATGATCGGCATTAATCTATGCTTCTGATCTCTGACGTCAACGCGATCACGTGGCTCCATCTATCGTCCGACAGCCGAACTACATGCCGAGAATATTGGCCGACGCTGAATGGCTGACTGTAGTGAGGTGAAGGAGAGACTAATATATCATGAGAACAGTAGGATACATCACCTGGATACATCACCGTGATGCCTCACCGAAATAATGGAATACGTCATCACCAGAATAATGGGTTACACAACAACTAAATATTTAATTACACATCACCGGAACACGAAGTTCTCTTTACCGGAACACGAGGGTATACCCAACACCAGAACACCCGGTTAACCATCACTGTAACAGGATGGCAGGATTCCATCACCAGAGCAGAGACAAACACATTCCGGGAACAAAAAACTATATAATTATCTCTGAAAACAATAGGATATATCATCAAGTTGTTTGGAATAGATCACTGGAACAGCGGGATAGATCGCTGGAACAGCGAAATAAAATTTAAACTTTCAAACAGACATCTAAAATTATGAGATACATTATCTGAACTGGGCTAGAGTTATAGAGCTAGAAATCTAGAAGTAAAACTAGAACTAGAGATAATACTAGTAGAGCTAGATAAATGGGTGTTAAGACATAGAACTAATACTATGGCTATAGATCCAGAATGAGAACAGCAAATCTATAACTAGAGTAGGAAACTAGAACTACAAGGAAAGTAGAAAATAATAGAGATGCCGATCGAAAGCTAGAGCTAGAATAGATAGAACTATAACTAGAGAGCTAAAAACTAGAAATAATAGCGAGAACTAGAGATTTAGAATTGAAACAGAAGACCTAGGGATAGAGAACAAGATTGAAAGATATACGAATAGAACAGACATAGGAAGCTAAAATAGCTAGATTTAGAAATATGACTAAAGAGATAGAAATATAGCTATAAATGTTGATATAAGGGTAGACAGACAGACAGACAGACAGACAGACAGACAGACAGACAGACAGACAGACAGACAGACAGACAGACAGACAGACAGACAGACAGACAGACAGACATACAGACAGACAGACAAATTTATTTAATAGAAACACTGATGGACAGACATACTGACTATTCAAGAATCTTAATTTTTTACTGTCCTCCGTAACATCATCATCATCATCCTCATCCCTAACACCACCACCATCATCACCATCATCTCTAACATCAACATCATCACTACCATCATCTCTAACATCACCTCGATCATCACCACGATCATCATCCCTAACATCACCATCATCATCACCGCTACCGTTCCTCACATCAACCCCCCCCCCCCTCCCGACTCCCCCCCACACACACAGTCTGAGGTGTCAGACCCGAGATTCCATGCCGTCAACAAACAAGATAGATGTCTTCAATATGCTCTTCATAAAGCCAACAAGCCAACCGTAGATCGACCACTTCCATATTCCTAGCTCGACGCTTGATTAAAGTGGCTCCCGTAGTCCTCCCGTCCCCCGCTCCAGGAGGGGGGAGAGGAGAGACCCGGTATCCCGGCCGGTCACTAGCTAATCCACTCACCCCCGGGGCACGCCGTTGACATTTGCCGTCTGTTAACAGACCCGCTGGAACACGTCTTCAGTTCTTCGTCACTTTAATTCAGCCAGAAAATATGAGAAGGATATCAGTCCGTCGACTTGGGCGAGAAAGAGGGAGAGGGATCAGATCCTGGAGAATAATTAAGATGACGGCTTCTGGAGAAAGGCCGACGACAACTCCGGAATATATTTGTTCTGGACAACGACAACCCGCTCGTGGTTGTTTGTTGTCTATAGGCCGTCCAGATCCGGGCAGATCCGGGCAGATACAGGTCCTTAGTAGATAAATATGCTCCGATTAACTGGCGAGAGCATTCGATTTGACTTGTGACCCTAGAAAAGATATGTCTTCAAGTCGGTCGTTCTCGACGTCAGTCTATGTCCGTGATCATGGTCATCGGTTTGTGAATTTTGTTGTCTTTCTCGATGTCTAGAATTGTTCTCGTCGGTTATGTCGGGGTTAAAGGTCATTTGTTGCTCAGTAATAGATTTGTTGTGGTAATGTTTGAGGTCATTTACTTTTAATTGGGAGAGCGGACATTTAACACCTAAATCTGACTATACATCTACGACCACGTCCGAACTCCACAAATTATGTTTGCAATATTTGTTTCATGAACTATTTAATCATAACATTTTGACTAACGACAAGTCTTTCGCTTAATGATAAATATGATGCTTAACGTCTGCTTAAACACGCATTTGTTTATTTCTGTTGTTGTTTGTTTTTATATCTATCCATCCAATTATAAACATGACTCTATATAGATACTGACATTATTAAGTTTACACGCATTTCATGATATGCGCAGTTTTTCAACTTGTTGATAGTGGATTTTCACATCTGTTCAGGTGGATGTACTATTATTCTTAACAATCTGCCATCAAACACACACAAAATTAACTCATCGGGCACTGGAACTCGTCAGGCATCTCACGTCTCGACATGAAAAGTCGCTCCTCTGTATTAGCTACTCTGATTAATCGTTCAGAGAAGATATTCACGACTCCTGATTTTCTGTGCCTTTTCACACGTTGCTAAATCGCACACAGCATTTTGTTCGGGCTAAAACTAACCCTTCAACAGGGACCTCTTAGCCACATTATCGCCTATCGGTCGACCAGAGGTTAATCCCGTTAAATAAACTGAGATCCGACAGACAGACGGACGAACGGACGTCGGGGGTGGGGCTACAATTACCCATCCGAAAGCCCCGTATCTTCTACGCCCACCGATAGGCTGCGCCACTGTCCATATAAGTTAGAATCCCGCCTTCTTCTAGCCGCTGTCATGTCTCTCTCTTTCTCTCTTTCTCTCTCTCTAGGTTCATCCTCCACTAGTCTATGTTGTCATATTAGCCAAATGATGGATTAGCCGAGCGGGTGTTCTCTCGGCTAAATTGTCCACGTGTTAGCATCACGTGATCGATGGCCGACAATTGTCCGCCCATTGAGGACACTAGCTCCCGATTTATGGCGCGCAAGAAAGTCATATTGGTCGCGCTCTCTTCCTTTCTGGATCCAATCTCCTTTCGGCACTCCCCGTAGTCCCGAATCCCGCTTCAATGCCTCGCCTCGGTTGCACACCGCACCCCAGGGACTGGGGCGGCGTACAGGGCAGTGAAAAGAGCCGACTACGGGGATAGGCCGCGGGGCCATCTATCACGTTAAGACCTACTTCTTTAAAGACGGACGCCGCATCGGCGAGTCGCGCCATCTGAATGAGGAGACGCCAAATTCGGTTGTCGGCCGCTAGGTGGCGTGCATTGATCTCACACGCTCCCTCTCCCCCTCTCACTCTCGGCCGTTTGTCCTTTGCGGTGCCGTTCGTTCGTCGGTTGCTTTCCGGCGGCGCGCCGGAAGTCCGTCGTCAATCACGTGAGCTTGTATCTTATGACGGGAAGCATTATAGCGGAAGTGAAATTGGCCGCCTCGCACGATCCTTGCCGCCGAGGAAACGCGATGTGTGAATTTCGGGACCGAACGGATCGGACCAGATGTAAAAATTGATTGCCGACGGGAAAGATGGCGGCCCAAATAGGAGGAAGCCGAAAAATAGAAACATTGACAGATGGACGTCGTTATGTGGCGCTCCGAGATGCAAATCGTTTTCTCCGACAATGAGGTATATATCGGGTCAGTCACATAAACTGGAAATCAGTTCTTAGGGTTCTCTGAGCCGTCCGTGCGGCTCCAGCACCCCCCCCCCCTTCCTTGGCGTCGGCTGGAGGTTAGCAGTGGTCACGTGTTAGCGGCGATCACGTGTTACCGACGGTTCTCTTGCGTGAATCGGAATCTGATCAAGAATCGGGCAATCTTGTTAGTTTATTTGGGGAGGATGACGTTATGGCCCGACTGGGCTACCATAGATGTTTCGCTTCAGGCAGATTATTAGATCAGTTAATCTGATGTGATATGTCTGTCTAGTCCTTCTCTATCTCTCGCTATCTATTTACCTCTCGCCTCCACCTCCTCTCTCCCATTCTCTCTCTCTCTCTCTCTCTCTCTCTCTCTCTATATATATATATATATATTCGAGCTCCCCCCCCACACACACACTTGCGTGTGTCATCGTACAGACAGACGGGCGATGGGAAAAGAACGACAAAAATTACTCCCCCTACAAACCATCCCCGGAATTAACTATTCCAGACGGCAGATGATTGTCTCATCATCTATCATCGATGAAGCGTCACGGCCGGATGTTCTCCGGGAGTCATCCCCCTCCCATCAACCCCCCCCCCCACCGTTCTCACTCGATGAGCCAATAACAGACAGTCAATTGTCGGTATTCGTATTTCATGTCACGATCTGAGTTGGTGATTGATACCACGTGTCCTAGCTAGTATCCTGATCTTTGTGGTCGGGTCTTCATCATGGTGTAATCTTCAGTCTTCTCTCTATCTCTGGTCACGTGGCCTGTAATCACTGACGCCTGGGGGGGGGGGGTTCTTGGACGATTATAAATCGGTGTTGTCACATCCGTGATAACGGTGTCACCGCGGTCACATTGTCACGGCGATGTTCAAATCATTGTCTCATGTCGGCGTCAACAAAGGAAGTTGTCTCGATCTCAGCAATTGGATGATGGTTGGCATTTCGTTATTTAAGCTAGAGGTCACATGATCGTGTTTCGGCGTCTCCGTGACCGACCCCGCCTGTTTTAGGCGATGATCAGTGGAGAGATGATAATCATCATCATCATCATCATCCATACATTAGGAGATTAATTATCATTCTAATCAACATCAAGTATCATCAATAATAAACATATTTTTAACCGTGTTCGAATCTCGGCGTGGGCATATCTGAAGGGTGTTTCATCTTTGACTTCGCTTCAGTATTTGGGGAGGTCGCTCGGCCAATTAAGCCTACTATGTGCATAAAAGTGGCCGTAAAACATCAATCATCATCATCATCATCATCATCTAATAAGCACGTCTAAAATATTCTTATCCACTGACTGCCTGACTGACTGACTGACTGACTCATTAGCTCATTAAATCACTGACTGACTGACTGACTGACCAACTAGCTGACTGACTGACTGACTCACTCACTCACTCACTCACTCACTCAGCCCAGATCACCCAGCCAGCCCCCCACATCTCTAAGCCTACATCATCATCATTGTCCGAGTATAAACAAGGTGTTTGCCATTTCATGTCCAATAGCGGAAATTGTCATCAATCTTGTCATTGGGCCGACGACTTGCCGACAAAGCCTTCCTCACAAACATCTTTCACCATCGGGTCACCAGCGGCACTAAGTCGCCCGTCTCTCGGCGACATAGAGGCTTATAGCTCGGGATACAAACATACACAGACAGAGAGAGAGAGAGAGAGAGAGAGAGAGAGAGACAAATGGTGAGAATGGCTAGAGTCCTACCGTCATCTCTAGAGACGATCTGACCAATATCTTGTCTTATCATCTGTGTGACGCGTCTTCTCGGGTGTAACACTGACATCTCGGTCTATTTAATGGCGTCTTCCAGTTGGCTCGTCGATATCCTCGCAGAGGAAGAGACCCCTCCCTATCCGATGTCCGGAAGGGCATTCGACTCCTTCGGGATCGGAGTCCGTCCGGCGGTGTATCCCCGCTGCCGGCTGCTGATAATATTAATTCGCATAACCCCGGCCGCGGAGCGCCTCCCAACAACCGGAACAATGGGAACAGCGCCCGGTGGCCGGGAACAGCGGACTGGGCTGGGGGGGAGGCGGATGGGCTCAGGGAACGGCCGAGTGGCAGATGAAAGGAATTCCGAAGCTTTCAGCTTATTAGGCGTGGACGATATGTGGCTGTCTGTGGATGTCAGTGTGGCTGTCTATGTGGCTGTCGGCGGTGGCGCGATGCTCCCCGGCCACTTTAAGGCCAACTCTCTGGACCGATTGCTCTCCATCATGCTAATTGAGCCAATATTGTGGATCGGCGGCCCCCGACACTGGGCGCCATTCAGTTTGATGTATGACTTAATCAATAGGCTGAGCGGGCGATAAAGTGTGATGCCTTCGCTCCAGAGGGTAAGGCTCGTAAGGGGCCGACGGATGACAGCGGCAAGACCACACAGAATACAGACGAGAGGGTGGTTTTGGAGAGGGGGGGATCTCCTACCCATCATTGTCGTCAGGAGGGGAGGGGGTGTTCTCTCTCTCTCAAAAAATATATCCAGCTAGTTTAGTTAGCTATCTCTAATCCTGTATGCATGCACCACAAGTGCCTGCCCGTGTGCTTGTTACGATCCGACCCGGCCATCGGACAGAAGCAGAAAGAGAACGAAACACCAGCTGACCCATATAAAATTGGGTCACTTAATAAGGAATCGCCGTCTCTCCCCGGGGTAATTCAGCTATAAACCGGATGAAGCGGGGGGAATCAGGGGGATGCCTTATTGCTATCTTAATTACAGCCGACCATTTAGACCGCTCAGATCCTATGACGTAGGGGTATCCCGTGGCCGCGCGCGTGCGTGCGCGCTCCTCCTGCTGATTTAGTTATTGTTTTTAATTGCTTTCGAACTACAAATCATCGTGTGACGTCACCGTTCGATCTTGTGCCCGATCTATTTGATGACTGCACGTGTTTTTCATCCATTTGGGAACGCGTCAGAATATTTTCAGTCTATTGATCTCGTGTGTTTGATTGGAGCGATTCGTGATCACGTGACATTAGGGACATTATTGTGTTTGCGCTACACGTGTTCTTGATTGTATCATGGTGAATCGGAACCTTTTGATTCTGAAAAAAATACAAACTATGTACTGACGTTGCTAGTATGGGCATGTGCATGTCTGGTAGTTAGGGAACGCAAATATCTGTAAATAATAATAATAATAATAATAATAATAATAATAATATATATATATATATATATATATATATATATATATATATATATATATATGATACAGTTCTTTGTTTAATTTTGGCTGTGGATATATTATATGGTTGAAGGCCGATTACTCTGGATATTATCCCATAAATACAGGTTATGCTGGGCTTTGAACCATAAACTCTAGATTTGCGGCGCAGTGTTCTAACAATTTCACTAACATACGCACATTCATAGATACATGCTTAAATACATACACACATCCATACATATAGACATGTAGATACCTACATTACAAATGTACAAAATAAATCATATAAACTGCGATTCTCAGGTGAATATTCCTTTTTTTATATATTAATGTCTCCTTTTCATTTGGCTACATAATTGAACCACCCCCACTCCCAGCTCCTCTCTTCTCTTTCTCAGTCAGTAGACCCAGTCTACTGTCGTCTATTGACTCGGAAGCTACATACAATAGACTAAATGTCGCTCATTTGATTTCGATTATGATTGGACACGGAGATAAGGTCACATTGATGATCCTGATAATGGTTGTCTGACAGCGGACGAGTAATGTTTACATGGATTACTACAGTGTGGTACTGTCAGTGATTCAGGATATTAAAAGTTTGTCATCTCTACTTGGTCTCCACTCGTCTGTGTTTACAGAATGTGATGGATGATAGTGGTGGGATGATGAAGGATGAGGAGTGAGTGAATGGTAGGGAGTTCATGGGAGAAGGGGGGAGGATGTTGTCCGGTGACAGCATTTACCTGTCTGTCCTGCAGTTTATTGGGAGGGGGGGGGACCCTGGCTCATAGGTTGTTAATGATGGCTCACTGACGACTAACTGGAGCTTGATTGGTCCTTGCATGCCGATGTCCGTGCATGCGCATGTGCATATGTGTTTATGGTTGTGTGTTTGAGCATATTTGGGTATCTGTATGTGCAAAATAAAATAGATACGGTTGTTAAACTCTCTCTCTCTCTCTCTCTCTCTCTCTCTCTCTCTCTATATATATATATATATATATATATATATATATATCATCGAGAAACTGAGCCCACGCCTTTATTATATGTAACACACACACACACACACACACACACACACACACACACACACACACACACACACACACACACACACACACAACACACACACACACACACACACACATATATATATATATATATATATATATATATATACATACATACATAAATACATATATCACCGTTCATCTCTCTATGTTACCTGTGTGTTATGAGGGATGTTTCAGTCATCTCACTCTCCTAGGTAATCGTTACTCTGCCATTTTATACGTCCCATCAGTTATTTATATCTCGCCATCAGGACCATCATCCATCTACAACTAGCCATTGTCGCCAATGGCTGACACCTCATGTTACTAGTGACACTGATGTATAAAGGACACCAAAAGACACACCTAGGCTCTCTCATTAAAGACACCTGCTTCTCTGGACGTCGACGACAACCTGAGCTTGTAGTCTTCAGGAGAGGCATCAAAGAGTAAATTTGAGCAGATTGCGTGAGCCATCGTTTAATTTAAGCGAAGTGGCGAGTGATGGCGAGGCCGCGCGCGAATGATGGCGAGGCTGCGCGCGAGCTATTAAGATGGACGGGCAGGCTTTGTCTGTCAATTAACGAGATGAGTCGAAATTGACTTCTGACCGGGCGCCCGCTAGGCGGCAGTGTGTGTGTGTGTGTGTGTGTGTGTATGGTGTGGTGTGTGTGTATGGTGTGGTGTGTGTGTCAGGGTGTAGTGGGGGGTGTATCCGGGGAAGAGTCGTCTGTCATGTCATCCTTCTCTTGGATGAGAGGTCATCCTTTGTGGCAGATGTCGGATAACGGCTAATATGATGATGATGATGGCTGGGATGATTGACTGATGAAGGGATATTAATTATGGTTGAGATGGTCTCTCTCTCTCTCTCTCTCTCTCCCCCCCCTCTCTCTCCACCCGCCCTCTGTGTGTGTGTGTGTGTGTCTGTGTGTTATATTAGTCTATATTATTTCTATGATGTTATAGAAGTCGGGATTCGGATCCAAAGAGTTACCTGCATGTATCTATCGAGTGTTTTATCTAATTATCTCATTTGCCAAAGGTGTAGCCCCTCAGTAACCGCAACGAGGTTATGCATAGCTCTGACTGACTGACTGACTGACTGACTAAGTTACTTATTTACTGATGGAATGACTGATTTACACATTCTGCCTACAAACTTTATAAATTTATGTTAGCGCTTTGTGTCTGTCTGTCTGTCTGTCTGTCTGTCTATAATTACTATATTTTCTAGTTTAATAGCTGCATGTCTACTCTTCTCCCATTCCCCCTCCCCAATTATCTATCTAGCTGGCGAGTTGTCTGTCTCTAAGTCTGTCTGTCTGTCTGTCTATATCTCTGTATGTCTATCTGTCTGTCTATTTATCCGCCCATCCATCTGTTTTCCCCGTTATTCCTTGCCTCTTTCAAATATCGTTGGATATTTTGCTGACTCTATTGTTTATGCGGGCTAAAGATGTGTCATCCCCTAAGATCCCACGTGATTTAATCAACCAATCAGATTAGAGCCCAGCGGCACGATGGCCAGCTAGCTGGTATATAAAGATTGGCGTTAAGCGATATCGCGAACAAAGCGAGCAAACTGATAACAGACGCAGAGACACGTGTTAATTACATAATAACCGAGCTCGGAGCCACTTTCGCCCCTTAGAACGTTCTTCATCCGTTCGGCCATCGGCCAAATAGCACTAAAGCCTTACCGCCACTCAGTATTAAGCGACCATCACGGACGTAGCCTCATTTAATGGCCTCTCTTCGGTGGCCGAATCATTGCAAGTCATCCTTCAGGATTTCCTCAGTGGCATTATGTCTCCAGAAGGCCAGAGATTGGCTTCGTTCTGGCTTCGGCGGTGCCCGTCGAGTGGCCCAAGTCGGGCGTCAAGAGCCGAAGAGAAAGCTCTGTCAGAGGCGAGATGCTCAAAGGACGATATTGTCTTTAGCCCGGGCCCAGCACAACAGGGACTCTTTCGCCCCGTCTGCTATTAGTTAACGATAGGAGAGCTTCTTGGATCAAGTATACTTGGGCCAGTTACTGACTCCATCGAGGTACATTGGCCCCGGTGGCCCCGGGCCCACACGAGGACTGTCTACTAATATGGCCTCCTTGAACTGGGCACTTCCAGAAGATCCCCCCCCCCCCGGACGCCTATAGGACACGGTGACGAGAACGACATATCGTATAACAGTCACCGAATTACCATTGTTCTAACAGTCACACCAAAAGGCTACATAACAGTCAGCGAGCGACCTATAGGTGTCATGTCTCAAATTGTTACACAACAGTCAATAATTTACGTCATTAGTTTATCAGATGGCTTCTAACTAAAATCTTCACAATCCAGGTGACAGTCCTCTGTGTGGTCGCTACGAATAACAGTTTCCATGAGGAGGAATCACCGTCAAATAACAGTTATTATTTGACAGACGTCATTCATGAAGCCTGTGGGAAGACAGCTTTCATTACCAACACAGGTCCTCCAATTTCTACTATGTTCTATGTGAAATATAAACCGTAAAAAATAATATACAAATTGGAAATAAATATCATTGTCATTGTTATAGAACAATCCTTACGAAATATTAACTGTCCATCAACTAACATCAGTGTTGACGTAACTATATTTTTTTCTATAACACGTCATAGAAATCTCGTCCATAATTAGAACGTTTACGTGGTGTAATCCGTAGTGTGAATGGCTACAGACTTCCACCACTTATGTTCAAACCCCGGTTTGGCTATATCTGAAGGATGTTTCATCTTTCACTTCGTTTGTCTCATGCGCACAAAAGTGGCCATAAAACAGCAAAATTTTACATTTCCTACATAATCAACTCGTGTCGTTTTCTAATGTATATCTGACTCAAAAATAATATACTTAAATATGATAATTCTGTATAACAGTAGCCATAGACTATAAACTCATACAACAGTCTACTCAATCAGGATGCTCACCGAACAGTCTTCTAGAATTATCCAGCGTCAGTCATATCTATAACATTGCCAATCTTAACCAAACGCCTACGTCATCAACTCACGTCATCAACCCACGTCATCAACTAACGTCATCAACTCACATGACAGTCTCCCATGTGATATTAACCGACTTAGCACTATCCTACTAGACTAGACCTGTATAACAGTCTCTATACATCAGTGAACCAATATGGCATATTTCCTATAATTTATTGTCCATATCTTGGCTCGCTGATATCTTGAGAGTGATTCAAAAGACGAGAGAACCTTCTTCTTCTTTGATTTAAATCAATCTTTTCACGTCGGCTACCTGACAGTTTTGTCTGGGGAGTGGTTTATGTGGGTGGGTGGGTGACTGGGTGGTTGTCTGGGTGGAGGTGGGGTAGAATGGATGGAGATATACGTTACTAGATTATGTTGGGGGGAGGTGGGGAGGGTGTTACCCGGAGGTAGGGGGTGTCATTAATGTTATCCTTTCTAGGATGTGGTTTTATGAGTGGTCAGCTGACGTTTAGCTTATGGCAATAGTGTGACATTTGACGAGCTTTTGCAGTCGATTGGCTCCGATTTAAATCAGTAAATATGAATAATTTAGACTAATGTCACTGGGTAAAAGTTTTCTTTTGTTGAAGGATATGGTTAGTTGTAACGGAGAAAAAACGTTCGTTCGTGCGTGCAGGGGTCCGTGGGTGTTTGAGTGAGTGAGTGAGTGAGTGAGTGAGTGAGTGAGTGAGTGAGTGAGTGAGTGAGTGAGTGAGTGAGTGAGTGAGTGAGTGAGTGAGTGGTGGTGGTGGTGGTGGTGAGTGGTGGTGAGTGGTGGTGAGTGAGTGAGTGAGTGAGTGAGTGAGTGAGTGAGTGAGTGAGTGAGTGAGTGAGTGAGTGAGTGAGTGAGTGAGTGAGTGAGTGAGTGAGTGAGTGAGTGAGTGAGTGAGTGAGTGAGTGAGTGGGTGAGTGAGTGAGTGAGTGAGTGGGTGAGTGAGTGAGTGAGTGAGTGAGTGAGTGAGTGAGTGGATGGTGAGTGAGTGAGTGAGTGAGTGAGTGAGTGAGTGAGTGAGTGAGTGAGTGAGTGTCTATCCAGCTCCCAGCCAATCAATAGATAATTACCAACATTTATTGCTCCAGACGTTGCTGTGACGCGTGAGCGGTCTGGTGGCGCCCTCTCTCGGTGTCTTAAAAAACAAAGACATTTCCTCCGCTATCAATACCTCACTTCCGGTTATAGTATTACGTGTTGTTTGTGATCTTTTACGAGCAGCCTGCCAATTTCTTGTTAAATTATTGATCACGAACTATTTTAATCATCAGTTTGCTCACGGTTTCGATGTCTTTATCTAAAGGTTTGATTTATGCGTCAGAGAAGCCGAATCTAAAATCAGAAATTGGATCAGAAATCAACAAGATAGTGAACAATTTTAAATATTTTAGCGGTTTAACTGTCATCGTGAATATTTGTCAATGTCAGGCAAGAATATCTTAATATAGTTGTTTAGTAGACAAACATAATAGTTGATGTTTTGTAGATGTATAAAATATGTATTATGTAAAAGCTTTATAATATACTGAAATTCGTTTCTTAATTTTACCATTTCTGCATTTTAGCCCCATAAATATATTAGTAAATAAGAAGCACTGTAATACAACAATAGAAGTTCATTAATCCGGTATCCCGTTGTGCCGATCTTATTTTCTAGGAGTGGGCTTATACAAGATGTAATTTATATCCAAGATATGGTCTTTTAATTGGAACCAAAGTTTTAGAGTGTGAGGCACCAAGAAAGGAAATAAAAAAAGGACAAAATTTCAGATACACATTCCTTTTAATTTGTAAATGATAGCACATAGTTATCCATCTTCTTGGTGTGTGTGGGGGGGCTGTTTCCTACATACATATTACACATTTCGCTAAATAAGCACTGAGCGTTTGACTGTCGTTTGAATAAAAGGACTGGACGGTATGTCATGCGTTAGTGTCAGTATCTGACGTCGACGTCTTGTCAAATATCTATATTCTATTGTTGAGAGTGAAACATTTATAGAACAGAGACTTAATGTCACAAGTTTGGAATGTCGGAACATTAGGTTGTCGTAATAATATTACTAAACAGGCAAATAAAGTTGATGTTAAAGGAAGTAGGAGTGTTATGTAAACTTGATATATCTAGTAAGAGATAAGATTATAAAGGTGTATATAGATATATGATATGTCCTGTTATGTTAACTCATTATAATTTATAGATCTATCATTTCTATTAATTAAGTAACCTAATTGAAATACAGAGTTGTATAATGTACCTTTTTGACTGTCTATTTGAGTTTTTGGATTTCAATTAAGAAAAAGTGTCTGTTCATGGTATTTTATCTGACATTCAGTTTTTGTTATCTGGTGTACCACAGGGTTCAGTTCTTGGTCCTCTGGTTTTCACAATGTATACCCGTCCTCTTGGGATCATTGCGCAGCGATATGGGATTAAATATCACTTGTATGCTGATGACACACAGCTGTATATATCACTGGATCCTGACAATGAGTTAAATTTCTCCTCTTCCTTGAAGAATTTAGAACATTGTATTGCCGATATCCGGCTATGGATGACTCAAAATCTTCTAAAACTAAATGATAATAAAACAAATATTTTATATTTGGCATCACCACATTGTGTTAAATCCCTAAAGACACCAGCATTACAGATGGGTACATCTTCGATTACCCCTAATGGGTCAGTAAAAAATCTAGGGGTTATTTTTGACCAATGTATTAACATGCATGAACATGTCACATCAATATGCCGAGCTGCCTACTACCATCTTAAGAACATCCACTGTTTAAAAGCATTCTTGACACAAGAATCACTTTTAACTGTAGTTCATGCCTTTGTTACATCTCGTATAGACTATTGTAACTCCTGTTATATGGCATATCTGATTATAACATTAATCGCCTTCAGCGAATTCAGAATAGTGCAGCTCGCGTTGTAACAAATACTAGAAAATATGATCATATTACCCCAATTCTTCAAAAACTACATTGGCTACCTGTTAGACAGCGTATCCATTTTAAGATTCTGTTAATAACTTATAAATCTATTAATGATATGGCACCAGAATACCTGTGTGAACTGGTTTCCATTAGAAAGTCATCCCGAAAACTCAGGTCATCCAGTCAGATACTATTGCAGGTGCCAGTGTCTCGGTTCAAGTCATATGGTGATTGTGCGTTTAGTGTTGCAGCCCCCAATTTGTGGAATAAGTTGCCGGCAAATATTAGAAATTCGTCGTCTCTTGGAAATTTTAAGTCTCTTCTAAAAACACACCTATTTAAGGTCGCTTTCACAGATAAATAATTATTATCTTTTAAATCATTACAGGGTTTTTACAGACATTATTTGGGGTATTATTAAATTACATATTATTTGTACAGCGCCTTTGAATGGCTCCTGCTAGTAAGGGCGCTTTATTAAATATACATTATTATTATTATTATTATTATTTTATTATTATTATTATTATTATTTATATGATCTAAATATCTGCATCATATATATGTATCTTAAATATACATAATATTATATACCGTAGTTTCACACTACACCATCTTGAAATGACTCGTGTTAGCAAAAGCGTTTTAATTAATTAATTAATTAATATTATATTATATTATATCAATATATGGCATTATAAAACCCTACCAAAGGGAGCAAATTGTCGTCACACTAACTTTGGCCGAACATTGATAATATATGTAGGTTGTGAGTAAAGGTTATTTATGGACAGAAATATCCGAATAATCTTTAATAATAATAATAATAATATATTTTATATAGCGCTCTATATAATTGGATTAAAATTACCCTAACGCGCTTTAATACAACTCCCACATAAACTCTTATTGTTTAACAATAACCAGAATAAATATGTTTACAATGACTTCATTATGTCATTTTGTATATTCCGGAAACATCATATATATATATATATATATATATATATATACAATGTCGACCTTTAAAGTGGTCGTAAATGAAATAAATTTGAGAACAGGAATGTTTAATATAAATCGACTAAAGATTGAATTGGGCTCGATAGAATTATTGCTTTTAATTTCAGAATTTCAAGAGCAAAATTAAAATTTTAGATAATTTTGTTGTCCGTGTTCGGCGGTTTAGTGTAAAATGTAGGTTTATAAATAATTGGGATACAGATACGTCGGTTGATAATTTCTACACAATTATATAATTTTAAAATGTTAATCTCGACAGATGCCTAAAGACTCACCTTGTCTCGTAAGATCATATATATATATATATATATATATATATATATCAGACGATACTCACAATCTTCTGATCGATCTCCCATTCCAGCGACTGTTTGGCGCCATTCGGTGTTTCAAATTTGAAAACAAAATGCCAATAATCGAAAAGATTTGCGCTGAAATTAAATATTTACGCTGCTTCCAGCAGCGACAAGACATAATTATGGCATGTCGGCTCACCTATCCCGATTGGCGTCAAACCAACTTTTGTTTTTCCACCTCCCAGACTAACCCCAGAGCTGACAGGACAAGACAGATCATCAACGACTCAATTCACGTGTCACATTACCAACTCAGGAGTTGGCGACGCCGCGCAGAAATCGCGATGACCACATCAGATAAGAAACATATGGCACTTGAAACGTTATCTTCGGCATCTGGTGGAGTTGCTTAAACTTTCTAATTTCGCCAACAAGTGATAGTGATCGTGGTTCGTTGTGGTAGATAGTGTCTCCCTTGTTGATCAATGGCTACAATGCCGCAATCGAAGTGTTAACTAACGCTAACCGTTTATCATTAATATTAATTTCGGAATTTTCGCGGGGAACGTTCTCTTGCCATTTTTAATTTTGAAAGTTTCGCTCCAGAACAGAGTCAGATGTGCTTTTGATTTATTTATTTGTTGACAACGTAATATCTCAGCTGTTTGAGCGCTATCTAGGCGAGTTTTAGGGAGGGGCCTCTCGTTCGACTAATTTTATGCCAAATTCCCTGAGGAATGTTATATCATATTAAGAACCCAAGACTTTGAGGAGTCTTTGGAATATAAAAATTCTTTCTCATAAGTTATTACTTTTTAAAAACTTCTATATGTTGTTTCTGGTGATTATATTGGCATAGTAGTAGTAGTAGTAGAAGTAATAGTAGTAAGTGTAGTAGTAGTAGTATTTGTTGTAATTGTTGTTGTTGTTGTTGTCCAGGTTGTTGTTATTTTGTGCTTTGTAGATGATTCATGTTTATAGAGTGTCTCACTCACTCACTCACTCACTCACTCACTCACTCACTCACTCACTCACTCACTCACTCACTCACTCACTCACTCACTCACTCACTCACTCACTCACTCACTCATTAATTCTTAAATCAGTGAGATGGTCACTCAGCGAGTTGTGTGTGTCGTGCGCATACGTGCATGTGCGTGTATGTAGCTTGTTGGGCGACGAGAGGATCAAATCAGAGTTGGCTACATTTCAGACGAAATCACATCACCTCCCACGGCCCAGAATCCCAGCCGATGGTCATTATCAGCCCGCGGGAGGCACGATTTTCTCAAGCGTCCGTCACGCGCATGCCTGCAGACGTTAAATAATTAATGCTCCCGTCGCCGCCTTACGGTGCCGCTGATGTGTTGGCACAAGATGGCGGAGGTCAGGGGGCTATAAACTCAGCCAGGAGCTGATCGTGCTCCGATTATCCTCGTTAACGGGTCTCTATCAGCCGAGAGTCGGCCATATTGTAAGTCATCGCCCGGCCACGACACGCAGATTGTCACATCATGAAACATTCACCAGGGGTCGCCACCCCAATCTCGCCAGGTTTCTCCGAGGGACCACGTGACGCGCTCTAGATCTCGTGGCTGTACCTCGTGTTTGGCCTAGATCTCGTCATAGATCACGCACACTCTCCGGTTTGGTCACACCAAATGTTTGTCGTACCTGTTGTTCTTCTGGCTTACTTGATTGATAGTGTCTCATGCTTGCCCATTCCTCACGGATTTCTGTGTCTAGTATCATTGTTAATATTTCATGTTTGTCCATACCTCACATTTACCCATGTAAATGCCCATTTTACCCAAGTTAGCTCACGTTTGTCCATGTATAATACATGTGCTAATACTTCATATTTACTGGTCAGTACCAAGTGCCCAAGTCTAATACCCATGTTAATATTTCATGTTTCACCATACCTCACGTTTACCAATGGGTAATATTGTTTTAATACTTTATTTGTGTCTATGCCTCAAATTTACTCATGGCTAATACCCATACTTGTCCAAACTTATTGTTTGAAAATGTATTTTATTTGATCATACCTCATTTTTTATCATACCTCATTTTTTTGTCATGTCTGAGTATGCCCCATGTTTGGCCATATACCATGTTTAGGTCATACCCCGTGTCTGGTCATACCCTATGTTTGGTCATACACCATATTTGACCATACATCTTATATTTCCATGGTTACGTTTACATTTCACACTTTGACGGAGAGCGAGTTTGATTAAGCAGCAGCTAGCGTCTAGTAGACGTACACCTTACTGAGTCACGTGGGACGGATTACCGCGACATGGTGTTAGAGAAAGAGGGGGGAGGGCGGCAGATATGACGTCTGTAGCTGGCACAGAGAAGTGATCTTTAGCTGAGCGATAATAGAGCACCATCTATGACGATCATTTGTCATCCCTTCCAGTAAATAAGATAACATATTCTATCGGTGTCATGTTACATACCGATAAACCTTCATTATTGGAGCTGGTTCTCTTTATTCTGCATATGTTTCTAATAAAGATGTATCAAGTGGGGGCAGTCGAAGGGGGGGGGTGTTTCTTGCGATCTGGGTTAACGATTTCAGGTTTATTTGTACCGGGGGGGGGGAAGGATTACAGGCGAGTGGGGGAGGGCGTGGAGGGTTGGATGGTATACATGCACAAGTGAGGAAAAAAACGGAGAGTAATGATGATGATGATGATGATGATGATAATAATAATAGCAATGACAAAATAAAACAAAACATCTTTAGTGTCTCTGATGAATCGTAAAAACAAGGTTACGTAATCATGAGGTTTCATTTGTCGCCGAGCAACCAGTTACACGCATACGCGTGCGCGAACGCGCGCGATCACCCACACACACACACACACACACACACACACACACACGCGCGCACACACATACATACACAAACAGAAATACACACATGTATACATCGCGTAGAGATGGAGTGAGGGACTTCATCAATCTTACATCATTGCAAGCACAAAGAGAGCAGTAAGCTAGTAAATGTTAAGTATCTCTCCCACGACTGAGGATAGTCTATAGTCACTCCCACTGCCATAAGCTGGAGCAGTTAGAGTGCTACTCTTTTAGATGACGTACCCAACTAGTCATCGACTGAGCTACCGACCTGACCGCCGATAGGGGGCAGGCATATTGTCGTCATACGTTCACAGGCCACTAACCTCCTGCCATCGTCACGGAGACGAGTCGACGTCCGCCGGGTGGAATCGTGAAGATTAAATCCGACGCCAGATTTGTCGATTGTCCCGAGAGAGACACTGACCACAGACACGAGATGGCTGAGGCAGAGAGGCTACTAGTCGGTCGGTAGCCGTCATAACGCCGTTTTATGAACGACTCCCCCGACACTGGGCCGATGAAGCGACGAAATTATCGAAATATCCGCACTTGGCTGCTCTCCCCTTTCCACCCTTTAGGGTAATCTGAAAAAAGGGCCACCACCACCACCACCACCTCCTCCACCACCTCCACCTCCTCCTCCACCTCCATCGAGTAGTCGTCGGGTGAGTAGACGACGATTTGCTGCCCAAAGCGTCCGAGTTCCCAAGAGGCCGAAGAGAGGTTCGGCATCGGCACTGTCATGGGCCGCCGAGAAGACCGGAAGCCGGGAAGCGGGCCATTTGTTTGGCGGCAAATGATATTTCTTGACAAATACGAGCCTTCCCCATTCGTGTTACGGACGAAATGAGCTGTCAGTGGACACGTATGACTGTGGCGATTTATGCTGACAGTGTCCCTATTGAGACCTGACGAGTACTGGAAGTCTGTTAGCAGAGGGTTTAGGTTAAGGTTGAGGTTATGGGCCTGAGCTTTTGATGTCAATAGATAGTTTAGTCTTTATGAGTTGGGACGGGGACACTTAACTCGGTGGAGGGACGGGAGGGGTGGTTGGCCATTCTCTCGACCTTACCTCGGATATGGTCTGCGATTGGAACACTCTGTGTTTGGGGAAGGGACCCCCCTCCCTCCAGAAAGGTACCAGGACCGGGGCAGCTCGAGGTGTCTCAGGTGATGATGCTGCCAAACACGTCGAGTGATTAGGTAATAATGGAGGCTTTTACTGAACAATAAAACATATCAAAGGTAAAACACTGGGATTTGATCTCGTCATTCAGATGTTTAAAGTGAACTATAAACTATATCATAGGAGAGTAGAGAGCATCATATATGAAATGATAGCTAGCGAGTGGGCACTGAGTGGGACACTGAGTTTACAGAGTGGCTAGTGAGTCGCGATTGGTAAAGTGAGTGGTGAGTAGAGTGGGAATTCCATCCACTCTGATGTGAGTAGTGAAGGAAATGAGTCGGTTCAAATGACGAGTTGATTGTTCATGATGAAGGTGATGATAATTATACGTGATGTCTATTATCACCGTTATCACCGACCATTATAACCATCACCACCATCACCATCATCATCATCATCATCACTGACCATCATCACCACCATCACTATCATCACCATCATCATCATCATCACCACCATCCTCATCATCACTGACCATCATCACCACCATCACCACCATCACCACTACCATCACCATCATCAACCATTAACACAAACCATCATCACTAGTACCATCACCATCACCACCATCATCCCAGACCATCATCACTACCATCATTACCGACCATCATCACCACTACCATCACCATCACCGATTATCATCACCGACCAACATCACCACCACTATCATCATCGTCAACCATCATCACCGACTATCATCACCGACAGTTATCACTACCATTACCACCATCACCATCATCACCAACCATCATCACCGACCATCACCGACCATCACCACCACCACAACCACCATCACCATCAACCATCACCAGCGACTTAAAACAATCATAGCCGCCATATTGCCTACTGCCATAATGCACCCACATCTAGCGATCGCCATCCACGTATGACATCCCATTCAATCACCGGAGTCATTATCACTTATCACGGAATGTCAGCTATAGACCTATGACAGCCAGAATGGCTGTCCACAGAAAGAGCTGCCCGATCATTTCCGAGCCGTTAATAACGCTCCGCTCGTCGACCATTGTCGTCAGATCCGCTCACGTGACCATCTCAGGATAGCGACTCGGAGCACCAGGAATCCCGGAAGTGCCTTCGTGTTCATGCGCGCGCCGTCCATTGGCGAGTCCTACCATCCATTTCCGGGTCGAGGACCCGGTCTCGTCCCCCGGATGGCGCTATCCAGACGTTCCCGCCGGCCCGATATCTGCTCGCGCGATGACGTCACCGAGTGGCCGTCACGTGCTGCGCATCGACAAAGGTACGCGTTGGATGTTCGCCGATCGCCGAACATTTACACCGGAAGGCTTACCATGACGTAGCGCCACCGGAAGATCCGACTTTCATCTCGTAACTTCCGCCTTATCAGCGGGTCTGGTGGCCGCGGTCACGAACATTAACTGTCTCAGCCACTGAAAGGATGCACTTTACTGTCAACGGGGACGAGTCAAGGTGACCTTTCATCCCCTATCAGCGGGACAACGATTGAAAACTAGCCAATACGTCGCGCTAATGACAGCCTGGAGCCAGGTACAGGCTGTCTACTAGTCGAGGACACTCCGTCGACAGCCTGTAGACCCTTATGTTAAATGACGAATACCATTCTATATCAGGAAACAAAGAACAATAAATTATGATGGTTTCTTTATATGTAATAAGAGGGAATGTTGGCAAATATTGATTTATTTCGGTTATTAATTATGACAACAATCATTACTGATAGTTAAGAGTTCTATGATATTAATGCTGTGATATATTTATTATTTTGTTGTTCTATAATTCCAGTAAACAGTAATGCTAGTATAGTATTAGTAACAATATGTAAACATATATTTGTTTAAGGTCTGATGTTTTGGAGAATAAAACCCCAAATAGAAGTAGGTCATCTCCCAATAATCGTATACGTGTATATAACAAGTGTGGCATGATACGATCATAATTGATGTTTCATGGCCTCTTTTGTGCACATGGTAGGCTAAATGGGCCGAGCGACCTCCAAAGCTAATGAAGCGAACTCAAAGATGAAACACCATTCAGATATGGCCACGCCGAGATTTGAACTCAGGTGGTATAGATCAGTGGTCCAACGCTCTACCAACTAGACCTAGGCGCCGGCATGATACGATAACCCATTTACAGATGTAATGTCATGAAAATACCAGAACACGCATTTAAAAAAAATATAAACATAATTTACATAAAATAATTATTTAAAAGAAGTAATAATTTTTGCGAATGATTGAAACTAATATATAATTAGAATATGTGAGGTTCGCAAAATTAGAATGTATATTATGTCATTTAATAATAAGGTATTAATTTCACTAACAGGTGCTGCACATCTGTTATCTGTTGGTAGATAGTTCTGGATTGTTGCTCTTTCATAACAAAGTGAGAGTGTAGTTCATGTTTTATGCCTTATTATCTCCAGTGACATTTTTACCCATCTTGTCTAATTGGATAAATTAAATATTATTATTTCGATATAGATAAAGAAACAATGCTAAATAATTTAATTAATAAAAGTCAGATACCTAGAGATATATTAGTCAAATAGATAATTCTAACATCTTTTTTGGTATTAACTAAATAACTATTTGTATCCTCAACGTGGCTGAGGTATCCCGCAGAGCAGCGATTAAAGTGTTACGCTATAAACCTCCAAGTTGTGGATTCGAATCTGATTCATAGCTGTATTAGTGGGATATTTCCATACGGATTCAGCCTTTCGGTCAAATATCCCAGATGTCATCCACACCCGAGGGTAAAATAATTATTACTCACTCACTCACTCACTCACTCACTCACTCACTCACTCACTCACTCACTCACTCACTCACTCACTCACTCACTCACTCACTCACTCACTCACTCAAGCCGGGCAAGAGTCACTTTAAAATTACTTTAACTCTTAATATGTATTATGACATATGTATATATTTGGTGATTAGAGGACACACCATTTAGCGTTTATCGCTGACGTAACCTACACATGTCAGGGGAAAGAGACACCTGCTACCATCACCAGTAAAACAACAACAATGACAACGACAGCAACAACAACAAAGCAACATCCAAATCTTCTCACATCACCAAACACTCTACACGAATGCCGGATGCGGTGGGCGTGTTCGGATATACACATAAGTCGTAAGACGTTTTCACCGAGAACAAAAGAAAGCCCGGAAAAGTGGAACACTTTCAATTAGAATTCAGCCGCAGAGACAAATATGACACTTCAATCGCAGTTTCCATCTGTATAGAAAGCGAGACGTCATTCTGCTCGACGGAAACGCCACCTTTCGTAGGACACACTGAGAGAGAGAGAGAGAGAGAGAGAGAGACTAGACTGCTGGCTTCAGATCTGCGTTCACTGATGCATTGTTCCGCCAAGAGCTTTGACAGGTCTTGCTGGGGTCATGAGACTTCCTCTGACACAGGCCTAGCAACAAAGACGACACATCTGTAAACATCCTACGGCTATAATCTAGGACATACAAGGGTCAAACAATATTCTTGTACACATTAAATATGTGTACGCCATTTAATAGCCGAGTTACCGGGTTCTTCCGGTGCGACAACGAGGACAAGGAAAACACTTTCTTTCTTCACCGACATACACGGACAGTAATACAGCTCTACTCATCATCGGTATACAAGTGAACTGTTTGAGGACGGATGAGATCTTGTCCTCCTCTAAACATTCGGAAAAATAATCATAAAATGAATATTTGTAATCCAAACTTGAATAATCCGATCAATTATTAGGAGAAAATAAATGTTTTTCCAACAGTTATTTATAATACTACTGCTGCTGCTGCTACTACTACTACTAATAGTAGTAGTAATTAGTAGTAGTAATAGTTGTTGTTGTTGTTATTGCTCTGGTTATAATAGTATCATCATCATCATCATCATCATCATCATCATTTCGTCATATTAGTTCTGCCTCATTTTAAAAATTATTACACAAGTCTCTTTATTGTTTTGTTGTTGTCGTTATTATTGTTGTTGTCCTCTATATTTTCCTTGTTTTTGTTGTTGTTACAGTTGTTGTTGTTGTTGTTGTTGTTATTATTATCGTTGTTGTCTCCGTTATTGTCGTTGTTATTGTCGTCGCCATTGTTCTATTCACTGTTGTTGTTTTTGTTGTTTTTGTGGTCTTGCTTGTTGTTATGGATGTTGTTATAGTTGTTGTTATAGTTACTGTTGTTGTTGTTGTTGTAGCTCAGCTTGTCACTATCTCGACATTATGCACAGTCACTTCCCGGATAACACTTCGTGTTATTGATGTTGTGGCTGTTGTTATCGTTGTTGTCGTTGTTATGGTGATGGTTGTTTAACATTTCGGTTGTTGCTATCAGGACATGTCGTTTATCTTAGATGATGTACAGTCACTTAGAACCGTTTTAGATCTCAAATAGATTGTCGTATAATGCGAGATATTTTATACAGAACTTGCTCATCGGATGACAAGTCTTTGATAATCGTAGGAGCTTCATAAACCGATCTTATCTTGTCTATTTGGTGATAGACAGCCGTATGTTGTCGTCATCGTTCCGGCCAACGCGACGGCTGACCTTCTATCAAGGTCAGAAATCAAATAATATAAATTCAGGATCAGACGGCGGGTGATTGAAAATGTCCTCCGTTGTCATGGCAACGAAGGACTCCTCCGGCGACAGAACGGAAGTACATCTACCTGGATAGAGAGCATCGTGATTGTCTGGACCCTGGGATAGGGTCGAGCGATGGATGGATGGATGGATGGATGGATGGATGGATGGACGGACGGACGGGAAGAGGAATGTAGGGACGGAGGGAGTAACGGACGGACGGTTGGAGAAAATTGATAGAAATAGACAAATAAATTAAAACGAATTAATATATGTACAGACAGACAGATGAAAAGAATCAGACAGACAGACAGATAGAGAAAAGTACAGGTAGGCAGACAGACAGACAGAAAGAGGATAAGAATCAGACACACAGACAGACAGATACGTAGACCTCTCTAACAACAACACAATGCTAACGTTAGTATGAGAATAATGTGTGACGTCACAACTCACGACCATTATCAAGCCGATAGTTGGCTGATGGCTTTAGAATTGAAAGAAATTGACATCGCTTCTGGTCGCCTCCTTATGGGTGGCTGTCGACGGGATACCGCCATCTAGGCCGAGACTAGGCCGACGCTAGGCCGACCCTGGCCCGACACTAGCTTATTGATTTAGGGCGAATTATTGTATAGGAATGAGCCGAGAATGTCAGCGCTAAGTTAATATATCCTCCATGATTAGCATTGGGATGGTGACACCAGGTTGGACCACTCACTACAATATGATCTCATCCCCCCCCCCGCCTTTCTCTGTGTATGTGTGTGTATTTTAGCAGTATGTGAAAATGCACTGGCACAGGGAATTTCGAATCGTGAATACAGCGACTTTCATGCTGAATTATATGATTTCTTATCAGTCTCAGTATCTCTATCTCTATATATGCCTCTCTGTTATTAGCCTATCTTACTCTTTTACCAACCGTCTCATCCTCTATCTCCCATCCTCTCTCTATCCCCCCCCCACCTCTCTATCCAACCATTTACTTCCCCATAGGTCTCTACCCCCAGTTTCCAATCATCCACCCCCTCAACTAACCAGTCATCATTTTGAGTCTTCTATATCCCCCCCCCCCTTTTCCCTTCTCTCCCTTTCAGTGTCCATCTCACCACAATAGACCTCACACTTACATCATCTCCACTTCGTCACCCTCTCTTCTTCGAAGGAAGCGAATTAAGAAGGGGCCACTAGAGGTCGCTGATCTCGAAATAATTAGCCAGAACCATGAACAGGGATCTGGATCGAGGTGAGACGTAACACAGGAGACTATTGGAGGGAGATATATTTGGTAGAAGTCTCTGTCTGTTGTCAGTGTGTTTCTTCTGTCTGGTCTTCTACGTGGCTTTGGCGGCAGCAGCGGGGGGCGGAGGTTCTTCTTTTTTTCTTTATAGGAATTTCTTTGTGGTTTTCACCTTTTTTTTCTTTTTCTATTCTGTTAGTGAGCGGATTATTCGGGTATTACTGTGTCGGTTGTGGGTCTATCAGTAGACAGTCGACTGGGATATCAGATACGGTGGCGCCTCAGGTCGAACTCTCTCTCTCATTGTGTGTGTGTGTGTGTGTGTGCGTGCATGCGTGCATGTGTGTGTTGCCCTCTTTCTTTCGTAAATCTATAATCACTGTTGGTACCAATATTTCCGGAGCGGGAATCTAACAAGGGTACAGATGAGGGAAGATGAGGGAGAGAAGAAACTGAAATGAAAGAATAATGCAAAGAGTAAATTGGCGAGTGAAAAGGTGAGAGGGGGAGGAAGGGCAGGAGAGGGGAATATGGAATGATATAGATGAAAAATAATACCAAGGAAACTGTGGTAACCATAGTAACGATTAAAAGGGGAGACCGAGTCGAGAAAAGTAGGGAAGAAAAGTAGAAGGAGAATAGGAGTGTGAAGAGAAAGGGATGTGAAAGGAAAAGGAAGAAGGACGGTGAAGAAGAGCTGGATGATGAAGAACAAGTAAAGAGTATGGAAAAGGGAAGATTCGTTGAAGAAGTGACTGAAGAAGTGAAAACTGAATGAAGATAATACGGAAGAGATATTTAGAATCTCTTATAGCTATGACCCATTAGGACGCCTTAAAACCCATTAGGACGCCTTAGGACCCATTAGGACACCTTAAGGGTAGGCGGTTTGAGTAGTGAATGTATTTTTGTAACATTTAATTAAATATTAAACTAATTTACATAATCATAACGTCCTAATGAACAATGTTTAATAGTTATTAACTTTTCCCGTTTAGTGTCTTCTGCCATTAACTTTTTATATTATGAATATATATGTATTAACCCAACGTCCATGTTCTAATATTGTGTGTTTATTAATAAGAATGGTTTAGAAGATTGTTGACAGATAATTACTTCTATCTTTACGATTAATGTCTTGAAATATTAGAGCTGAATCAAAATCATTTGATTATTATCAATACCAATCACTCATCTATCGTTAGTTATATAACTAGGTGTCAACCAAACTAGATTAAATTGGAAACACCTGATGTTCGTTTACATACACATAACACCCCCCACACACACGCACACGCACACACACCTAACTCAGCAAATATATACCAGTAACAAGGCACACCTGAGACATTTGGTCGAGAGCCCACTCCGTAGAGTAAGTACCAATATTTTAGTAAATACGACCTATTCTAGACCTTTGACGTGTTTAGTTTAACACAAATTGACCTTTTCAAATGAAAGAAAATTCTGATTCCGTTTACGCCGCAGTTCAAGTCCTTGACGACGATCGTGATCCATATACCGCATCCAGATAACTATTTTGTTATCTCCGTTTCCTGTTGGTAATTTTCGCGCGGTGCTGACATTTTTATATATCTGCTAAACTAAATAGACTGAGACACCTGCAAAGAAAATGAAGCGAAGCGAAAGATGAATCATCAGTCTTATATACCTCCGCCGGGTTTCGAACTCAGTTGCCAGAGTTCTGTGGCTAACCACACTGCCAATTAAGCCAAATTTGTATAGGAGAAGTCAGCCTTTTCTTAACGTGTTTTACGATAATGATACACTTATTAATTATGACGTTAACATTAATTGTTATTAGAATCATCTGAAAAGGAAATTAGTCAGAAATAATTGCTCTAATGTGCAAACCCACCCTGCTCGCACACTCACATACATTACGCTATTAATGTGTACTGGTATCTACTTACTCTTAACATGTGAAGCTATCCCATTAACGTCGTACCACACCATTATCGTATACAACTACTGTCCCTTTAACGGCATCATGTACGTATAAACTTGTACCACCAACAAGATTCATCCCATTACCGTGTATAATTAATTGCTTGATTAACACCCATCACGTAGTACACTAATGACATGTACGGCAACCTTAACGAAATAGGTCGCCCCACATCATTAACGTCCCCCGACCAAGACCACTCCCCCCCACAGGCACCACCATCATTCCCCCTGACTAGCACTAGTATCATTCCCCCGACCAGCACCACCACCATCATCATCCCCCGACCAGCACCGCCACCACCATCATACCCACGACCAGCACCACCATCATCATCCCCCTCCCCCGACGAGCACCACCATCATCTCCCTCTCCCCCCACTAGCACCACCATCATCCCATTAGTCAGGACATGGCTGGATCGGAACAAACACAATGAAGCTCGCCCGATAACGAACGCCATTTTAACACTTTATGGTCGATGAATTTTCACTATCGTGTTTGATAAATCAGCGTTTAATTGAACAAAAGATAGTTTTACCGATAAACGACTAGAAGCAGCCAGTCAACGATCTCTCTAACATGTTCTCCAGCCATTCTAGAGCTAACAAAACTAACATAGTTACAGAACAAAGCTAACAACCCCCCCCCCCTCACCTCACCTCGGGCTAACAATACTAACTACATAGACTAGATAGAGACGGGTTGGCTTCTGGCGTTAGAGATAACATAGGTGGAGTATAGGTATGCTCCGTGGTGAGTGGAGTTACCTTCTGGTGGTATGGCTGGAATAAACAGACTGAGAACCACAGCGACCACCACCACCGCCGACCGCTAAAATAGAAGTACAACAACAACAACAACAACAACGTGAGCAACGTAAGGAACAACAAAAACTGGTGTTGGTGGTAGTAATGGTGGTTGAGGGTTGTTGGTAGTAGTGATAGTGGAGGGTTGGTGGTAGTAGTGGTAGTGGAGGGTTGGTGGCGGTAGTGGTAGTGGAGGGTTCGTGGTAGTAGTGGGGGGTTGGTGGTAGTAATGGTGGTTGAGGGTTGGTGGTAGTAATGGTGGTGAGGGTTGGTGGTAGTAGTGGTAGTGGAGGGTTGGTGGTAGTAGTGGTAGTGGAGGGTTGGTGGTAGTAGTGGTAGTGGAGGGTTGGTGGTAGTTGTGGTAGTGGAGGGTTGGTGGTAGTAGTGGTAGTGGAGGGTTGGTGGCGGTAGTGGTAATGGGGGGTTGGTGGTAGTAGTGATAGTGGGGGTTGGTGATAGTAGTGGTAGTGGAGGGTTGGTAGTAGTAGTGGTAGTGTGGGATTGGCGATAATAGTGGTAGTGGAGGGTTGGTGGTGTTAGTGCTGGTTATGATGATGGTGGTGGTGGTAGTGGTGGTTGTGGAGGGTTGGTGGTAGTAGTGGTTGTGGAGGGTTGGTAGTGGTATGGGTAGTGGAGGGTTGGTGGTAGTGGTAGTAGTGGGGGGTTGGTGGTAGTATTGGTACGGGAGGGTTGGTGGTAGTTGTGGTAGTGGAGGGTTGGTGGTAGTATTGGTACGGGAGGGTTGGTAGCAGTTGTGGTAGTGGAGGGTTGGTGGCAGTTGTGGTAGTGGAGGGTTGGTGGTAGTTGTAGTTGATGATTGATGTTTTACGGTCACTTTTGTGCACATGGTAGGCTAAATGATCAGAGCGACCTCCAAAGGTAATGAAGCGAAGTCAAAGATGAAACATCCTTCAGATATGCCCACGCCGAGATTAGAACTCAGGTGGTAGTAATCTGTGGTCCAACGCGCTACGAACTAGACCACGGGGACGCCCTGGTAGTGATGGTGGTAGTAATAGATATTAATGGTGGTAATAGTATTATTAGTGGTGATGTTGGTGGTCGTAGTAGTAATGTTAGTGGTAGTGATGGTGGTGGTAGTAGTAGTAATAGATAGCGTTAATGGTGGTAATAGTATTATTAGTGGTGGTGGTAATAGTGGTGGTGGTGGTAGTAGTACAATTAGACGCAGTAGGAGAAATACTAATGATATTGATGCTATTATTATTATTATTATTATTATTATTATTATTGTTGTTATTATTATTATTATTATTATTATTATTATTATTAAACCAAGTTACAAAACACGTACATATCAACTATATTATGACATTTCAGTTGCCACGCAAACAAACAAATAAATAAATACCTGCTCTGTGATTGCGGGATTCCTTCCATGTCTGGCCTTTCACCTGGTCCAGATACCTGAAGATAGAATCCAGTTAGCCTTGATCATACTAATTCGGAATCCGGTGCCATTTATCCGGTGCCAGTACTCTCCGAATCTGGATCCTCGACTGTTAGGTTAGCTTTTTGTATCAGTGACTAATTGTCCTCGTTATCAACTAACTTGATAAAAATCAGCTCTCATAAAATGACCAATTACACTGAGTGAATAAGTAATGAGAAGACCCGTTATAAACGTGGGCGGTCACTTCCCAGTCTCAACTCAGGGTTACTTCAACTTCTCTAGTCTCTTCTCGTAAGGATGTTCGGCTCAAGGCCACCCGATCTGCGGATAATGTCGATTTCCAGCCGATGTTTTCCTCTTGTTTCCAGATTTCGTACATTTGCGATACCTGTCCCGCAATTAGAGATGCCTGTTCGCTAATTACCAATACCTGAAGCAGCGTAATATAGTCAGAGATAGAGTGAGTATTGGCGAGTACACGTTAATATCGGCCTCTCAGATGGTAAATCTCTTCTCATATCGGTTGTTATTCGGTATTAGACAGTTTCCGATGAAGACTTACACCTTTTGCGGGCTGTGGTTTAGCGGTTCTTATGTACAGCGAGGTTTTGTGTTCTCAGACAATACGGGCTACACAATACCTACACAAACAATGTGTACAACTAATAAAACTCGGATACGGTTCACCAATTTTTGGTCGATCGGTCGGTGAGTGAGTGAGTGAGTGAGTGAGTGAGTGAGTGAGTGAGCTAATCATACCTGATACAGGTAGTTCAGAGACTTTATAAGGAAACATTAATTCCATAACGCCGGTAGCTTTATTAGTTTCGAACTTGAAGCTGAAGAACTTGAAGATTTATAGCTTAACTCACTGTCGATGTTTAAAGAAGAAGAACTCACGTTAACTATAGTCTTTGTCTGTCCTCATCAGATAACAAGATAGATAACAAGATAGATAACAAGATTTGTCTTTAAGACAACCAGCAATATCACTTATTAATAAACAGATTATTTAGAAACTCTTATTACATTTAAAAAATGAGTATATTGTATTTCTCGTATGATGGTATTATAGTATACAGTTGTTCACAGTGTACGCGATAACATTGTACAGTATGTTTAGTATACGATGAATATACACGGACAATATGCGCGTGTGTGTTTGTGTGTGTGTGTGCGTGTGTGTGTGTATCATATTGGTCAAGTATATTTCGATGGGCTTCTACGTGCGCCGTGTTATTATTTGGTAAAATATATTTTGTGACTACTGTCCCAAGTCAAACATTTCAGCCTAAGAGGGTCACGTGATAATATAGCTTCCGCCGCTGGTCATTCACACTTATCCTTCATAATCCAAGCACGGAAATGTCACAGTTACAATACACAATGTAAACAATACAATAACATAAGAAATGAGGTTGACCTGGAGAAAATCTAGTCGATTTTTAAAAGGTAGCATTAATTATCTCCTATGAAATTCAATGTCAAAGCATAATATGTCTACAACTTCCATTGTTAGTGTATCACAACAAAACTTTGTGACACACGTAATATATATTAAATTAAATACTGTGATATACCAAGTCTGATGAGAACGATCTGATAAATGTGTCAGTAGCCAGGAAACGACAATTTTTATCTATTTATATATAAATATTAATTATTCTTTCACACTTCGGGTGAAAATATGATCAGATAATGGCTTAAGATTGAAGAATAGCAGCGGGCAAACTCTCGATGGAATTACACGTACTATTCCGTATTTCAGTCCGACAAATTCAGTTTTTTGGGACAGAGTTGAATTATTCATCGAAATAAAAACCGGAATTCCTCTTAAACACTCATATCGGATGAATAACAAACAAAAAACATTGTCAATATTATTCGCCTAAAATATAACTTCTGGTCTCGTGCCAAGACAACTCGGTGAAGTAACCGCGTGAATATCGTTGTCACCGTGACCAAGGCGACACCTGACGGGTGAACGTCGACACACGAGCAAAATCTTCGTAGCCACTGGACAACAAGCACTGGATACTTGGAATAAACATATCTACGAAGCCGACATGTAATCGTGCTATAATCTCCAACACATCCGATATTGACAATAATCACCATTGATCTGTTTGTAACAAAGCAATCACCGACTAAATGGCGTTACGTAAGATGGACAGGAAATCTGCTCTCATAGCCTATCGTGCTCAATGCCCCACCGTCAGTGTTTCTTCGCCTCGTAACTTTTGTCATTAAGACAGACAGCTATGAAGGTGGGTGGGTGGTGGCGTTCATGTTGGTTTTTTGCCGGGAGGGGGGGGTTTGTGGGGGATGTTGTGGGGGTGGACCTGTTAGACGAGGGGGCGGTTTTCTTAATATCGTTAGGCGTTTGCTAGAGGCTACTTACATGATATTTATAAGGATTAGGGTATACACCGAGACAACACACCACGGAGACAGCAAATAATATACTTTTATTGACTGAGATCATACAATAGAATATAATGACTAACAGATGTAAGCTTTCAATGGAGCTTACCAAGTGATTAACATGAATCTGGTTTATATATATATATATATATATATATATATATATATATGGCTAGATACACATAGATACACAAAGGTCAACACGTACATTGTTATGTAATACATGCACTTTATATATTTTAATATCTTATATGTGGTTTTTATTGTTTAGCCTTTTTGAAATGTAATATATTAAACATGATATATACAAAATTAGACGGATTGCATGCACACGATGCGGGTTATTTTGCCTCACTTACAACAATTGTAACAATGTTTAAATTAACTGATAACCTAAAATGTTTTAACACACGCGCGCGCGCGCATGCACGCACGCGCGTACACGTATCATTTCAATTCATTCAGCAGCATTTTTTAAAATAGTTTTCGCATACATATAAATTAGCATATTTTAATAACATGATATTATGTGACAATGCAATATGTGACAAGACAAGACAAAACAGGTTGCGGCACGAACTCCTAATCTTAATTAATACCCAACGTATATTATAATTAATATTTAGCATCGCGACAATCGGTTCCGTCATAATTAACCAACCTGTGGTATCGATACGGTCAAGTGATAATATAGAAATAATCCTACGTGTTTCGCTAACACTAACAAGGAAACGATTTTACGACCGAAAATCACTCCTAAAACACAACAATAACATTGAAAAACTAATTTTAGCCGAACTGTGCACATTAAGACGAATTGTATACATAATTTATCCAACTCTGTTCGGCATTCTTCTAAAAACAGCACAAAGCAAACACGCGAAAAATAAAACATGCACAGACAACAAGAATTTTAAATAAAAAAAATCCCTAAACTGCCTAAAATTCAATCCGTTGAAACAGATCGTGTTAAAAACCGACATCGGGAGAAAGCGAACTTTTTTCGTCGAAGAAAACCATCTCGAAGCGATTTCGTAAGCTGTTCGGCCGCCCATTTAAATGGATTAGAGATAATGAAATAAATTAGTTTGGCCTGCGTTAATTCCTTACAGCAGCCATTGAGTGCTTCACAATACATATTATGCAGAGCTAGAGGGGGCGCTCTAGTCATTACGCATGCGCCTTACTTCTAATAATGGCCGAATGGCTGCCGCAGTGTGTGTGTATGTGCCTAAGTTGGTGCTAACTTCGAGAAAAGTTTCTCCGCTCGCTAATTTCTGCTCCCGGCGTCCGTGTTTGTGTCGATTGTTTACTGTTTGCGCGTTGTCTCACTCGGCCATTGTACACGCTGTCACCTGTTGTCAACGACGCTCACCGACTTCCATAAATCACCTGGTTGAAGCGGGCGAGGAGCCATTTTCTCGTACATCACCCCTGGTGCCAGTCCGGAACGGCAGGAAAACAAGAAAAAAAGAAATTAACTTAGTTCGACGATTGTTCCGCATTATGTACACCCAGAGTGCTCGAGTATTCACATGTGATATTATATACTTATAATACATGACAGTGGCGATTTGTAGATCGTGGCGCGGAGATTAGTTTGGTGAGCAGACGATAGAACCATCGCGGACAGTTAGCCGACATCGTATGTGCGGTACATCATGAGGTCGAAACCGAGAGCTAGAAAACTTGCTCAAGGTATGTGGAAAGTTAGTGAAATGGCCGGTCATTGGATGTTGGCTATGGATTTGTCGATAATAGTAGATAACCGATAACTGTTTCGCCTTTATCTCCCTCGATGTCTGTCTGTCTGTGTGTGTGTGTCTGTGTGTGTGTGTGCCTGGGGACTTGTTATTGGTGAGTTCCGAGGAAGGAGATACGGTGTGTAACTTCGAGTTAATAATTCACGTGATTTTGTTGAATGTGTAAAATTAATAAATTTTTGGCTTGTAGTGTTTGTGTGTGTGTGTGTGTGTTTGTGTGTGTGTACACACACTAATTCATTCTCATCAGTTTGCTTCTCTCATACCTTGTGACCTTTCCACAAATTGTATATATATATATATATATATATATATTATTGACTTGTGATCTTGTGATTAACTAAAAATAAACTTGGAACTACTTGTAGTATAGTCAAACACGCATCCAGTTTATGCATGTTTATTTTCACACACACACACACACACACACACACACACACACACACACACACACACACACACACACACACACACACACACACACACACACAACATGAATCATGTTCTCCAATACTGAATGGTATCGTCCTTTTTGTTTCTTTAAAACATTTCATGTACTAATCTTCTTAATTTCTATATATTATGAAAAACGATGTTTTGATAGTAGGCACAGGTAATTGTTTAAACAATTGTTGACACCCTGAAAAACAAACACCACATAGTAGTTGATACTTCATAAAAAAGGGTATTCGAGATCTTCCTAATTTGATATAAAATGTTATTCTTTTGCTAGCGTGCAAAGTTCGTTCTTCAGAGTCACCACAGATGAGGGATTGCTTACAGGTCTAACATAACAATATCAGTTTGACACAAGTTCAACTGACACCATTAGCTCAGTCAATGATTTGATGAATTTGAAGTACAACTGGAAGACATTTGATTGATGGAACTTGAACTTTGGCATGGAAGTGAATGATGACTTTCGAGTTAAAAAGTGCTCAGTGGTTCTGTATCAGAAGCACATAACAATATGTTCACTCTTAAGTGTGTGCCCCTTATCATCAGGAATGCTTTATATAGATTATCTGAAACATCTAGCCATTGTCAGCAGGCACTTGGCAATGATATCAGTCCTCAGGATGTGTGGATCATTTGTATTGTTGTTCCATTCTTCCTGAAAAAAGTGGCAATTCACATGTCTAAAACTGTGTCACAGTTTCTTAGCCAGATTGTCTTAGAAAATTTGCTCCGATTCCTAGCTGTAAATGTTTGTGTAAGTTATGTCAGGGGACGTTTCACAAGTTCACCATATTATAAATTAGTAATTATTCTATGTGTGTGTGTGTGGGGGGGGGCACTGTGAATCTGTATGTTTGTCTGTCAACTTAACTGCCTGCCTGTCACACACACACACACACACACACACACACACACTTATAAGCTACCCTGTTTATATGTATAAAACACTCTTGGATATTTAGTGTTGTACACACAAATATTTTTTTCAATGCCCAGTTTACATAATCCCATAGGATTTTAGCCTTTATGTGTATGTACTAATAAATAGTTTACACCGCGTAGGAAGTGTCTTGTCTACCTTAATGGCAGCAGCTAGATATTGTTTTACACTCCCTAGTATGTGTCTTGTCCATCTGAATGGGAAGGTCTAGAGATTGTTTACACAAATCACTGCTGTCTTGGTTCCCATAATCTGTACAGCTAGACACTGTTTCCATCACATAATCGTTGTCTTGTATCACTTTATATGTCCACTTAGCTATTATTTACATTAAACAATAGGTATTTTACTTACCGTAATCTGTACAGCAGAACACTGTTTACACTAGTTACTCCATGTCTTACCATCTTAATATAGCCGTCTAACCATTCTGTACACTAACCAGTCAGTGTCTTGCCTAACATGATCAGTAAACATTTGTTTACATAAATACTTATGTACAGAGTGTGTTTACACTATACATATTAAATGTGTTACCCAGTTAGGGTTTTGTTTACCTTAGTACATCTAGACACTGTTTACACTTTTCAGTAGGTGTCTAGTAGACCTCAGTGTATATATATGCCTGGACATTGTTTATACTACCCTGTATAGTTGTATATTTTCTGTAATACTCTGTAGGTCTTTTGTATGTCTTAATGTATACACGTTTATAGTATACACAGTGACTTGTACCCTTGTCTATACTTTAATCTACTTACCACCATGGTGCACATTAACCACTAGGTATCTGTATGTCTGTGTGTATTAGTATTAGTGTTTCTTATTATTTTCCGGATATACTGTTTTAGCTACATTTATATATTATGTACAACCCGCACATCACCATTCTTATGTATAACTACCGGTAGCCAATTTGTAGAGTGTAGGACAGTTGCTCACCCGAGCACTTGCTCACCAAGCAAATGAAAAAGTGGACACTTGCTCACCAGTGCCCATAATTATATTAATCAAATCAAATAGTCTGTGAAATTGAATTCCCTAATAATTGGTAATATTCATCCCAATAATTATACAGGTAATAGGATACTAAGAAATATATCTCTGAATTAAAATTTTATTTTTATTTTTTCTCCTTAAAAATTCACTGGTGACCAAGTGTCCACTTTTTCATTTGCTTGGTGAGTAAGTGTCCAGGTGAGCAACTGTCCAGTGAGCAACTGTCCGGGTGAGCAACTATCCATACTCCCAATTTGTACACCAGCCAAAGTAGATGGTTTGTCTACCTAAATGTGTGCACATAAATATTTGACCTAATATATACTGATAACAGTAGGTAACCCCAACAAATCCTGTGAATGGCTATCAAGGATTTTGCTTACATATGAGCGGGGGGGGGTTCATTTAACCTGGGGAGATGGGAAGGTATTTATTCATCCTTTAGTAACGATATGCGTGGATTAAACATATAATAACCCCACTGTTATAGCATACCTATAAATCTACATGTCTGTTAATATATATACGTGTGTAGACCATGCCGGTCAGTTAGTACAATTGTGTAAGGCATCTGGATAATTTAACAAAAAGTAGCCAGTATTTGTTTAATTCCCCCCAACTTACTTCGGCCATTCATTTTACTGTGGTACATGATGCTAGAATATCAAGAACGCACACATTTTGTCGTCAACAACAAATAACAACTAGTTCTAGCCACCAGCGACATCCTAAAACGTCAGTTGTTTATTTGTTCAAGCAATCAACAGAGAGAGAGAGAGAGAGAGAGAGAGAGAGAGAGTTGCCCCTGTAGCCATTGTTTTCTGGTGACTACCATATCCAACTAGCAAGCTGCATTTGATGGATTTAGAAGACGAGCCTGGGACCGCAGACGTCATAGATAGAGAGAGCAGACACTGTCAGTGTGTAAGCATGTGACATGAAGTAGGAGAAGAAAAAAATCGACATTTCTAAACCCTAACAAAGCAGAATTTAGACATGGACCACCTGGACTATAGAGGCCCTTGATAAGGACTCCTGCTACCTCCCGGGGCTTCTTTTGCCCAAGGTGACCTTTAACCTGAGCCGGTTAACAACTAGTGTGGCATGACACTAAGAAGAGCGTTTGGCGTGATTTTCCACAGTTCTAGATGTTTAGTGTTCATTTGATATTCCGTTCGCGAGATTTTTTTAAAACTTTTCTTTCTCCATCACTGGATACCTTGTACATCTTTTCAAATGAAGGATGTTTACTAAGTGATTGATTGCTGGATGATATTCATGTGATCTAGCATGGGACTTGACGTTTCATTTAAGTGCCAATTAGAGCCAATTATTTCATGTTGTTTCATATTCTAGCCTTCTAACTTTGGTCCATAGCCGTTTGTTAGCGGATCATCTCTCCCCGGCGATGACCTGCTAGTCACTATGTACAGCTATTGTATGTAACGTTATCCCAACAAAATCTGTTTTGATCTAGAGGCTGTAGTAGATGTGTTGTAGTTGGCAGTGTTTCTGTGATTATGCATGCTATTGGAGTGTGGTGGTGTATGGAGAAAGACATGTAGCCATACACTTGGATGAACATCAGGATGTGTATGGATGATTAAAACAAGTTGCATGCTTTTCCAGGCATGTATATAACTGAATGCACGATACAGACATGTGCATCTGTGATACATGCGTATGCGCATGTGCACGCGCGCGCGCGCACACACACACACAAATACGCACGCGCACGCGCAGTGTGTGTGTGGGGGGGGGGACACACACAAATGCGAAGATCTATATAATTGAATAAAATAGAATTAAAAAATCTCAAGTTTTCTTGGCAACAGTTTATCCACAAAAGATACAATACAACCTACTGCCATCTGTAGGCAAACCAGCGTACTACGAACCAATATTCCTAAGTTCTGACTCATTGCTGTTCTATCGATGCATGGCAACACTTCTACACCGATGGCAACAATCATCTACAGATTCAGACGGATACAGAATGATACTATGGCGGACGAATGGCGGTCATGGTGTCACGACACCGTGTGGCGTGGTTGCCGGGATCAAGCCGGTACGTTGCCCTGACCCACGTTCGTGACCTGATCTGCGCCTGTGACAGTGTCGGAGCAATAAGATCTTTGTGTTGTTTGAGTTCGGTTTCGTTTGGTTAGGGCGTTCGTTGTCCCGATACATTACTGATGATTAGAAGGGGAGCTGTTGGGAACCTGTTGTCGCCGTAAAGATTGGCTTATCTTTTTCATCGGCATGTTCTCTCTCTCTCTCTCTCTCTCTCTCTTATTTGTTTATTCTGTGTATATGTTCTTGTGTGTGTGTTTGTGTGAGAAATAATTATTTGGAGGTGTGTTCCTTTAGTTGGGAGCTGCCACCGTGTTTTTATTCTCGTTATAATTGACAAGTGCTAGCTGCTCCCAAGCACCACCCCTCACCCCAAAAGGCCATCGTTACCTTTCGTTGATGATTCATGGATTTTGTCATTTATATTCTCCAGACACTACTAGTTCGTCCAAAAGTAAGCAACTGCCTTATTGTATGTCAATCTGACCGTTATCTACAATTGAAACTGACAATTAAAATAATTATAAATATTTCGTTTTGTGCTTGCGATTATTTGTTTATTTTTTTGGTTTTCGGGTTAAATGAACTAAAGCCAGTGTCACCATAGCTTGGGGTGAGGTCCCGTTGGCGAAACGGTGAATTTGTTAAGTCATGTGACCTGTGTCATGTGTCATGTGACCTGTAGAATTTCATTATCGCATGAATCATGCATCGGGAGCTGAGATAGTATAATCAGCACAGAGTCGTCATTTGTTTTAATCAGTTCTCAGTCAAGATGTCAACTACATCAAGCTATCTAATTAGAAAGTTTTATTTACCACTGAGCAAGTGTTGTTGTTTTGATGATTCTGTACAATCGTGTACCTAAAATCCGGTTCACATCAAGACTAAGATATATAGGATTTTTTTATATTACAGCATCTATGGGATAAAAACGAAAGATGAACTTTTGAACAATTGTTGTCCTTTTGGCGACGTTGTTTTATCAGCCCATATTTCAAGGATTAGATATTACATGAAAGTAGTGTTTTCTACATTTATAACTTTTAATTTTGACCATTTAAAGGTGTTTAACTGAAATTGCCTTTTGTATATATCTGTTTGAGACAACTTTTTTTATTATCAAAGTGTAAGAAATTGTGTCGGGATGTTACTTAGTATTGAGTAGATAGCGAATACAAACAGATATGAGGATAATGCGGTATTCATTTATAATTTGCTATTTTATATATATATATATATATATATATATATATATATATATATAGCTTGCGATGGATTGTAATTGATAATAATTAATCACTTATTGGATTTCAGCGTTCTTGATGATAATTTAGGTTCAAATTTCATTTCAAACATTTCCCTTCCGTTCAGACGTTAAGTAGACTTGTTGTCATTAACCGACCATCTGTATCTAGACAGAAGTAAGACATCACTGATGTGTACCAACTGCCGGAGGTAAACTAATTAGCCACCGAACCATGTTATTGATCAGGAAACAAATTGCCACTGGCTGGTCTTAAGTCTGCTGTGGATGAGCAGTAAACAAACAGTGACAAGTTGATAATCCGCTGACCTCTGGGCTCGGTGCCAGAAAGAGAGAGAGAGCGAGAGAGAGAGCCAGATTGTTTGTCTATTTGTCTATTGAAAAAGATTTCCCTCTCCCTCCCCGAGATAGCCATCTTATCGTCCCATCGATGTAAAATAATGCTGTCTAGAAATGAAATTAATAACAAAACAGTGGTTTCTTATTTCCCGATCGTATATCATATCACCCAGACTTGGTATTACTTTCGTTATATAACCGCTATCTATTTGTTTGTTCATCTCAACTATAAACATTCCGTCTTTAAGATGTCTTCCTACAAGGGAGACATTCTTCAATGTGGTGGCGTCAAAACGGTGAAGTTAACCGCAATTTAGGGCTTTGCTTAAGTGATCAAAAATGTTTCTTTACGGTAAATAAGCCGCAGTATAATTGTTTCCCCGGTCGTCACTTCCGTGTTAAATTCCATTCTCTGACTAGATGTTTAGACGAAGGATCCGTAAACTGTTTGCACGACGCAAGGGTGTTTCGGTGTTTGTCTCGAATCATTGCTGTTTTGGTGCTTTTAGTACGCCGTTTGGTTTGTGAACACAAATGTTTCATTTCGTTTGAAATCTTGATCTGGTACGGGGAGGATTTACCTGTTGTGCACGTTCTGCACACGTACATACGGGCACGTGCTCGTGTATCTGTCTACTTGGATGTAGCCAATTTGGATGTGAGATTTACAGGAACATAGAAGCATGTACCTGAAAAAAGATATTCCAACCCAAATTAGTCGTGTTAATCGGGGCTGGATAAAATATCTGCCTTAGTTTGTGCCTCCTTTATATACAAGATAATAGCATTATATATGGTATGTATGTTATTGCATTATTAAATGTATTTGAGTTGTGTGTGCTTGCGGTTAGATTTTACTACAGGCATTACGCCTTCGTAGAGAAAATTGCATTACTTCTCGTTGTGTTATTTAGATAACTGATAACTTCATGTCTTGTCTTGTTGGATTAATTAGACGTCAACAATGTGGCTGTCAGTCGGACTGCTACCAACATTAATTATACACCATGGTGACAGTATTTGCATGCTGACAGAGGTAGTATCTGTACATGTTCACGTTGTGTATAGGTGTGTCTCTGCAGGGAATGGTGAGGAGAGGGGGGGGGGGGTTCATAATGTCTTAGCTACTTTACTTACCTATGTTGCTTTATTCATTAGTAACGAGGGTCATCTGTTAAGATAATATTTCCTTTCTGTGGTAAACACTTGCCTCTGTTGTTTTCTCTAACACTGTTTTCTGTTCATTGAGCCATGAACGAGTCTCTCTCTGTTGTTGCCATAGTATTTATCTACTTTGCTGTGATTAATTAATTAATTGCTAGCCATTTGGTGACCACCTTACAGTGGATAATTGTCTCCGCATCATTGCATTTGTAATGTTAGATGATCTATTTTCGTGTGTGTGTGTGTGTGTGTGTGTGTGTTATGGCTGTAAGTAGTCTACTGAGACTTCCACTGGTCGTTTAACAAACGCACACACACACGCACACACACTTGTATATATGCTTATGCACGCAGAGAGCCACACGTACATTAATTGCTGTAATAGTTTTAGCCTAGGAGATATTTCCGGTAGCTAACAAAGCCATTGGCTAACATCGCTGATAAACATGGTCACCTAATAGAAAATGGCTAGATCTATTTCACGGCAAACAAACATCAGCCAAAGAAGCGATACCTGACGAAAGTTATTGTTCTAATGAGAACAATACCTCTGGGTTATTTGTCTCCCACTCGGCTTCCATTGTCCAAGATCATTGTCTGTGTAATCTGTTAGTTATTTGGCCGCGGTGCCACTCTAGAAGCTAAAAAAAGGCACACACACACACACACACAGAGAGAGAGAGAGAGAGAGAGAGATAAATGACATAGCTACCGCAGGTAAAAAGCTGCTCTCAATCTACGTACAGGGCAAGCCGCGCTCGAGCGCTGCTAACACGCTGACAGAGATAGCATCTGTGTCTAGCTAGGTGACTGGACGTCCAACGCCATGCAACGCCACGCTATCCTCGGACCCCACAAGTATACGACCCCCCCCCCCTCCTCGGCATCGGATACAAATTCTGCTGTCATTTAGTTTTGTTCATTATTTACTCCCGGAGCCGGCGGCCGATAGGATGGAAACGATAATATCTATTGACTTCAGCTGTGTATTGACACAGACACAATGGACATTTTATTGGTTCGCTTATCCCGAACAAACGCCGCCGCTCGAAAAGTAAGTCTGGCAAACAATCATCATCGTCAACTCCTAAACCTTTCTAAATACCCCTAACCCCCCCCCCCACACACACACACCAGGTTTTGGAACATCGCGAATAAATTAGTCCTCTGACACCACGATAAACAAACGTCAATATTGTTAGAGGGCATTAATTACCAGTAGAATGTGTTGATCAGCGAGTCGAAGACAACAATTTATCTTCCCTTGACCGGTGCCGGAAGTTAAACTGTTTGATTTCAGTGGTTTCGTGTTTCAGTGTGCGATGTGTTATACCTCGAGTTGTTCTGGAATGTCGAGACTGTAGTGTTATAAAACGTGTTTTATCTTAGTAACATTTTAGTGTTTACGCCTGCTGCTGATATTTTAGGGAAAGATATAAGGCACGAATTCCGATTCCACTTTTTCCACAAGTTCTCGTGTCCATATTTGGGATAGTCCGCTTGGTGCAGTTCGGACTGTGAATGTTTAGATAACAATTTTAAACAGGTTCTTTCATGGTCAGATCTACTGTTTTTCATGTTGGCCAATATTTTGAAGACGATTTTATCGCAATTATTTCGATTCAGCAGTCTGCGATTTTTTTTAAAACGATTATCGTAGCCAGTGTGTGTGTGTGTGTGTGTTAATTAGTTTTATATAAAATAGCTCGGGCAACGATTCTAAAAGATCCCCATGGAGTACCAATTTTTTTCGACAATATGGAAAATCAACGTTTTCGGCACGTGCTTTGTAGAATTTCCCATCCCGAGGTCAAAATTAGACCATTTGGTATTATCCACAATTGGTGATTATCAAAAAACAAAGGTAGATGGTTGTGAAGAAATGTCGCACGTATAAATGTATGATTCACTGAATGATATAGTATCAACAGTGTCTTGGTATTTTGCGTTTAATTGCATGTTTTAGACAACTGATTTCTTTCTAAGGAATGCGAATACTGAGTAAATGTTACTCTGAACATTATCGGCTTCTGTAAATCTGCTGATCTATGTAAGCTAGTACCGACATGTAAGATTGGTAATATGTTTTTAAATAACACTCGTATTGTTCTAGCGGCAGTTAATGGTAGCCACCGTTGAAATGTGACCTTAGACGGTGAAGATTCGCCACCTGACCAATCGCCCCTCAATCCATCCGTGGCAACTACGTCAACAAGCTCACCTGATGTAGCTCATGGTGCCGGAAAAGCTCAGTTGCCGTGGTAACCCGATGGACCGCGGCGACGCCAAGGTGTTATTGCGTTCAGTCGATCATCGATTATGATCGTCGGCCAGATGACAGCGCCGTCGGTATTGATGACGAGATGCCAATAGCTCGTACCCAGATATAGATATTGATCGATAAAGCGAGATCTAATGCCGGACAGTTGATCACCCATCCTATCAGTTGCCCTATCCAATGGTCACATGGACGAACACCGGATGTCGGCTCCGGCTCTGGATGCATGGATGAGACGAAATCCAATCGATCAGCTATCGATTGGTCCTCGCTGATAATGCCAGCTCGCGCTGTTTGGGAGCTGGGATTAGAGAACGGCAGTGTGGTGTGCTGTGATTAATCCCACACACTGGGAATTAGACTAAATATCTGATAAATGTTTGCTGATATGGAGGGAACTATTAGTGCTGGGGAACGGGGTGGCCTAGGGTCGATGATGCGAGGGGTGGAGTGGTGTAGTTGGGATGGATTGGACATAAAATGGGAATTTTGATGACGGTAGTGTTGGCGAAGATGATAGACCATGAGTGACTGGATACAGGCGTGCTTTATGTGTATGTGTGTGTGTATTTGTGTATGTGTGTGTGTGTATATGTGTGTGTGTGTGTATATGTGGGGGTGGCTCTCTCAGATTTGTATTCTTCAAACGCCATGTGAATAATTGCGTTTGTGCATCGAAACATACACATACACATGTCATAGAACTACAAACACACACACACACACGTTTTATAAATATATACGCGCGCCCCAAAACACTCACGTACACACTCATGCGCATACATGCACACACACGTAGACACAAACACACGCTGATCAATTTAATCATTGGTTAACTAGCCGCCATCTGTGGCTTCTGGTCCCACCTACGTAAGGCTTCCGATGAAGGAAATGCGATGTTGATTGGATGGAATCTTCACCCATCACCGAGCCGTCAATACGTCATTGGCGGCGAGCTCAACACGAAGGTCTTCGCCGCTGTTAGCTCAGTCAACAGATATCGTCTCCGATGTCGTCATCCAATCATCGTTCACTTTCTCACTTCCGGTTCGTAGAGGTGGCACAATTTCCTCGAGACACACTCGATGGAATCGGCAATAATTGTAGACTGTTCTACCGCCAATCATTGTCCTATAGTCCGGATCTATGGCTTCTGTCTACAAATGGAGTCGGCGAGGATAGAGTAAACTAACGAACGAAACCCACCAACTAGTTAACACATCGGTGATATACATCGACAGGGATCAGATTTTAACTTGTTGAGAATAGACACGAAATTGTCAATCATCTTGGTTCTATATAAGTTAGTTTGATCTGTTATACATTACAGATGAGAATGCGGCTTCTGTAAAGGAAAAACATATGGTTCTTGTGTGTGTGTCTCTCTCTCTCTCTCTCTCTGTGTGTGTGTATGTGTGTGTCATATATGGAATTATGGTCACAATTGTAACACTGTTGTGAGACAAGACGAGCAGATATTGACCATCAGCTATAGCTATCGTTTATCTCTTCTTGATTGTTCTTCTATTCTACAGTAATTATTTTATATCGATGATCTAGTAGTAGTTACGTACCCGATTTGTCTGATCGGTGATTACTGTAATAGTTCACAGAAACCATTGTTTCTTTTTGACGTATATGTTTATTGGAGAAAGGATACATTCCAATGATGGAATTTGTATTTTCTGCTTTTCAGCATATTTGAGTAAATGCACCATTCTTGGCTGTTTCAGGAGGAAATGGAACATTGCATTTGGATTACGTCATGCCTGGTGCTGTATTGGTATATCATTATTGAACACATTTATTATTTAATCATGGGTGCTGTCAGACACACAAAAAGAATATATTGCAAGGAGTGTGCGGTGATAGTGGCACTTACCGCAACAATGTTATTACCATACAAACTAATCATAGATAGTGAATGTGTTACACGTTTACAAGGCTCTTCCAAAATTAAAGACATAGATCATAGGAAGTGTAACCTGTAAATCGATCATTTTCGTGAAATGTTTAATTCAAAGACTGCCTGAGTTAAGACATTTAGATTTTGATTGTGGAGGGTTATTTGTGGCACCAGGGATGAAGATTTGTGTGTCAATGGGGGTAGAACAACACCGCACCTTTAAAAAAATTTATGATGATGAGGCATTCAAATAGATATTTACCATCAGACTTTTCCCGTTTCTTATATATAAACTTACGCTACTGTGTGCTGTTGTACTTTCTGCTCCACTTCCATAATCGTTTTAGGGCGCCCCCGTTGCCCAGTAGTTAGAGTACAGCACAGCAAATCTCCAGGTTGTGAGCTCGAATCTGGCTCATACTTGTCTTTGCGAGATGTTTCCCTAACGTATCACCCTTCGACCATACATCCCAAGATGTAGCCAGTTCGGAGGCTGAACAAACCAACCAGACATTGTTGTTATAAACAGTTACCTGTCACCTGATATCTTTTGTGGTAATTTACCTCTTATTGTTTCTTCAACTATGTAATAGTTATTCATTAGTCGTAAGGAAAATACTCTAAACGGAGCTTACTGTTATAAATTGTTATAATTCTTTTATCATATTTCTTAAATCTGGTTATTTCGATCAGATGAAAACATTAATAGTGGTGATGTTGCACAATTGTTGTTATCAGTCTCAGTAAAAATTATATAATTATAATTACTTGGAGAAAATTGGTTCAGGTTCAATGATGCACATAGCTTAGCAATTGTCGTAGATGTTAACTGGGTGAATCTGTGTTCAGTTTTGGGTGGTTTTTGTGGGTGTGTGGTGGCTGGATTAGCTTATGGGTGGCTTTCAACTGACAAGACACTGATCTAGAAGTACTAAGAAGAGCTTTCTCGTGTTGATATTATTAACTCTGTGTTATTCTGTCTCGAGTTGCGTAACACGCTGACCCAAAGTGTCCTAGGCTCAAGATAGAGGTCTTTTTTTATTAATCTGGATAACATCCTGTCCATTGGTCGACATGTCCTGAAGCGGAGGTTCATTGTTGGCTGGTTATATCTACCTATTATTACACCTCGGTGCTATTAATACATCTGCGGCACATTGCTGAGCCAAACGAACGTTTACCCATAGAAATCTCATCTCATCCGCCTCGTTGTGGCTGAGATGACCAGTGAGCGGTAATCACTGAACTGAGATCACCAGTCATAAAAATGCTGAGCAGGCAATCAGAGTAGAATACCTGAGCAGTTTTATGACGTGGTTTGCTTGCTTCATTGCACCGCCGCTTGTGCCTGCCATTGTCTGTCCGCGCTCAGTTTATGACGCATTCTCTTCTCTATAAATTGGTGATTGATTTGGAGACCGCAAGTTGCTACCTGTTAGAAACCAGCTTGTCATTAGTGATGTCTGGATGTGTGCATGTATGTATGTGCGCGGGCGCGCGCACACGTTTGTATGTACGTATTTTCAAGATTGATAAGAATTTTGATTTAAACTCGGTACCATACTTTAGCTGAAAGGTATTGAAAAAAAAGTTTGTGTTTAACTAAATAAAGGTGAAGACAGATATAAATACACGTTGTAAGTAATAAGAGATAGTGACTTGTGATCAGTGAATTAAATTACTATAAAATTGTATAAAATCACATAACAACAAGAATTCGGGGGACTAACAAACAAATTTGATAATACTTGTCACATATATATTAATGAACAGTTAATGTAACTAAAATAAAAACAAGTTGGACCATTCGATAACATTATAAATATTTTTTATGTGCACCAGGTGTCAACAACAAAAAAACAATAGGCTTCTTTCATTTCATCTCCGTTGTCATGTCCAAAATATGACGTAACATATTCCTGGATGATGCTACAACCAATAACAGATGTTTGTCGACGATATTTGACGTTTGTCATAATTCCTTCTACGTGGTTGTGTCAGATTCTCCAAACGGTTGTTCAGCAGCCATAATTCCACTCTGACTAATGCTCTTACTCCATCATCAGCAGCCCGTTAGACCATTCACGGGACGGGCGGCATCCTCTTCAGAGGCGGGCATTGATTTCGGTTTTGAAACATCTCGCGCGCGGACAGTTTAAGTCCCCGATGATGGTCGTGACACAGTGGTTAATTGCACGACAAGCGGTGCTTTATTGCCCGTTCTCTGGGCTGTCATTGTCCGAAGCCGACGAAATCGTCCGTCGATGCGTGGAGATGACCGCTGTGACATCACACCGCCACGCTGCCGACACCCGCCCTCATCAATTGGCATCATTAAATGGTATAATCCCGATGGCGCGGGCGGCGAAGGCAATATGCTGCCTTTGTCCCCGGGGACAATAGGACGGTAAATGCCAGGTGGGGTCGGATGACCCGATCGTTTGGCCGGTGCAGAGGTACAGCGATAACATCGGAGAAGATCTACCGATGGGACGGACTCGACACGGCGGGGAGTGCCCCCCAGGACTGGACCAGTGAAAGGGCGACGAGCCGAGTAAAGTCTCTCTCCCTCTGTAACAGTCATTGTCCCATAACGTACGGCCAGTTGTCAAAGGTGACGACCGACCCGACGTGGGGTCTGAAGCAGGAAGGCGTGTGAGCTTCTGAATGAAGACGACTATCGGCCGAGTTCTCTTCAACACACGTGTCATATGGATGCCATCACGAAGCTTTGATTCATCAAAGAAAGTTAACGTCCTCGGCGAGAGAATGGTTTGATTTGGAGGGTTTTGCACGGCGCTGGAGTCTCCTGGTGCTGTAGTCAACTAGTGTGCTGTCATGCGAAATGCTTAGAAAAATGTCACTTTGTGGTCTCTCTCTCCTCTCTCTCTCTTTCTCTCTCTCTCTCTCTCTCTCTCTCTCTCTCTCTCTCTCTCCCCATCCCACATCACTACTGATTATGTTGTCTGTATGAATATCAGCCGCCCAACCGGTTATAAATATGTATATTATGTAAGCCGACGTGAAATAAATGAAATCTGCAGGCTGTCAGTTTAAACCGTCATCATGACGTTAATGTTCCGCATTGATTTACATGAGAGTTGGTCCTATCGATTGATTCGTGTTGGTTCTGACTATTATTAGACACGATTAACAGAACAATGATTACCTAGATGGCAATGAAGCTTTCAAATGTACCTTATTCAGCTGATGTAGGATCTGGGAATGTCGTACATCAACCGTTTTCATATAGGTGTCCTATACTAGCTGGTGTATTAATTAAATGTTACATCCTTTTGAATATGCATGATTAAAATTTTTGCCGTGTTGTGTCGCACATGAAATGTGCACTAACTCCCACTTCAATTCATGCATTCATATATGACATAATTTTTCCACGAGCAGATATGCCAGACAGTATACCACCAGCTGATGACAATCTACACATAGGAGATAATAATAATGGTGATAATGATGAGCGACATCGTGGTGACTCTGAGTCGGATGAACTCACCATCGACTTTCCGAGGTATCAACAATCAAGTTACGAACACTCTCACTACTCAAGTGGTGCTGAAGTCCCCGACGATCTGGAACTCGGACAGTCGGAAAACTATCCAGGTCTCGGCATCTGGACAAAGTGCGACGTTCCAACTGGCACCAGATTTGGCCCACTGTCAGAGATGAGCTGTCACCCTGATGATCCAACCGATAGTAATAATAAGGTCAGTGAACTCGTTCATTTCACTTGCCACCTGCATGTATATAGATCACTGACCAGGTATATTAGTGAACCACACATAACCGACTCCACATTATCTTCGTGGTCGAATTCACTTGTTGTTTTTATTTAATACAGATAAAGTTTGTTTCTCGTCTATTAGGGAGCTATTTGCCAAACAGAGTACTTTGAGTACAATGTTTTCTCTGAGATTGGCCACGTACACCTGTATTACTTCATATTGGTTTATAGCTGGAGATAAAATGTAAATATATCCTGATATAGATTTATTAAAACTAAGTTATATTGGCACAAACATGCAGGTATGCCTTGAAGCTAAAAGGATGAGCACCACACTAATGGTGTTTGTGTGTGTGTGTGTGTGCGTGTGTGTGTGTGTGTTATTTTGCATTTAATTTAGTACATTATGATAGTGTAACGTTTTTTGGTTATATTGCCTTAAATAAAGCTGAGAGTAATGGACATGGATATATAGATTTGTAATACTCTCGGCCCAAGTAACACTTCCGGTGTGAAGTGTGTGCACACATCTGTGTATATATGTATATGGGCAGGTAATCATACATAATTTAGATGATCAGTACAACTAGTTACAGTTGTCAGTATGATTAAAGAAATTAATAGCTTTTGATATAAGTAATCGTTGCTACATCTACTAGGGTCTTCGTTTAGAAGTTGTCATCCATCTTAGCTGTAAATAAATAAACTGTTGTTTGGATACTTATAATTACAGTATGTGTTTATATTGGACTGTTGATGTTAATATCAGTCTAAAATATGATTAGAAAACAAAAAAACAACTACAAACTTAAATACCTTAAGAGGCGGTCCTTCCCAATATCAGATAGATATATCAATGTTCTAGTTATCAGCAGATAGTCTACATTAGAGCATCTTCTTGTTTGTTCTACAAACAGAGAGGAGATCCTCTGATCTCACATCAACCACTCAGCGTTTGTATATTCCGATAAAAGCATCCTCGGAATAAAACCGTTAAACAAAACCCATCTCACGTTTGTTTATTTATTTTGCTGCTAGTAAGTATTATTAGTGATGATAGCCAGCTAGATAATAGCTTGTCACATCGGCGGCATAAACAATAGTTAGTGGGGGAGATGAAAGGGGAGATCTGGGCTAATTCTTCTCACCTATTTAACTGGTGACTGAATGTTTTTGTTATACCATCGAGTATTTGTTCCTGTTACAGCTCTACCGACGAGTCATTGTAAAGCATATTGTCTATTAGAGTGCCTCACGTTGTTGGCGTTTACCCCATAAAAACCGAGCGGTAAACGTCTTCTGGAATTCGGTGAATATTTAAACTCGGTGTCCGATAATAAATAGCTGCTGGTTAGTGATCTGTCTCATGATATAACGTGCTATTTGGTGTTGGCATTTTACATCAACGTCTTTTTTATGTCTGCCCAAATACCATAAGCGTTTTATTTAAATTTGTTTTGTTTATACGTTGTCACTGTCGTCGCATTTGACGTTGGTTCTTCCGTGAAGATGTTTTCCGATAATTCGGATCTGACCAATTTATCTATGCGATGACGATAATTAGTCGATTATCAACTGCCGCCGGCTGACCTCGTCAAAATCGGTCACATGGTCTAAAAGTGAGCCACCCTAGCCGGATCCCTAGGTTAGCCTTTGTTTCAACATCCAAAAGCCGTCTATAGTTTAATTCATGAAAACAATCTGGTGAATCACGCGCTTGTTTTTATGATAGAGTTCTATGCTACATTATTTTTGCGAAGAAAACGTCGACAAAACTGCGTCAATACACAATGATGGCTGCTAGTTGGGGTTCTAGGAATGCCATCCGATATTCTAAACATGTTCTTCATCTCTGTATGAGAAATACGGCGTAATTCCAAGATAAAAACAGCGACACACCGAATGTAGCTCGACTTTTTTCCCGTTCACGCTACTGGCGTCAGTAGATAAGAGGATTCTCCGATGTGGCTACAGGCTGGTACGTGCCAGAAACGGCCAACATATCGTGTTTGTATATATATATATATATATATATATATATATATAGAAGAGCTCGCTCCCGGCTGATATATAGCAGTGTGTCAGTTGGGATTTGAGCTTGTCATTTGTAATTTCCTCTTTGGTTGGATTAGTTTTATTGCCTGGCACCGGTAGTTTGACTAGTCTACTGACAGTTCTGTGTCATGATGACGTCAGTCTATGTCGTCGTCATCGCCGACGATCGGTCTGCTCCCATAGACCGGCTGGTGATAAATCGTTCCGGGGTCACGTGATGAGAACATGGTTAACGTCATCAGAGACTCCGAACACCATCCCACAACGACCCGACGGAGACGATCTGACCCGCTGTACTGACTCATCTTCTCAATATAATCACTTTTAACGGTGTTAATCTGGATGATATGATGGCATTTATTCAACTAATTTGAGGATTTATTGGTTAGTTGGAAGGTCTTTGAGAAGGGGGGGGGGAGGTTAAATTCCGATCGTCAGTGGTCTATTTGTATCTGAGACCATTTGGTCTCGTGATAGCTGAGTCACTCATCTATTGTCGAGATAAGACGGCACCAAAACGTTTGATTAGCAGCGTCTTGACGATGTCTCTGTCTTCTGAAATCAGCATCACTTGTCTCCGTTATCTGGTATGGAGGTTGAGGGGGGAGTGGTTAGCTGCCGGATTTCCATCGACTTGACACTCGTTCATTCGGTTGATAGTGTATCCTCTTCAGCATCACGTGTTGATACAGTGGCGCCTGGATTGACAGATCCCGCCTACTACAGGCTGTTTAATTCCATACGCCCAATCAACAGATAGATAGACTGACCCAAACCTGACCTATTAGATAGATGATAACTATAGATCTACTTAACCAATACATATTATTTCTAAGAACCTTCTTAGAATTGGTACTTTGATATATTTAGTTGTTTTGGTTTGCTGTTCATTATTGCACACTCACGCACACGCACACACACATGCTCACCCTACATTACACATATTTTGGCATGAAAACTTACTGTTCACATGATTGATAAAACAATATCTCTATCAGTGTCTTCTAGGATGTCTGTTTTGTTCATTACCTAATTAACCAGCCCAGGTATAGGACAGCAGTTTTGCTGATTGACAGCTTTTATATTTGAAAAGCTTCAGTGTGTATTATTCCCCGATGAGGCCGACTAAGCAAAGAAATGCAGAGGAGTACAGTGCTGAGAAAGTTGTTTGAATAAATAAATAAATGGGTGCTGGGTAACAGGTGTTGCTGTTTGCTGTGACTAGTGTGATGATGGTTTGCTTGTAAAGAAACAGGTTGCTGTATGGTGAAGATGGATGATGGAGATAATACACTCAGATCAACGATTATGGTGTCTTGTGTCAGTGTATGGAATATCTCATATAGTAGATCTTGTAGTATTATCATTATTTTCTTCTGGTATATAGTTATTGCTATGATGCGGCAAGGAACTATTTTAATTTATAAGCAATAAGACAGGATTGATTTGATAGGGAAAGGTAATTATTTATATAGCCTGCCTGCCTGGCTGCCTGGCCCTGTCCTTGAATATAACCTGTGGACGATTGACCAGGTTATTCTGTATAATTACTGTAAGTGTTCCATTGTTTTCATACCGGTACACACCCTGTTTTGTTAGTGCTCGGTAATATAACGAGGCACACAAGAACGGTTGCCCTGGCCATGTCGGATAAATCCACTTAAGATGATGTTATAGAGATGTGGATTTATTTTTTATTGGGGATTAGCTCTCTTGCCGCCTACATCAAACCATATAACACCAGACACAGGGTGTGTGTAAAGTGTGCTATCTTGACCCGTACACAGATACATACACCTGGCCCACCACCAACACTAAAATAAACAGCTCACATAATTATCATCTCCTGAACCACAAACGACGACGGATGGCTATCCTGGCCGATTGACTCCAGACGCTGCCTGGTGACATGATTTGTTTGTCCGCTGAACACACAATGGCTCTGGCCAGGACCGTTGTATATGCGATGGGAGATTGGTGCTAATTGTCTGTGAAGCTCCCGGAGTTTTGCCAGTCTGGATCCATGCCGCCAGGTCGGCTGGTCCTCGATCCGGTTGATCCCGAAGAGCTGCTGATAGAAGGATGGGCTCGGTGTCATTGGTCTAACGGTGCCTGGCGCAGCATTCCGGATACATCGGTGTTCTGGATGTTATCTCTGTACATATTGGATGACACCAGCTATCCGGATTGTCATTGTGCTAGCCTAGCGGGTTATCTGCGTCGTCCATATTGTGTTTGAACTTAATTTATGAAGCATCTGTGTTGCCAGGGTCAGTGATGAAGTGTGTGTATGTGTGTGTTGGGGGGGGGGGGTAGTCTTGGAGTGATTTCTCAGTTCCTGGTAGATAAGAACAAATATTTTCAACACTGGTTGTCAACTGGTTGACGTCAGTAGTTTTCTGGTTTTGTCATTTTTATATCTGGAGAGTAGCATCCGCTGAAAAATGTGTCCTTGAATGATTTGTTCATCACTTTATTGTATCTAAATATTGATGATGTTTGTTAGAATGATGATGATGGCAACAAAATACATCATTTCTAAACATTTATGGTTAAGTGTTCAATAAATAACTTTAGCTGCTAATCCTTTTACTGATGTGTTATTTTAATTTGTGTTTAAACTGTTATTGACAGAGGGAAAGGGAGACATTTCCTCTGCCATTAGTTTAAATACATTATGTAGCATCTTGTAGTTCACCAGATATTTTTATCATTAAAGCATTGTCTTGGTATTACATTTTCTACAAGTATTCATCATGGCTTTATTAAAAAATCTCTGTCGCCGCAGTGGTTACAGTGGAATATCTAAGTTACAAATACCATACAGACTGAGATATGGTAATGTTAATAAGTCAATGATCTTTATGAAATATAAATATAATATATTTATCTATTTGATGTATGATGATAATTGATAAATGATTTGTTTGAGAGAGTGGTCTACTTTACTGAGATAAAGCCAATATCAACATTATTCTTTGTGATAGCAAGCTGCAAAATAATCATTGCATAATATGGTGATGAAGATGATGATTATGATTGGATATGGTGAGGACGATGATGACGATGCAGTTAACACCCATATTCTCATGGCACCTATTCTATATATTGACGTCATAAAACTAAACATGAGGATCTAGGATTTTTCTGATATTATCTGTCAAAAACTTGATATAAACGTATTACAGATTTTCAGTGATTTTCATTATTCTTCGTAAGCCACATCTCTCCTGCTTTACGGCCTTTTTGTACACATTTTAAACTAAATAAAATGACGAAACACGCTTTAGGCATAGAACGCAGACATATTACACCTGATATCTTTGTCAGGCTAACATATTACCATTTCTACCACGGAGACGCCTTTCATATCAATAGAAATCAATCAAGAAGACGCCACTAATCTCAAAGAGAGACATCTAGAGCCTGGCTTATGTGTTTGATCTTTTATTTTGTCTCAATATTATTATTAATGTTATAATTATTATTATTATTAGCAGTATTATTATTACAAAACTTAGCGATTACGAAAACTAAGACGCCCTACATACTTTGATAGACAGTTCTTCATTGTTATTTACTTAAATTACTTTCACATTAGCAAAACATTTAACAATGTGGCTTATATGCTAAGAAATGAAGCAAAACTGGTCTTCATTTGTCACAAATTATATAAGTTAATCCGTATATATTTTTTGCTTACATAATAAAATAATACTGTTTTACTGTGTAATAAAGTAAAACACAATTGAATGGTCACCTGTACAAAACGAGCACGTGTGCTTTCTTCGAAACCAAAGATAGATCACTTGGGTTGACCTGATTCAACAATAATATTGCATCATGGAGTTTTAAACCACAGAACCTACAAATGAATCTGAATCTTTCTGAAGCACGTCCTTGATGATAGTTTATTTAATTTTTGTGTTTTCAGCTGGGAGTAATAAATATCATGATCATCATCACCACCTCCACTATAATCATCATCATATGTTGGTTATATTTAGCAGTTATGAGCTACTCCATAAAGAAGCCATTGTTTGATCCACCTGTTCTAAGATGCCTGAGCCAAGGTTTTTTTATAGATAAGCCACTCGGCCAGCCAGCCAGGCTACCAGTAGTTAAACCGTTCTGTTATCTATCTGTTTGTCAATAGGTAAAGTTTCCAAGACAACACCCAATAAAGCGGGCCATTATCTACCAAGAAGTTGTCGTTACTGCCAGTCAGGTCATGTTTTTCATCAGTGCCAGTAGCTGGTGTTTAGATGAGACCCTCACTGAACTGAAGGGTTCACGCCAGTCGACACTTGTAGCATTGACAGGCGAGATGACTGTGTATAGATGTAATTTGTGACCGTGATCAAACTAGTTAATGTGAATAGATCCAGACTTACGATATCTGTCTCTGGGTTAACTTGTGTGTGTGTGTGTGTTGATGTTGTTGTGTTGATGCTACTTACATTTGTCAAACATTTAGTGCTGCGCTCTAGATGAATGTGATTTATCTGTGCTGTTTAGTCAATTTAGTGGCATGGAAGATTCTCTCTCTCATCATTAACCAAGAGGTTTAGCTAGGTATGAAGACTATTAATAATAATAATAATAATAATAAAGGATTTTGTAGGGAACCATTCATATATGATATATAGTGAAACTCATGACATGAGGTATTAATTTGAAGGCTATTATTTACCCATAAAAACAACTATAACTTGGTAAGTTGCAAGAACAAATTATAGATTATTATTAAAAGATGATGTACTTCTATCTCTTCTATCAGTATTTTAAGTAGAATGTTTTAGACATTTGTTTAGTTAACTTTATAGTATTGTTTTAGGTGTGTGTCTATTGCTCTTATAAGATTATTTTATCGGGTTTGGGCGTCTATTATTCCATGTACAATAATATCCTGTTTAGTAAATGTAATTTAAATATTTATAAAGATATCTAACTAGTTACCTTTATACCTAGCTGCCTAATTAGCTGCTTATCACTAACTAGTCAACCCCATGGCCGTCTAATTAGACAGTAATAAGATTAACAAACGTCTGACTAGTGATCTATAGAATCATCTAAATGATGAGATATAAATAAACATCAAGAATAACTAATCACATCTCATCCTCAGTAAACCAGTTATCAGAGTAATATTTAGCTCTTGTCTAAACACCTACCAGTTAATGGTGTTCTGTTGGCGAAGCCTGGTCATAAATATACACAAATGATAATGTGTTCTGGAAGATGTTACCATTTAGTGAGTTGGTGTTATTTCTGGGTTCTGTATGGGTTAATAATGATTATGATGGGAGGGGGGGGCTTATGTTCGACCTGATATCACCTATACCAAAACCGAGCAACCTTCATCTAACAGCCCTTTGATATTATAACGTTCTATATTGCACATATAAACATAAAGTGATCTATGTAGATCTCCGATTCTTGTTTCGAGGGGCTTTTGAAATGTGATGTTTTAATAGCGGAACTAGCTGTCGGTGGTGAGAAGCCAGGATACACATGGCCAGATAATGATGACGCAGATCAACTGATGTGTGTACACGCGTGTACTCGTTAGTCCGGGGGGGTTGGCTGGTTGGTGGTTTGAGGTGGGTTTACATCTGGGATTCTCGCCTTATCACGCAGGATGCAGCATTGTGGCTTCAAAAAGGGACTTGCAACAACTGTCGGCTAAAATCTCTACTAATTTTTCGTCTGTTGTTCTCTCTCTTCACTACACCCCCCCCCCTCCACAGAGTCAGTTTTATCTAATGGTAATTTTGCCTTTTAAACGCTTGATAGTAAAATGAAGCAACTATATGTACAAACATTTCTCTCTCTGTCTCTCTCTCTCTCTCTCTCTTCCTGTCTGTCTGTCTGTGTGTGTGTGTGTGTGTGTTGGGGGTGGATTCAAGGTCGTTGTGTGCTTGCCCCTAAACCAGTTAGCTTTCTGCTTGCTTGTTAAAGGACGATTGACGGAGGAACATTGATAACTGGGCCACAAGTACCGACATTCCTTATCAGAGATAAGTGGTGAAGGCAAGTGGTATATACAGACAGACAGACAGACGGAGACACTAGTTGTCTAGTCCCCAGCGTAGACCTGAGGGCTCCTAACATCCCGAACACATCAAACACGGACAACTAATCCCGATTGTATCCATATCCGGCGTTCGCGGCTCCTGTTGCTAAGGACTGACGGTGGACGGACGGACCGATGGACGCCCTATATCCGGATCGGTCTAATCTCTCTGTTTCTCTCTATCCACAATCGGGAATCTTTCATCTAATTGGATGAAGTTCTCAAGCCGGTGTCTGGCCAATTTCAGTCAATCAAACGAACATAGTTAGGATTTGGATGATGATGATGATGATGGTGACGGTGATGATGATAATGTTGATGATGATGACGATGATGAGTGTAGGTGTTTTTGCGTGTGCGTATACCACATCACGCATTCATTGCTACGTTTATCAAAGTATTTTATTAAAACCTATTGATTTTTGACGTGACGAAATAAAGATCAATAAATGACGGCAATCGTATCTTTCGTAATCAGCCAGTTCTTGAAATAAAATGAATGACTTTGTCTATTATCTTGTCATATATATATCAGATATATTCGTCCTGTGTATGTCGGAGCATCCACTTTTCATAGACATTTATTCGGGGTCCTAGATCCCCAGTACCTCTGACGTTATGACCTTGTATTTCAACCGACAGACACTGGTGAGCGGCGCCACCTATCGGTCGGCCAGAGATCCGTGCTTCATTAGATGCAATGCTATAGCTGGAAAGAGGTTTACAAGGAAGCTTTGTTCCGAAGCAGTTCCGGAGATCAGTAGATATGGCGGCTTCTTGTGATCTGTTCACTTAACGATAACTAAACTGATAGATGGTTGGAATTGGCTTATCTAAAGATTTACTTTTTGTCACTGGTGCCACTCAAAACCGAAAACAGGGGAGGTTTCGGTGAGTGAATCAGGGAGTCATTTAGTCAGTCAGTCAGTCAGTCGACATATGAGTTGATAAGTCGATGCATTGTTTAATGAGTGACCGAATCAGCAGTTTAAAATAGTGAGTGATCTAATGGGTGATTGGCTGAGAGTTAGTCAGTCAGTCAGTCAGTCGGTAGATCAATAACTGAAATCGTGAACCGGTAGCGGAACAAAAGGTCTAAATAATGTATGGTGTGATTGATGATAAAGATAGCTAACTAACTAGATTGATTGATTAATCAATCGATCGATCGATTGATTGATTGATTGATTGATTGATTGATTGATTGATTGGGTCAGACATCGATTCAGGCTGGTCTAGGCTTCCTACCGGTCTAGGTAGGTGATAGTCCGGTGCCAAGCAGATGGTCTATTTCAAGCGCGATATCAAGAGACAGTGTTTAGACGTTGTCGGGAGAGAAGGGCTCCTATCTGGGGTCATCACGGTGCTCGGAGTGCTTCTATAAGGCGTCTCTGTACTTCAGCTAAGGCGTGTATCATCTCGGACTACCCCTCTCTACCAGACGGTCCTGATAAACAGGATACTAGCAAACTTGTCTATCCATTACACAAATTGTCTGATTTCGGAAAGATGGAAAAATAGCAACAACAGAAAACAACAGATACAGAACAACCAACCAAAGAGCAACACCCTGTAGACATCTCCTTCCCTCTCTGTGTGCTATCCTCTCTCTCTCTCTCTCTCTCTCTCTGGTGGCTCCATTTGGATTGCTCCGATCTGATCTTTTTCTCCGATGTCTTAATGTTGTACGGTTACCAGTTGGTTTTTATCCCTCTCTCTCTCTCTCTCTCTAATGGAGCTCGATCAGCTAATCGTAGACAGAGTTTTTCATCTGGCCAATTTAATCGGATGAAATTGACAGACACGGAGCTGTAGATGCTGGGCTCTGTCTCTGTACATCATAGCTGTCAGAATCTGAGTGATTCCTCTTACTGTTATCGTCATCGAGAGAGGGGTGGGGATGGAGGGGTATTGTTGGACGTGATTAGAACGAGTTGGCGTGGTCCGTGTGTACCTTGATTAACCTCTTCACAGGTGTATGCTGATTGTTTGTTTGTTTGTTTGTTTGTTTGTTTGTTTGTTTGTCCTTCGACTTGAAAGATATATGAATACTAATAGTTTGTGTGTGTGTTTTAAGTAGTTATTTATATCGTTTGTCGATATATATACTTTTGTTTGTAGATACATTTCATTTTTATCTAATTAGTTTATTAATTATAACGGTGGTATTTTTTAAACAATGAAGTTGTGTAGCAAATAATTGTAAGTGTAAATAGAAAAGAAATTCTGTGACAGTTTAAGATTAATAAGCATTAGTTCTCTCATACAGTTATAATACACGTTATAAATACTTTGTTACACATTTATATTTCTAATATTAAAATTTTTTCGTTCTAAAATAGTTTAAAGAACCATAAACAGTCAAATGACCATTCAGTATATGATAAACATGTCATAATTCGGAACATTTTAATAACAAGTTCTCCAACTAAATATCACATATAAGGTAATAAGTTTATAGAAGGTTAAGAGCTAGTTGATTAAAGGCTATAATTGGTTAGAGACATGATAATAGTTGTTTATATTATAATATGATAAAAGTAAAATTTAATGTTCTGAAGAATATTCACTTCTTCATCTTGAGGCTTCTCAGCTGTTTTTCTTGTTGTTATTGACTGTATGGAGTTTACTCGGTATTTAATAGAAATAAATGGTATATTTATAACAGTCTGGTAGATAACGTGTCAGCCGGTATAGTACTGATCCTTACAGATGTTTCACAAAAGTTGAGTACGATATCCGGAGAACAAAGTCGTTTTTAATTGGTGGCTGGAAATCGTCAATTAGGATATGTTAATTCTCCGAGCTGCGGTTAGTCGTCTCGTTTGAGGCTCTGTTTAACCTGACCTCGTACTTCCCGTCGGAGTGGGGCACCCTCTGTTTGTATCAGAGAGAGAGAGAGAGAGAGATAGACATCAGACGGCATTGGGCGGTTCTGATGTTCTCAATGTATGCAAAATGTTCATATTGTTTGCTGACTCAACCGGAAAACAGTGTGTTTGTGTATGTATTGAGTAGTCTCTCTCTCTCTCTCTCTTTCTCTCTCTCTCTCTCTCTCTCTCTCAGTCATAGAGTAATGTTAGAGTAAAATACTTGGTCATTATGTGTGTCTTTCAATCTATCGGCTGACAATTTTAATTCCAAACCATAAACAAATATATGGTTATTGAATTACTTGAGACTTATGACCAAATTAATTTGCACACAGTACAATGTTGAAAAGAAGAATGTCAGAAGATGACGGTGATTGATGTTTTATGGCCACATTTGTGCATATGATTGGCTAAATGGGCCGAGCGACCTCTAAAGGTAATGAAGCGAGGTCAAAGATGAAACACCCTTCAGATATGCCCACGCTGAACTCAGGTGGTAGTGATCTGTGATCCAACGCACTACCAGTTAGGCCACCGAGTGTCAGAAGCATAACTCTTATACTGAAAACATCATCTTGATAAATAATATATGAAATACTCACACTTATGCTTGACTCATACACATGCCCACAATAGATACACATATTTATACATGTTAGATAATAATTTCTGGTTATAGAGATTAAATATATTCATATAATTAAATATAACATTTATCTTGTCTACTTTTAGAAAATTTTAGAAATTTCTTTCCACGTCAACTTAATACGCTGATCTTTAAAAAAACGTAATATTTGAATCGTAAAGAATTCCGCTTTTGACTTTGTCTCTAAAGAGCGGTGTTCTGTATTGTGTAAGCTATATTCAATTGATAAGAAAGGGTGGGTGGTTGAGTGGGTGGGTGGGTTGATCTCTGTTTATATGACGAGCCACCGACAAACAGTCATTGTACGGTATTAGGTTCTTGTCTATGGTGATAAAGCACCAGTTGTTATGAAATAGGGAAGCTAATTTTGTCTTCTCTATCTGTAACCTAAGCCATTCTACTCGTGTCTGTTGTCAAACAGATCATACACGTGGACGATAGAGGATAGATTAGTAGTTTGTTTTAACTCTAGAGGGATATAAGATTGTAACATCGACCAGTGGTATAGTGGCGCCGCTAATATCTTGTCGTAATTACCTTGATTATAATCTTGCCCTCGTCTATTCTACATGTGGACTGTTCACCTGTCCTATGGGGGGTTGCTTTTGACGTGCTCGAAAACAATACCATATTCATGAAGCATGGGGCCGTCAAGTGGCGTTTTCATTGTGCTTTCGTAATTGGTCTGTGTGTGTTTGTGCTTGCTTGCTTGTGTGCATGCATGCGTGCGTGCATGCGTGCATGCATGCATGCGTGCATGCGTGCGTGCGTGCGTGCGTGCGTGCGTGCGTGCGTGCGTGCGTGCGTGCGTGCGTGCGACACTATACCCGTCTGCCTGCATTCCTCCCGAAGACAAGCAGCTGTATCAGTGTCAGAATGATGATTGTGATAATGAGTTAGATTCCTAAGTGACGTTTTCCCGATGTAATTGATAATTTGTTTTCGTTTTACGATCGTCTCAGAAGAACACCAACAATTTGTTTTACCTTTTCTCTCCGCGAAATCGACTTCATTTAAAGCCTCGCCAACTCCCGCGTGCTAACAAGTGTAATTGTCCTGGTTTAAGGATTACACGACGCTTGTTTGTTTTTGTAGCGAAGTTTCGCTGCGGGGATTTTTTCTTTCGTTTGATGAAGAGTTAGAGAGATTGGCGTTTGATATGTGTTTTTCTTTTCTTCCTTTTCCTACCCTGGCCGTTGTGGTCAATTTTTAAGCTTTATTTGAATTAAACGAGCGATTTTATAGCGGGAAGAAAACCTCGCTTCTATCCTCGGCTGTAAATAAATCAACAACTCAACGATACTGCACCGTGTTTGTGTGTGTGTGTGTGTGGGGGGGGGTGAAGCTGCGGCTTACAGCGAGCCGCAGTAGCGTACTGCGGCTTGTTACTTCTAGGAACATCGTTCGTTACCATTATTGTTGGCTTGCCCCTTACGACTGGCGCGCGTATGGTCATGCCTTGTCTACGTCCATATGGTAGATCACACCTTCATCTGACAACATCTACAATCATACTGTAGATCGTGCCTTCATTCGACAAATTCTCCACTCATCTGGTACTTGTTAAGATCATTTCGCCTCGACTGATAGGACAGCATGTACCAGCTTATCGATTTATTTGTATACACACGCAGTCTGTCTCCCATTATATGTCTTATTAAGATGTTTTAGCAAAGAATAAATTGATCACACACCCGCAAGTCATTGTTAGCACGTCGTAAGGTGGTTGTCTGGAGGTTATATAATGTCTCTATACTGAAGACAGTGTTTTTATTATCTGTTGGTCTATTCGTAAGACGACCGACACAGGCTTCTAACAGCTAATAGTAATAGTTGTAGTTTTTGACATCTAAAGTTTTGTCATATTTTTTTGTGTCTACTGACAGCCCATTTCTCTCTATCTATCCATCTCACTCTCTCTCTCTCTCTCTCTCTATGTGTGTGTGTGTGCGCGCGTGCATGTGTTGTGTGTGATGGATATATATATATATATATATATATATATATATATATAGAGAGAGAGAGAGAGAGAGAGAGAGAGAGAGAGAGCGCATCGGATGTATCCAACACCGAGGTTCTCAGTATAAAGTTATTGTATTCATTCGATGGAGCAATTTCAAAACACAAATTCCCAGAAGAGTGATATTACACACTCAACATAAAATATTAATATCAGTAAAGTTTTACTAACAGTTTCTAAGTTACAAAGAATGACGACTACTATATAACATCTCTAACAACTGTCACTAACAGTCACAAATTGACATTTATTATCCATTTAATGAAGTCCTATTATGACAGTACCACCCGGTCTCTATGTCCTTATAATGTTCTATTAACTGACACCTTTCTTCCTATTTATAACAATTTATTACTATTTCACCAGCTTACATTCCATATTTTCGTCAACTAGAACGACTCTATACCGTTAGCGATTTTTTAATTTCTTCGTGGGTGTGTGGGTGATGGTAATGGGTAATAGGTGTTGGTTAATGGTGATGGGTAATGGGTAGTGGATGATGGGTCCTGATGATAGATAGGTAGGTGATGGTTCTCACGACAGACTTGTTCTATGAACAAAACATGGCGTGGATCAAGTTGAATTATTTTGTCCTAATTTCTTATTCCGGTCAAGGGTCAGCGATTTTCGGCTGAGATCAACAGCCCTCATCTTAATATTTTCACACACACACACACACACACACACACACACTGATGTAAAGATCAGAACTAGTCAGAGAGAGACAGCGATAAAATTATAATTTGTCAGGTAGCTTTAAGCGGCGTGGGATTTCGCGGTGTTGTCAAACTGACCACAGTCTGTTAATTATTATTGGCAGTATGTGTGACTGTCTATGTATCTGTGTAGTTGTTTGTCTGTCTATCTGTCTGTTTGGCTGTTTGCTTGGTTGTCTACCTGTATATGTCTATATGTCTGTCTCTATCTGTCTGGCTGTCTGGCTGCCCGGCCGGCTGTCTGTCTGTCTATATATATATATATATATCTGTGTATGTGTGTGTGTGTGGCGGTGTGTCTATACGTTCATGCGCCTGTCTTTCTGGTTGTGTGGTTGTCTGCCTGACTGTGTTGCTGTCTATCTGTGTGTTTGTGTGAGTGTCTGCATGTCTATCTGCCTGTCTATCTGTATGTCTATCTTGAGACCATTTCAAGCCATTCAGGTCGTTCTGTACTGTCGACCATTCGGCTAATAGGTTGTTTGTTGTAGTTTTTTTAGTGATCTGTTTATGGTTAGACAGTAACCATTTACCACAATCTTCTCTGACCCCTATATAACAAACGTATTCACTGACCAGAGGCTGCTCTCTTCTGGGAATACACGGATTAAACTGGACGGTCCCATCGCTGACTGACTGGACCTGTTGTCACGAGATTAAATTAGACCCCCCGTGGTGTGTATAGATTGTTTGTAGTTTATGTAAATACCTATATATTTCTCTGTCCCGGTCACTCACTCACTCCGTTGTTAGTCTTTTCTTCATATCTATCCACCCATATGTCACTGCTATCTACGCAAAGCGCCATATCATGTGACCTTGCCTTCTGGATCCAGTCCGGGACATATCCCGGAACGCTTCCAGGACGTGCAATCAAATCCAGAACCCCCGGGCGTCCCGCTTCGTGCTGCCTGTTTTCTTTGAATAACTGTCACATTATATTTGTCGTAATGGAAATATCAGATGGCGAGACATGTTTGGTCAGAGATCCGCACCAGACCAACAAGTGGCTTCACTTCCGTCGCTGGCTTCTGTTGATTTTTAATTCCAGATGCCAGTTTTGACGAGTATCCGTCCTTTCCTAATCTACGGACGTATTGTGAGTAAATCTCAGCATTTCTGATCTGTTTGTATAACTAGAACTGATCCTCTCTCTCTCTTTCAGTCACCCGGTCGATTCTCCGTAAAACCTTCTTCATTAAGCCAAAGTCTAGATATACATAATTATTACGTGTCCTGTTTTTTTCAAAATATCTGAACAAAGTTCCCTAGTTACTTGTTTATGAGATGTTTCCTTTTAGTTGATTAATAAAATTAATGGCAATGATTATATTATCAACTTAGATATAAAACTGTTATATGAAGATGATTTAACTGAAATTAAGCATTATTGATCATTTCAACACACACACACACACACATGTATATATATATATATATATATATATATAGCGAGAGAGAGATTTAATACGTGCACCTTTGCAACGGTGAACATTTTTAAGCTTTAAAGGATCTATTGATAAATATAGTTAAAATGGTTTGTTGTAATCTTTAAATTATTTGTTAGCACACACACACACACACACACACCAGAAAGTGTTCACAGGTTGTCTTGCTGTGATTTGCTGGATGCCTGTGGTGTGACTTGTAGCAGGCAACTTTGATGTAAGACATTGACTGGTCTATTGTTGAACTTGTCTTGGGTTAGTAGATCCTGTCTAATGAGTTATAGATAACGTCCTGGTGGGACATCGCTAATCAGAGATCATAGATCACTTCTAGCCAGGTGACATATGGGTAGAGTGGTGACATACACAGGCAGCTGGTCACTGGAACCTTATGGATATAACACAGTAATTGTTGGTAGGCCAGAGAGAGTAGGGTCATTGGAGAGATGCCTTCATTAAGTACTTGAGGGCTCCCGGGGAGGTAGTCTACCCTCCTAACATCGCAGATTAGATAGTATGTAGTTGGTACATGGAGATTATTAACTGATAAAATACCGCCGGGATCCCCTGTCTCTCACTAAGCCTATCTCTATCTCGTTTATGTCTGGTCGTGTTGCTGAACTCTCCAGATGCCATCTCGACGTGTCAGGGCTCATCCGCAGCCAGGGATGGTAGACACTGTACATGTGACCTGTCTGTGGTCAGTATCGATGTTCTAAGTCACTCATTATAGTGACCTCGTTGAGGTAAGATTGTGACAGAAATTAAGCGCTGACAGAGGCCGACTAATGAAAAGTTAATTCTCAAATAATATATCAATATGTCAACACCTCTGGAAGTCCAGTGGGGCGGGGGCGCGGGGGGGGGGGAGTAGGGCAGGGCTTCTTCACCCTATATTTAAAAAACGAATATGTAATTATTTTACTCCTGACATTTACTCTTCACTATAGATGAGGTTTTCCGGTATTGACATGGTACTATTTTGTATTATCATCGTCAGCTGAATCCAGAAAAGACCATAAATGATACTCTTTGTTAAACTGGTGACCTACAAATATGTCTTTATTTATTGGTTTGTATCTAGTGATAATCTAGTTCTGTTGGTGTTAAAACCCTTTGTTATAGAGCCGATATGGATAGTCTGGTACAATACAGATTAATCATCCATACAAGCTCATCACCAACCTACCGGATATTGACTCATGGTTGAATCTCCCAGTTAACGCATCAATGATAAATAGCCGGTTTATGGATTTAAACCATGAACCCCCAGATATTTGGTCGGTCACAGCCATTTGCCCCGATCCACCTCCAATTGTCCGTTTCACGCACCTGTTGACTATAGGTAGATAGTATTCTTTAAGTTGTTGGATTCTATCACGGTTTAAGTATTCTGAAGAAAAAATTCGACTAGAAGACTGTATTACGCTGTATATAATGTTACATTATAGTGTTTTATTGGTGTGTCTTATTTTCATTAATTGATTCTTTAAAATGTTTTATTCGGTACTGTGTATATCAATATTTCAGTCGTATAATATATGTCGGAAGCTGAACCACTTATTGATGATACTTACTGGAATAACAATAAATAAAAAATATTATCATGGTCATTTAATCAAATGTATAACGACAACAGCAGTAGAAATTAACTTATCGTAATTGTTAACAGTTTAACTAATCAACACCTAGAAGTAATTTAGGTAATTATACTTAATACATGTATCGCAATTAGAAAATAAATATCATTTCATTAGTGACTGTAACCAGTTAATTCTCTGGAGAATCATATGACTTAATATAAATTTAAAGGGGGAAATTTAACAATTAAATGTTATCAATCAGTTCATTCCACTGTTTGATACCACTTAATGCACTGAATAAAGTACATGAAAATTTTATGACATGAAGTTTTACATTTGATGAGGATCTCTAGTTTTTGTCATTTTAAATAAATGAAACAATTGATTAATGTTAATATATGTTAATAAACCGTGATTTGTGAGTTAACTCGTTTCTTTAGCATGATAATATATCAAATACTTGTATTTCCTTCTTTTTAATGTTATATATCGAAGCCTTTGGATATTAAATTTTTTGAATGACTGTATGTGTGTGTGTGTGGGGGGGGTTGTTCCGGAATATCCAGAATGAAGAGGATGTGATTAATGACCGGTAATGTCAGTCAGTGCTTTTCTTTGACTGCCCAAGACCAGGCTAATTGCGTTGATTAATAAATATCTCTCTCTCTCTCTGGCCGCCATATTTCTCAGATGTGTCTGGTGCTCGTACTGGTGGTCGACCTGTATAGCCCGTGGGCGGGAACATCCAGCTGTGGCTCGGGATCATTTAAGCCATTTCTCTTGATCCAGAATGGGCAAGGTTGCCCGCCCACAGTCCAGCCCAGTCCAGCCCACCCAGTAGTAAACACTGACCCTCCGGTTACGGATGTGTTGTGGCTGTCCATCCTAAATCTCCAAAACACCCTCTGATTGCGGTTAAGAGGAATTTGGGTTGATTAATGTGTGGTTTGTGTGTGAGTCCCGCCTGTCTGGATGTCGGCAACTTTTGATGTCCTTATCATCATTGGTTGGATACCGTTTAACATATAGTAAAGCTGTCCTTGACATAAGATTGTATTAACGGCTGATGTTTTAATCTCGACTAACTCAACATCATAGAGCTACTACTATTTGTTAGAAACCTAGTCGTGTTCTGATGTACCAATAGGACCCGTTAACTTACTTTTTTCCGTTATATTCACTTTATAATTAAGTATTTAGGAGGTTTAAGAGTCGAATATCTCGACATGATTGGGCGTGACGTCATAATGTTAAAATTTTGAATGTTTGTGTCTCTTTGTATATACGGACAGTTTTAGGTGTGTGTGTGTGTGTGTGTGTGTGTGTGTGTGAGAGAGAGAGAGAGAGAGAGAGAGAGAGAGAGTGGCCTATAACTATAAACATTAAATATTCAGTCACACTGTGACCATTCGGGCTGGATAAATCTTAATTTTAACTTTTTAATTCATCTTTTATCTATGTTCTGTACTCGCTCTGTCCAACAATCTTCTTTGACAGTTTTGTTTTTATCAACATTTGTTCTCGATCTGTTATACATCCATAGACTGTCTAAACAGTTCTGACTGAATTATTAAGCAATTAAATGGTAGTGATTATGGCAGTAGTGGTGTGGGATATTGTTCGTAGTAGTAGTAGTAGTCACAACAACAGCAGCAGACCATTATTATTATTATTATTATTATTATTATTATTATTATTATTATTAATTGTACTAATTATAGTAGTGGTTATTATTGTTGCGCAGTAATAGTAGAAGTGATAGTAGTATCGGGAATAGGGAAAGTTCACAGTTTTGCGTAGTTTTAATAATAATAATAATAATAATAATTTAATAATAATAATAATTTAATAAAGTGTTTGAACCTACCGGTCGTTCTAGCAAGCAGTGTGTTTTAACTGACATATTATATAATCTGTTAATGGATTGACTTCTGTCGATCGGAGGACATATTTCCTGTTTTAGTTGATATGGATAACGTTTCTGTTTCATCTCGATAAATATCTGATGACGAGCAACACACAGACAGAAAATAAATAGACATCTTGTATACAAGGCAAACTGATGTTTAAAAACCAAATGTACCACATCTGTCCTCGCATGCAGCCCCCCCTGTGCATGCGTGTGTGCGCGGGCTTCTGCACGCGTGTGTACACGGGCATGCGTGATATGATATGTATCCGTCCTATAAGATTTGTACATTGATCCTGACGACATAATCTATCCCGTTGTCTTCATCTCGTAATCATGAAATATTGTTTTGATTTTCCGATGGCAGATGGATGTTAGCAGTATCTAGTGACTGATGACTTCCTGTCGTCCACGTCTGGAGTCGTCAGGATACAGTTTATCGGGTCTTATCTCTGTCACAGGCGCTCCTTATCACCGAATCTACTGGATCCCCCCACCCACCAAATTGGACAGTCTTCCGAAATTCGGTTTGCTATCAAAACAGGATCTGGCTTGTTTACACCCGTCGACAGCGCTCCGGACACCAATCATAAACCGTCCGTTTGCTAATTCCGGTGTAAACATTTGCCGGAATAAACGAATCCTGGCCTGCTTTTTTCTTCTCTTTGCCACTTGTGCATCTCTTTGTCGGTATGTATTGTCTCCGGGCTAAATCTGGATCTGTTTTGTTGCCGACTGACAGAGGACACTGTCCAGGAGGCCCAAGATCCTGAATCGTTTGCTAATCAGGACTTGATTGCTGAGAAGGGTCATTCCTCCCGCACGTCTCTCTGAAGGAGGCCCAAGATCCCGAATCGTTCGCTAATCAGGACTGGATTGCTGAGAAGGGTCACTCCCTCCCGCACGTCTCTCTGAAGCAAAGATAGTTTGCTGAATATTATTAAAGAAAGCTAATAACTATAGAACGGCAATATTTGTTTTGTATGGCTGCCATTTATAGGGACCTGTGTGTGTGTCTCTCTCTCTCTCTCTCTCTCTCTCTCTGTGTGTGTGTGTGTGACAGAGAGAGAGAGAGAGAGAGAGAGATAATATCTTTTGGTACGATCACTCAGAATCCCGAGTTTGTTGAGACCCTGCAGACAATTATAATCTGAGGCAAGTTTGTGGGCTGCCATGTTTCATATATATATATATATATATATATATATATATATACATCCTCCCCCTCGACCACTTAACGATTCTATTAATACCATTAAGATAGACGTTACCAGCCTTATCCATGATCTAGCTATTTGGTATCTGTCTATATGTTGTTGATTTTTATCGTTGTTTCCCCCCCCTCAATTAAACCATCATGTATCCATCATGGCACGTTCCTTTTATTTCTGTTCCCCCCCTCTCAGAACGTTGAAATCAAACAACTTCTGAATCAAAGACTGAAAGACAATTGACCATCTTAATCTGTCTTATCACGCTTTACAACTGATCACTTGCCTTGGCTAAATGTCTTTAGTTCCGATATGCTCGAGGCTCGCTAGCCTCCGTGTAAACATTTGGTGAAATGGAGAGAGTGATGATGATAGTTTGTGGCTAATTCTGTCACTGATTGGCTAGGATGCCTCAAGCGTGGTGTGAGTTGATTATAGGTACACCCGACTAATAAGGACGATACTATCGTTTCGCTGCTGTCGGCTCTATTAGCCAGCGAAATGGTCCAGCTAAATTGAACCGTAATTAAAATGCACTTGTATCAGGGCGTTCAACGCTCACATCTTGGTCTCGGGTGTTAAGTGGCCACTGAAGGGTGTCTTCCAGCAGCATTAGGGGAATAGACATTGCTACAGAAATTCACAAATCTGGAACACGCCATGTGCAAGCTTTTATTCCCTTAGGTAGATACTAGTAGACAGTGGATGATCTTGCGGATGATCATGCTTTTTATAAGATCGTGTAAGTTTGAGGTAACAAAGGAGACGGAACGTTGAGCCACGCTGTATTTATAGTTATATAACGTTAAAAATTAACCGAGGATTAATTTTATTACTTGAGTCTGCGGTGACTCCAACGAAAGTAACACAGCTTCGTAGAAATGGTCTTTCTACGGGGATGAGTCATCTCTCACCTTTGTATAAACATTTGTTAGTGCAAGTTTATAGGTAAATCTGGCCACGTTTATGTATCCGTGGCTAGTCCTGTACTACGCATATAATCAAAGCTGATGTCTTCATTTAAATCAGTTTATTTTATGACTCTCTGACACATCGTGCTCAATTATAGCGGCACAAAGCGACACCTAATCGTCAACGATAATAAATAAAAATGTGACAGAGAGAGGGAGAGAGAGAGAGGGGGAGAGTGAGTGAGTGAGAGCGAGAGAAGTAAGTGCCTCCTCCTCTATCACCTCCCGCGTTTATTACTTCAAAGCACTGAGTAGACAAAAAGCACACCGCGGCTAAAGAAACAGGGACCCATCTTAGTGGTGGAGGTGTCTGGCTAGGTGTCATAGAGATCTGTGATGTTGGTCTTACCACTTTCCGAGTGCTCTCACTCTGTCTCTCCGTGTCTCCAGTCGGTAGCTAGCCTCAGCGGGAGTAGAAAGCCATTGGTTCGGTGGTCTCTTTCAGCATTTTGTAGATGTATCGGCCACCGGGTTGGCGCCTACCCCCAGGAGACACTATGGAATCACTGCCGCTTCAATGATCTCCACTGCTCCACCCCTATGTCAGTCTTTCTTTTCCGTGTCATACTTCTTTACTCTCTCTCTCTCTCTCTCTCTCTCTCTCTCTCTCTCTCACCCCTCCCCATCTCTCTTTATTAGTACTACCATAAAATCACCCCCCCACCAACTCGTGTCCGTTGTATTATTTATCTTCTATGCTAGACATAGTTACCGCGATGACTGTCCATTTGTGGTAATTTGCTTTAGAAGAATTTAGAAGTCGTTTTCTGTACTATCAGAGACTCGGTATCGTCAGCTATTGTCTAGGTGGCGCTAGTTACCGGTCATTCTGCTCGAGAGAACAGATATGTTGCTTAATTGAGCTGTCTATGGCTACAGTAAGGAGAATTTAGGTAGACCAGTTAGCGGGGGGGGGGGGTGATTTGATGGATGGGTGGAGACAGGAAGGAATGGATAAATAGATGGAAGAACTGATGGATGGAAGAACGGAGGGATGGAAGATAGGAAGGATGGTGTATTTCAACACTTTACATGGAAAACGCCAAGGTTATACGGTTACACATTGGTTAGTGCACCGTGCCAGAACCCCCCCCCCAAATAAGGGTTTGAATCCGAATGATAACCGTATTTGTGGGGTGTTCCTCTAGGAAGCAGTATTCCGCACTGAAAATAAATAAAACACCACTCACTCACTCACTCACTCATATGGAAGTCACGCTGAACTAAACGTCAGTTTATTATTAACTATTATTAGATTGATAGATTAACAGATTGAGAGAATGATAGATAGAGCTAAATAAATAGATATACCCAGAATAAAAACTATTGTCAAAAAATAGATACCGTACCCACATATAGCGTGGACACTCTACCAGTCTTTGATCTTTATCTCCTATCTTATATTCTGGCCAACCATCAGTAGTCAGTGTCAAGCCACTCAACTCTCCCCTTGACGTTCCTCTCACGATCGGCCTTTCACCCGAACGAGCCGGCTCCTTTCTTGAAAATTAATAATTTCCTTCGTCCCCGTGTTTTGTTATTGTGCCGGGGCTGAGGCGAGATGAACGCATAAAATCCATAATGTAGCCGAGTGGGGGGGGGCAAAACCGGGGGCTCACTTGGTGACTGGACTTAGGAACTGGGTGTGAGATGGCTAACGGATGGCAGACATCGTACACACACACACACGCACGCACACACATACATGTACACGCGCGCGCGCGAGCGCACATACGTGCCCACGCAGATGCACAGGATATAGGATGAGTGTGTTAGTGAGGTGTTCGGCCATAATCTCGTCCACTCGGCCATTGTAGCCGTTGAAGAAGCGGTGTTACTAATGGTCCACTGAGTGGTCCATATTGATCGTGCTGACCTCTAGCGACGAGTGGCCAGAATCCCTCTGTCAGCACCAATAACGTTGGAACATCAGTAGACCTCTAGATACAGTACTACTTAATGACAGATCAGAAGGTATGATGTCGTTATGGAGAATTAGTGACACTTTCTTATTTTTTTCTTGTCGCCCGCTCGATGTCGTGTCAGATTGACCTGATGTCATTTTGACTTAACTCATTGACAATGACAGCTGGTTGTTGATCTGGTCACTATCATGGGTGGTCGCTGTATTAATGATATCTAGTAACCCCTTACGTCAGTAATCTGATTACTTGTATACATTATTGGAGTTGAGTTATCCCTGGTTTATCATCCTTATAAAGACGATCTCGTCTTACGGATTAGGGCTTTAGTATACTGATATAGTCGGTTATCCCTCGTCTCATAAAGGGGGAGACGAAAACGAGGCGACACTAAATTAACTTTTGTCGCGATCTGTCGTTCATCTTTAATTCACTGACTGACTGACTGACTCACTCACTCACTAACCCGATCTTGGGACCAGGAATTTGAGGTACCACGGGTTCGTCAAATGATAAGTAGAAACTGAATTGTTATAAACAAATGGTTGTTCTTCTTCTGGTGATAACTAAAACTTGTAGGTATCATAATAAATGATTTTTATTATATATAAATCAAGATTTATGGATTGTGATAATCAGAGTTTAGAAGATAATTATGGTTTTGTATCAGTAATAGCTAGATTTTAAAGTGGTGACCAAACTAATGATAACTTGAAACGCACGCACGCAAGCACACACGCACACACACACACAATCTCTCTTTATAGATAGATATATATGTGAAGATTGTGATTTTAGCAATACACAATAAATAAGAGTTCATTCTTGTCGTCCGAGATATGTGTAATATCTTCTCCACACACACACACACACACACACAGAGAGAGAGAGAGAGAGAGAGAGAGACTGGCCGTTTCATGCTAGTCTGTATCCACTTTAAGTCATTTTCCACATTCTTGGACCTTTAGGGACCAAATATTACCCACGACGACCAAGACGACTACTGAGTATATAGTCGTGGTAGTAGAGGTATTGGTGTTATTAATGGTGGTGGTGGTGGAGCACGGTGTGTCTACCCTAACCGGTGCAGATAATGTCCAATAAATTATGAAATGATAATCGCTCAATTCCGTCGCCGTACTTGGCCAGTAAAACGGCCGATCGTTTACCAGGAGTGTTGACTGGTACTGACCTGGGAAAGCCGACTGACTAGGCCATTGTCTTGGCTTCACTATCCTTGCCTCACTCTTCGATTGTCGTGTTTGATAGATCTTTGAGACGAATAGTCGGTTAGAGGGAGTTGATCTGCCGCTGGCTACTGATGTTTAAATGTTCGGCTATTGGTATCGGAACTGCGACTGGATTTGTGTCCGTAGTGGGAAGTGTCTCCCGAAAGGTTTACTGGTACCACTAACTGTTACAGTATACACGGTACATACATAACACATACTTATATAAACTGACGGTCAGAAGGGGAGGTCTGAACATAGATTTTGGTGTTTGTTTGTGTTTGGCTATGGCTGGAGTGGGTTGGTACGGTGGAGAAGACATGTTTGTTGCTACTCCTTCTGGATCACGCCCGTCGTGTTTTAATCCTGGCCAGTGTAACTTGCATCACCTACATCGATATCGGTACCAGCGACATTGGTACGACCGACATGTGGTAAGTGGTACCCTACTCTGACGTGTGTGTGTGTGTGTGTGTGTGTGTGTGTGTGTGTCGCGCGCGCGCGTGTGTGTCACTGTTCCAGAACCAGCAACCCCAATAGTGATCCACATTATATTTGACTATGCCTTCTTACTTTATTTTTTAGAAGAAGAATTATTCTTCAACAAGCATTTATCATTATCTAATGCTTTTTCTTCGTCCTCTAGTTAAATTTGCTGTTTTGTTTTTCTTTTCTTATTATTATACTGGCTCATTTCTTTTATGTTTAAATGTTGTTCCTTTGTTTTTAAATATTTTATTTATTTTTTATTTTGGTTGATTATCTATACTTTGTGGCTCTTCGCCATTTAGCATAATTTACTTTGTATTCGTTTTATTTCAATTTTTCCTCCTTTCTTTTCTGGATCTAGCAGGTGTCGTGTTTCAGAGTGAATATGCCTATCTATCATTCAGAGATTAACTTAACCAGGTGGGTTCTGTGTATAAAGGGGAAAGTTTGTCTCAGCAATAAAAAACATGATATTTAGCAGTGTGTGTGTGTGTGTGTGTGTGTAATTATTATATATAGCGGACTAGTGAAATATAACATTTCTTAATAGGAAATATCAGTATTCTGGATACTCGTTGCTCTAATAATTCTCCGTGTTATTGGTTTTACAACTATTGTAAAACCTTGTCTAACTATATTGGTTCGTTGTCAGTTTACCCAATTAAACCAATTCTATTGGTTTCCAATTATTGTAACTGATAGAGCAGTAGCTGTCCGTTATCAGAAGCTGAATAACGAACGGTATTAGTTTCTTATCATCGAGTAAATAACTGTATCAGTGTCCGCAGTCGAGCGACAATAATCACCACCATCAGAACCGAACTCCTCCACACCCAAACAATAAACAAGAATTAAAACAAACACCTGTCGCCAAAAGTTTGCTTCTCTCTAATTATAAACGAAGCTCTAGGCTGCCGGTAGGTGACACGGTAACAAAGTGGAGACGTGTTCCAGTAAACGGGAGTCAGGTTTAATTTGTCTCCAATAAACAGCTCTAATGTGTTAGTCCAGTCCATATAGATAGCCCGTACTTAGGAAGGGCTAACGGCGGGCGGGCAAGAGGGGGGTGGGTTCTCTCTGATAGTTAATGCCATTGTTTTAGGCAGCGATAAAAAGCCAATCTAAATTTCAGATTAGCGCAGCTCGACTTGGTGTCCACGGTTCATTTAGCGCTAAAAATTGAGATGTGTTGGAGAATAGGTAGAGAGATGTGATAAGGGGAGAGGGGTTGGTCGGTGGGGTGAAGTATTAGATAGGTGCATCAGTGAGTGAGTGAGTGAGTGTTTAGATTTTGCCATTTTCACTTCCAAGTGTGAACTGGTTGACCTGTGACACAGACAGCAGGGTGATTCACGTGTGGTCTGTGTGTGGTAGCGTTAATCAGGATCTGGCTAACTGTCAACTAAGACATGTTCTTGCATAAACAGGAACGGGCACACGAATGCACACACTCGCACATACACACACACACACACACACGCATCCACACAGAGAGGGAGGGAGAGAGAGAGGGGGGGAGGGGCTGTCTAAGAAAGAAATACAGAGACACCCAAATATTGAAAGACAGCCAGTCCCAGACATATATAAAGACACCTAGATATCCCGAGAGACAATAAACGACATTTCTCAACACAGGATGAAAATCAGACACACACACTCAGAGCGATCCGGAAACAGGGATTTCCCCGCGCATGCGCACACACGCTAAAAGCCCGAACAGCTATCTGCCTGAGCGACATGATCTCTTGTTATTACAATGTCTGTCGTATCAATCATTAGTCTGGCTGGTTTCTATTAACCTCTAGTTAGGTTATGTTTAGACCGTCAGATCTACATATCTGATAGTGTTACTCTTAACACGCGTACAGCTAGTCTTCCAGTTAAGACCAACCTTAACATTGTATTGAATGTCCTTATATACAGACGTTCTCTTAAGGATGGTTCCAAACTACTTACTGTGTGTTATAGGAATATCTGAAAACTATTTCGTTCTGTTTTACTCGGGTGGTCGCTTTAGCTAAGTGGTTGTACGGATAGATTTCGATGTACACGTTTTTTTAAACTCTAGTTTGCGGTTCAGGAAATGCTGAGCTCAGTTAGTATGAAAGTTTTCTAATGAGATCGAATACTTTTTATATATATAATTATATCAATGGCAATAGAACAAATAAATAAGTGAGAAATAATGGCCAACAAATGATTAAGTTTCTGTTGTTAGTTTATTATTTATCATCCGTTTTTGATGATTATCAAACAGTTATCACCTTTTGAAATATTTTGCTGTCTAAATATCTATTGGTATAATTATAAAAATGTCGCTCTTGATCGAAAGCTTTATGAGGCCAGTGTGTGTGTGTGTGTGTGTGTGTGTGTGTGTGGCTCTGACCAGACGTGTGCCCCGGATGAGTGGCCGAGGAGTGCCGTAGCCCAAGGGCAGGTAAACGATCTGTTAGATCTGGGCAGACATTGACTCTTTGGTTACATGAGCTACAAAGTATCGGATAATTACAAGATAGTAATGCTTCAGGAACCACTTGTCCGTCCTGATCCAGAACAGAGAGAGTGGGGGGGTTGAGGATGATGATTAACTGGTGGTTCATGATGAACCAAACACGATGAGGTAGACGTATATGTTGGTCAGTTACCTGCTATGACATACCCTCTACCTTGATAGAGAGAGAGAGAGAGAGAGAAATCTGGCTAAAATAAGAAACATCAGATGTTTTAATTGTCATCTGTTGTTTGTCACTGTGGCGTTTAATTTTAAACAGTGTCCCCTTGGGCCTACTTGTAGTTAACAAACGACCGGACCACGTACAGGGGAGTGGGAGGTGATTGTGTACGTGTGTGTGTGTGTGTGTGTGTGTGTTTTGTTGGGGGGGTATGGGGGGGGGGTAGGGTATCCCTGCCGCTGGTGATGAACAATCCCTGAGAGACATGTTCTGATCCAGTGGGTAAGCCAATTGGTTTGATGGATGTATCAGGTTAGGGGACAGCGAGCAATGAAACGCTCACGCACGCGCACACACACACACGCACACGCACAGAAACACGTATTACTTGTGAGGGCTCAGAAGTCAAATTCTGGTTTCTCCCCCATAATACATTTTTCGGATTGGGTGAGTTTGATTCTTTGAGACAGTGCCGTAATAAATTATTCTATAACGGATAATATATTGATTTAAAAATGCGCATGACTCTGTGTGGATGCGTGGTATATATATATATATATATATATATATATGTGCGTGCGTGTGTGTGTGTATGTGCGCGCTCCCGCGTGTGTGTGGATCCGAAACATCAGATAATTGGGCTTTAACTGTATTGTCCTCTCTAATTTCCCTCATTCATCTTAGAGAATAATGAGTGTCATTATTATACATCTAATAGATAATTCATCTAACATCTCTATCCCTCATCCCAATAATCGATTCCGAGGCCAGAGGCCATCGAATTAAGATACTCCATATCAGACAGCAAATGTGTAAACACAACACTTCACCTGTTGCCCCTTAGAACGTCTCCCTCGAGACTAAAACAACAAATAGACAAATGCCCAGCCCTCCGCATCCTGGTTTTCTGATGAGGAGAGCAGATTGTATCCAGGACGCTCCGGATCTCAAAATGTCCGGGTGTGGAGTGAATTATGAGAACGAGGGGGTGTCCGGAAGAAGTTCCCCCTTCGGCTCATTCGCGCTAATCAGGGACTAGATCGCCAAAAGCTAGTCAGGACACTTCATGGACATTTAACATGCAAATTAAAAAGCCTTTTGTTGTCAGAGAAAATGATCAATCAGATGTCTGTATCGCGTCAGCGTGTGCGCGCGCTCTCTCTCTCTTCAGGACTCACCCCCATCTTGACAAACACAATGGCCTGTTCTGTTGATCTCTATCCTCTGTGTGTGTGTGTGTGTGTGTGTGTCATCAGAAGTGATGTGAGAGCCGACCACAAAATGTCCTGAGGACAGGAGATTTGTCAGGGTTCCCCTATGTAAAGCGATACACTTGATGTGGCACGATCGTACCTTTAGTCGGTGTTGAGCCCATTTCTGAGTGGTTTGACAGTCTAGATGATTGCCCGTTGATCGGTTACTGAGTTAGATAGACATGACTTGACCCGTAACTCGTTCCTAGTCCGTCCACACTCTCTCTACCAAATTACTACTCGATGATACGATGAGGAAAAATACGTTACTCAATCTGTTCGGCCTTATCTAACTTGCCTCTAGTTCTGACCGTGAATTAATAAACCTATACCATACAGGGATCAATTCTTGGCCAATATTTGGAATTGTCTGTAATTGATAATACAGAAATAATCCGCCCAACTTCTCTCTCTCACTCTCTCTCACTAACTCACTATATATATATATATATATATATATATGTGTGTGTATGTGTGTGTATGTGTGTGTGTACGTACATGCGTGTGTGGTACTTACTTGCCAGCACAATAACATCAGGAGCAACTGTCCGGGTGAGCAACTCTCCGTACTCCGAAATCAGGCGAGTACGGACAGTTGCTCACCAAGCAAATGAAAAAGTGGACACTTGCGCACCAGTGAATATTTAAATATTTCTTAGTGTCCTATTACTTATATAATTATTGGGATGAACACTATTAATTATTAGGGAATTAAAGTTCAGAGATTATGTAATTTTATCTGATTAATATAATTATGTGTATTTTTTCTCTCATTAAAAATTCACTGGTGAGCAAGTGTCCACTTTTCCATTTGCTTGGTGAGCAAGTATTTGGATGAGCAACTGTCCGGTGAGCAACTGTCTGGGTGAGCAACTGCCCTACACCCTAGATTTCAATAGTCTATTATAGAGTTACACCTGAATGTTGCTGTCTCCTTGGACATAACTTTGTGTTGATGGATCTCATCTGATTTATTCTGATGTTACCTAACTGTTGATTGGGGAATCAATCGAATACACATTTTTCAGTTTGGGATTTATTCTATTTGTTCTTCGTTCAAAACCTAATTAATAGTTGTATATTTGTAAATGTTTAAAAATGTCATATCTATCAGTTCAGAAAGGTGATTTCAATTCTATATTTTGTACCTGAGAGTTGTATTGTATTAAAATATATAAAGATGAATATATATTAAAACAAATTCTGGGATTTACCATATATATATATATATATATATATATATATATATATATATCACTTCATCATTACTGGATACCTAGTGACATCAATGGAATCGTCTGAAAAATTATTTTGTGATTTCAGGTTGATTTACTATTGGACTATTTTTGGTATTATTATTATTATTGTTATTATTATTATTATTATTATTATTATATCATCGCCATCATCGTCACAACTATTATCTTTAATAATAATTTCCTTGTATCTCAATATCCGTAGCAAATAGAGCCATTAGCAGTTGATTATTATACGTACATTGTGTTCTACAATTACGAGTCGATCACCGACTTGAAAAAGAAGTGTCTCTTTTTTATGGCGGCATATAATTAATTCAGACTGACCGTGTCCACGAGCCGGCTGTTTTGTATTCTATTTCAGTTTAAGAAACATTCAAACGGCTGAAACTAGTTGCTAATAGTTTCACCCCCCCCCCACCGCCTCTCTACAGATCAGATTGATGAGTGAACTCATTGATCGTCGTTTTGCTGTTAATGGTGTCACTTCGGTAAATGCGGACTGACTAATGAAGTCATTAGAGGCAAAGTATGATAGATGGTGACAGGTTGAGGAATATGCGGAGATATACAGGTGAGGGATAGGGCGGAGGGGATCAGTGGTCAGTCGAATAATCGTGTGGGTCATCATCAGTGGTCAGTGTTAGACCTGGCAACACGACGCCACTTCCCTGGTAACGCGCGACAGTCATTTATGTCACACAGATAGAGAGAGAGAGAGAGAGAGAGAGAGAGAGAAACTTCTCACCTGCTCACCGACAACATTAACCAAGTAGCTAGTGATTACCGGTTAATACCGTATGATACCTGGCGGCCGTTATCACCTGCCGTATTAGTATACTAGCCGAGTGTTCCTTAACCATCTTGTCTACGCCATCTCTATCAAAGTGTCATCTTACAAGTTAGTCTTTGTTATGGTTGTTTTCACGGTTGTTTTGATGATTGTTCTTATCACTCGTACTGACAGAAGTCTATCAACATGTCGGCTGTCACAAACATCTAAATTGATATCGGTTTAATATTTTAATTAACTAACATCCAATGACACATTCATTCACTGATCCACCCCGCAGCTTCAAATCGAATTTTCTATATGTATATGTCATAGTGACTGTCACATAGTGTGTGTGTGTGTGTGTGTGTGTCCCCTGGGTACTGGGCACGAGATGATGACACCCAGCCGGGACACTGATAACAACCTCTCTCGGCGTCATTAGGGTTTAGACCGAACGACGATTGAGATATTATAAGCTGTGAAAATTCCCAGTTCATGGCTCATTATTCGACTTAATTAACAACATAATGTATCGGCTACTTAGTGATGGTCTGTCGAGTAGAAATAACCCGATAATAATAAAACTGTCTGTCTTGACTGACTGGGTATTGACTAGGACTTGTTGTGATGGTTGACTACTACTACCACTATTACTACTGGTTGACTATTCTCTCTCACACAAAAACCCCAAAACTCCCACGACGACTATACATGACGGGGATTCTTCGCGGTGTCACGGCCTCATTAAGAAATTAAAACATATCTCTAATAAGAGACGTCATACCGTTTTTACTGTGCATGTAGTTGTAGTTATTTCTTTTGTCATGAAAGTGGCCACAAATTGTCGACTAACTGAGCTGTGTGTTTCTCTGTGTCCGTTTGACGTTAGTGGTGACATTACCTAGAGAGAACTACTATCTAGATGTGTCTGTGCTCGGAGCCAGAACAAGCTAATCGTAGATAATTGAGAGCTATCCAATAATAAGATGTTTATACTGAGGCGAGTGGAGACTTTGTGAAGATTTAAGTGATTTTAATGGCGGGACGAGTTGGTCTTAATGACATAATGACGGCCATATCTTGGCTGGCGAAGCTAACGATTACTGGCCCGCTGTAATAAAATAAGCTCTTTGTTATCTAGAAATAGAGGGACAGGTAGAGAACCAGGCAGAAAGTGTAGTGTGTGTGTGTGTGTGTGTGTGTGAGAGAGAGAAATCAAACATATATGCAGACAAATAGAAAGTGAGACTCACAGAAAATACTAACAAATATATAAACAGATAGGTTGGATCATTTAAACAAACAAACAAACAAACAAACAAACAAACAAACAAACAAACAAACAAACAAACAAACAAACAAACAAACAAACAAACAAATAAACAAACAAATGTACACTCCGAGAACCAACCCGAGCGATGAAAGATTAATGCACATTTATTAGATATATTTATATTATTTTTTATTTATTTCTTGAATAAAATAAATAAATTAAATTATTTGACTGAAAACAAATCTTCGTGTAAAGTGTTCTGTTGAATAAGGGTCTTTTTTATCTATTTTCTATATCCTATCATCAGTGGGAGGGGGAGGATCATCTTAGTATATATCCTATCATCAGTGGGAGGGGGAGGATCATCTTAGTATATATCCTATCATCAGTGGGAGGGGGAGGTTCATCTTAGTATATGTCCTATCATCAGTGGGAGGGGGAGGATAATCTTAGTATATATCCTATCATTAGTGGGAGGGGAGGATCATCTTAGTATATATCCTATCATCAGTGGGAGGGGAGGATCATCTTAGTATATATCCTATCATCAGTGGGAGGGGGAGGTTCATCTTAGTATATGTCCTATCATCAGTGGGAGGGAGAGGATCATCTTAGTATATATCCTATCATCAGTGGGAGGGGGGGGGTTATCTTAGTATATATCCTTTCATCAGGGGGGGGGAGGTTCATCTTAGTAGAGAGCGTTGTTTTGACGTAGGATCCACGTCAGGATACTCGACATGTTCAGAACCTCTACAAAGTATTCGGTTATATATCCTATCTAATCCTAATTATAAACATATAAATAGGTGGCTAGTTACCGTGTGTGTGTGTGTGTGTGTGTGTGTGTGTGTGTGTGTCACTTGGACTCTCTCTGTGTATTAATGGCTGTTATCAGAGAATTCTAAGCACTTTCCCGTGCAGCGTAAACACATTCGGAATGTCAGCATTTAGTTGATGTTTTCAGTATGTAGGTGGAAAGCTTAAGTCGTGTTTATGAAAATATTTTATCTGGAGATCTTAGGGTGGATTGTTTGTCTTAAGGTCGGTCACTTTGTGTCTTTATATCGAATCTTTTTGATCACTTGTAGTCAGGATTTGAGTCTTTGATGTTTTGGGTTTTGTTACTTATAGAAGGATTTCAACTGGGGCCCTAGGGTTATCTGTGGAAAATATGTTGTGTGTGTGTGTGTTTATATATATATATATATGTGTGTGTGTGTGTGTGTGTGTTGTGTGTCAGGGTTGCGTGCGCGTGTGTAATAATAATAATAATAATATTTTATGTAGCGCCTTATTCAACAAGAATTGCTTCAAAGCGCTTTACATTTAAAACACAATTAAAACATGTTCTAAGCTTATATAACAAAAAGAATAGTCACTGGTTTATATATTATTATAAATAAACTAATTTAAATAAGTGTGTTTTAAGAACCTTACAAAAGATTTTTTTACTTACTGCGAGTTTAATATGATTTGCCAACTTATTCCACAGTGTAGGAGCTGATACTTGGAAAAATTTATCTCCGTACAAGGTTGTATAGCTTTTTGATACCATCAAAATGAACAAGACTCAGATCACAGCAGTCTCACTGGCATATACTTTTTGGATCAGTTCGTTTTAATACAGTGGTGCTGTTCAACTCAATACTTTGAATATGTGAAACAGGATCTTATACACTGACCTAAAACGTTCAGGAACCCAGTGCAGCTGGAACAAACCTGGTGTTATATATTCCCCTTTGCGATTGCGTGTCACCAGACGCGCAGCACAGTTCTGCACTCACTGTAGCCAGTTTGTCAGAGAGAGGGAGATATTATATAACAATGCATTGCCATAGCCCAGTCGAGAAATTATAAGGGCTTGGACTAAAATCTTGCATATCTAATCATTTATGTACTTACGGATAAGTCCTATACTTCTTATTTCATAATAACAGGATTTATATATATGGAATTCACCTGCTTCTCTCTCTCTCTCTCTCTCTCTCTCTCTCTGTGTGTGTGTGTGTGTGTGTGTAAATGTTGTGTTACGCGCGCATTTTTTGGCAATATGTTACACAAATTGTATTAATTGAAATGTATTAAATACACAATATGATACTGATCACTGTCTGTTGACGATACGCCCTGTCAACATCTTCCATACAGTAAAGTATATAAAACATGTTCTTTTCACTTGACAGCTGTATCACCATCACACGCTACACCTCCCACCCCTCTCCGATCCACCTACTCATCGACTATCATAAATTGACAGCATCCCGTTTGTGTGAATTGAAATATAACACTATTCTAACATTAAACTCTAACAAACATTATAGTACGCCAGATTCACCAGGAAAACTTTTTTTAAATTCAGGATAAAAGACACGTTAATGTTGGTCGCCAGATGCTTTTCAGTCGCTTCCACTAGGAAGGCCTAGTATTATCCGCTTCCAAAAATTATCTCCTCCCTTTCGATGCGACGAGAGAGAAAAAAAAATTCACACCTAACCCCGACACGGCCATAATAAATAAAAACTTCAGTTCACCATCGCGCTATCACTATAGGTGTGTACCATAACAACATTATCATTTTAAATTGTAAAAGGATACAACTTTTTTTTGGCTACCGAAGAAACTAGAACATTGAGCATCTGTTGTGGTGGGTGAAGATTTTTTATTTAGTAGATGGGAGGAGCCTTTTTTCGTCTTCCGCTGCTGCGCCATCACTGATATCGAGTAATTTTGTATGTTTATCCTCATAATGTCGCGTTTTGTTCTTAGGTTTGGTGATAAACTATTGTTGTTTTTATTGGGATGGTATGCCGACTAGTTAATGTACCACCAGCATGGTATTAACCTGAAACACTCTTGATTTATCTCTCTCTTCCCATATCTCTCTCTCTCTCTCTCTCTCTCTCTCTCTCTATATATATATATATATATATATATACACACACCCGTCCATATTTCTAGCAATCCATCTATTATTTATCAATCACCTTATCTATCTCCATATCTCTGTATGTATGTATGTATGTATGTATGTGTGTATGGGGGAGGGGTACGAAAGGGCTGGCGATATCTGAATATTTCAGCCAGTATGGGGACAGGGTCGGGAAGATTGACGTATCCCCGAAGCGGGCAAATTTCAAACCAGCTGCCGTCGCTCTCTCTCTCTCTCTCTTCAAATAATAAATAGATCGTTGAAGACGTCTTTGAGCGGGTAAAAATCGCTAGTTATATACCGGGAGATCTCCATCGTGAAAAAAAAACAACGTGTTAAGATGTAGACGAAGAGGTGTTCGTGTGGTAATTAAATATGAAGGTTTTATGTCAGCTAGGATGAGGTCTGGGGGGGGGGGGTTATATATGCCTCTGTCTGCCTCTCTCTCTCTCTCTCTCTCTCCCCCTCTCTCTCTGTGTGTGTGCGTGTTTGTGTGTTGATCCTATCAAGGCGATGGAATCTAAATCTGTTCGGAGTTTTCCCAATTCTTCTAAGTTATTTATAACCTCTGGGCATATCTATTGATAACATTATGTATGTGTGGGTGACGATGACTGGGGGGAGGAGGCGTGGTTTAAATTTGAAAGATTAATTTTAATGGAACGGGCGAGCGTTGGAATGTTTATCTCTGTGAAATAGATGTCGGTAACATGTTGAAATGAGTTATGATGTCGGGGCCAAAACTGATATTGTTTCCTAAGTGCCGATGTTAAATGTAACTAATAACCCACGAAAAATATATGTCAAACTACGTCTAAGCTAGTCTCCTATTGGCTGAGATGGTGCTATCTGTTAGTTGGCATTGTTTTCACGACGTCATCATCAACCCTACCTAGAATCCTGACAGTAAGTCGAATGAGGGATTATCTCTACTTGAGTAGCGTACTATAAGGTATTAATTTCGGCAACGAAACGGGCGTGAATGAGCTGTTAGATAGGCCGAATCGGTGAACTGAATAGCTTATAAATATACATATATGCCGGAGGTGTGGAGGTTGGATTGGATGCTAGATATGGATGTGTTAAGTGAACGGCATCGGTTGATACACTCTTACTTAGTGTCACCGTCAAGTGACTGATGCTTGACGTCGCCAGTAGAATGTTTATCCTCTGACAATCTATGCCGTTAATTGGACGATCTAAGCCTATAGGATTATGTAAAATCCACGTAACTATGTGACGGCAGTCAGGGTTGAGGAACTCCGACCAGTTTGGTATCACCTTCTATTTACACGAACTTCGGGCAAATTTGACGTCGAATTGCGTGGCCGAGACGATAGCGTGTAGTGTCCCGTCCCCGACGAGGGCCACCTGGATGTCGAACTGAATAGCAGAGGTTGGTGATTAGAGAAATAAAACATCATCATTTTCGTGTCAGCTTGCAGATGGTGGGAAGTTTTAGCTTTATGTATATCTAATAATACCTTATTGGTTTGGGGTTATTTTGGAGAGGGGGACGCGTTGAAAGAGTCGATGAAAGATGACCATGGAAGGGTGTCTATATCAAACAAGTGATTATTTGCCCGTTCACTGCTTGGACTAGTCAGCTAAGCTGTTAGATCGACGAGTTATTTGGTAACAAAATTTTAATCCGCACGCTAAATAAAGATTCGGTTCACCAATGTCAAGTGTCATGGATCATCAGTCTAAAGGTGTGAGAACATTCTCATGACGAACATAATCTGGAAAATTATTTGAAACTCCAAGTCGGTTATGGCTGGTATGACAGTTATAATACTTCACTTTGTCAATGATCGCATCACTGACTATCAGATCTGTCTCTAGAATTCTACTGAAAACGGGGCAACTTAGCCACTGCGGGGCCCATAGTATATATATATATATATATATATATATATATTGCTGTTTATTATTGATGCTCGACGTGTGTGCGTGTATGCCTGTCTGTCCGTCCGTGTATCTGTCGTGCTGTCTGTCTGTCTTTCTGCCTGTCCTAAGTAGCCAGTTGGGTGTGGGTTTAACCCAGTAAAGATAGACGAGGTAAAGCAACCCCCCCCATCCTCTAGTCCAGTACCAAATGTTCCCTACCTGTATTATCAACCCAGAATGTAGGATAGCTAGCCAACCGTCAGGGCAATGCCAGGATAAATGGGAGGAGAACAACCGGTGAGATGAAATGCGAGATACTTGTTAGCGGAATTAGATAAAAAGCCCCAAGTGCACGCAGCCCACAAATGGAATTAGTAACATCTGCTCTCTACCTCTCTCTCTCTCTCTCTCTCTCTCCTCCCTCTCTCTCTCTCTCTCTTGTGTGTGTCGGATAAATGATCAAAATCGATGGAATTTCGTTGTACAAGTGCTGGTGCATTCCAGTCCGTGGCCCCAGGTGAAGGCTTTTATCTAAAGGTAAAGGTATCCTCTGAGGGGCTGCGGGCACACCACTCAGGACGCGGGTGAAGAAGAGAGGAGGAAAGAAGGCGCGCCCCGACGAGAATATTTCCAGGTACTGTGGCTTGTGTTAATCCGGACGCTTCCTGATTGGACAAGACAAGGATGGAGAGTTCGAGAATCCCCATTTAGCAGCCAAAGGGCTGGATCTAGGCTTCTGCACCAGGTGACTTGACCGAGCCCGACTACTGATATCAGTCCGAGTCTGGAACAGTTTGAAAACATGGCACCGCCTTGGCGCTCTCCTGCTCACTCTCTCTCTCTCAGACTCTGTACGTGTTTCTCTCCTTGTCTGTATACGCCCCGAGATCCGGAGCATACTGGATGAGAACAAGTTGGATTCCTTGTTACATCTTCATAGAACACATCCCTACCCAGTCGGCCCGCAGGGCAGAGAATCAGCGCTAGCCTACCAGCAATCAGGATAATTACGGAACGGCGCATTGAAGTGATCCAGAATGCTGGTTGGCGCTTCTGGCCGGCGGAGGGGAGTCGGTCCGGGACTCGGATGATCATCTCAGCACGGCCTAAATGATGTCATGAGATAATCCGGTGTACTGATCCAGGTACAAACAAACACTTCCCAGGAGTATAATTAATCGTTCCAGTTTTCAGCTTCATTATGCAACGTTAGCCGAACGCGGCTTTTATGATCTGACGAAGGTTCAGAATTGAGTTCTGTTTGTCTCTTTCTCTTTCTGGTTGGATTCTTTAACGAATCAAGTGTACTGGATTCAGAGAACCTCTCCCCCCCAAATAATCCTGATTACAACAACTTCACCATCAATCCACGTATTCATTTAACTTCAAAGATAATATTTTCAAAGCGCAGTATACATACACACACATACACACACATACACACACACACACACACACACATACATACACACACAATATATACACACACACACATATATATATATATATAACACACATACACACACATACACACGCGTGTGTATATGTGTGTGATAGTAATCATTGAGATATCTGGTGTATCCCCTGGTTACAATTTGACGTGTGCGTAAAATACTAGATTGTCTTTTTTCATCATTTGTTACTTTGATCGTTTTGATATTAGAAGATGTGGTTTATAGTGACTTATGAACGTTATATTACCTGATCAGAAAATGTCGGGTTGTGTGTGTGTGTGTGTGTGTGTGTTCTATCAAGATATAGGGCGTTTAATGTTATTGTAAAACGTTCGCCAGTCTCGACAGCCGTCCGACATCTAGCCCGATACGTGGCTCCCTCTATACGCTGATCGCTATTAAAAGTTTAATTTTAGTTGATAATCATTTCCTCCCATCAAGTGACATGTTGTTGGTCAGATATTTAACTTCCGACGCTTCAGTGAACACTTTGAAGTCAAATCTATCCCTTACGCTTTCACATTTCGAGGTGTGTGCGTGTGCTCGTGCGCATGCGTGTGTACGTTTGCGTTCATATATATGAGCTTTTTGTATCCCCACCGGATGAAGAAGCTCAGTTATGATTACCCCTGATAAAAAATCTAATTCCCGGTTGACGACATGAATTATTTTACTTTTGTTTTGTTTTGTATTTTAAATCCCATTTATCACGAGTACAAAGCCGTTAGACCGTTGAACGCAGTTTATTCCCCAAAGCATGTATCATATACTGTCATAACCAATTCGATGATGACGATATTGTTCTCTGGTTTTGCCTCAGAGAGAGAGAGAGAGAGAGACAGCTGCTTAGTTTGAAACGCGACAATACTGAGGAAGACAAAAGCGACACGGCTCTCGTGTTTATTCGGCGACGAAAGCAAAATGTCCCTTTTGACGTTGCCAGAAGCGATCAGAGAGACAGAGTGAGAGTTTTTCTTCATACCTCGCTGTGAACTCTCTTCCGAGTTTCGTGTGATTAAAAATTAACCGGGCAAAGTTAAGTCGGTCCATATGGTTAGTTTGTAAATGGGAGGGAGGTGGACATTTGTTGGCTATTTAGAGAGTATAATTTCGCTGCTTTACTTGGCACAGACGTTTGTGGAGGAAAGAGAGGGAAGATTGGCCGGAGGTTGGTGCCAAACGGTCAGTGATAGATTATTACTGAGGTGGGGGAGAATCTGGTATATTGTTAGGGTTTGTTTGGAAAATGGTAACCTCCAGGCAGCCAACTGGTTCTTTCTATGGGAAATTTATGGCACCTGATTTGATTTTGTTTGCTTGCCTACGTGCGTGCATGATTGCCTGCATTCGTATCCTTCTGGCGGTTCATTTATATGAAGGAAGTGGTATAGAGTTATAGGACAGTTGCTCAGTGAATCGAAACTGTCCTCGAAACAAACAAATCTCACTCAACTTGTTGTTACACCTGGTCCTCCCGCCTGCTCGCTGGAGCATCCTAAAGTTTACCTCCTCCTACTCCTCCCGGTCCACCATTCTCCTTGTCCTTGGCCCTCTCTGCCCATGGCATATAATTATGTTGTCAGCTAGCCTCAGGTAACCCCCCCCTAGCAAATTATCTCTCTCTCTCTCTCTCTCTCTCTCTCTCTCTCTCTCTCTCTATATATATATATATATATATATATAGGCGAGAGAGAGAGAGAGTGAGAGACAGTGGCCAGGCTTACTTCACTAACGGCTATTATAGTTTCTCTAATCTGATGCCATGTATTGGTGACGAGTGGGTACCTCGTCGTCTCGCTCTATGTTAACACGTTATAGGCTCGAGATGGTCGACTAATGTGTTTCTGTTCAGATCAATATGTCACCATCAGCTGCAGACGTCCATCATATGATAATAATTAGACGGTGTCCAATACGTCACATACTACAATATCCACCACTGACCTGACACAATAAATACTATCTCTATCTGTGTGTGCACGTGCGTGCGTGCGTGCGTTTGTGTGCATGTGTGCGTTTGTGTGCGTGATAGATATGTGGACATTCGTACTTGTTTGCTTCTTTCCTTGTTAACAACAATCAAACAACAACAATAACAGTAACATAGACATTAATGACATGTTGGTGTTGCTGTTGCTTAATGACATGTTGCTGTAATTAATGTTGTTGTTGTCCTAATGTGCCACCATTTTAACAGCTCAGTGAGGAATTAATCACCATTTATCACCGAGTGTGAATCTCCACGTGTATTTCTCACTATCAGTTATGTCATCATAATAACAAAGGGATACCAACAATATTAGTAACAACAACTTGACCAGATAAATAACAACACGGTGAAGTTATTGCCTGAAACAATAAGTTTTAACAAATTGATGTATTACAATAGACTGTTATTGATGGCTATTACGTAATAGTTTGTCATAGTTATTTATAAAACGTGCTAACATAAGAAATGCGATCATAACACACCCGCGCGCGCACACACACACACACACATACATACACACACACACACACACACACACACACACATACACACACATACACACACATAGACACACACACACACATATATATATATATATATATATATAGTATATTTGTTGTGTAATACACAACGTTCTGTTTGTATGATTATTTTCTTCCCTTTTGTGTGTGTAACAATTCGTATATAATGTCGATGTTTTGTTATCTGTGTATGCTGTTTTGGATAAAGTATATCCCACCTTCCAAGCACGACGCTTCTGTTATAATTAAGAGCGCGTTATAAATGTGGTTTAGGAGTGTATGAAAAGGCACTGGCACAGACAATTACTAATTGTTGTTAATAAAATCTCTGGAAGATTCATCGGAGAAGCGTATGTGCATGCGTGTGTGCGTGCGTACGTGCGTGTGTGTATGTGTTAGTGTGTGTGTGTGTGTGTGTGTGTGTGTGTGTGATATTAGGTAACCCTGTGTCATATCAAGTACCTAGTCATCTTGTTCTGTCTGTGTTTACAGGGACAAGCGATTCTTGTTAACGCCGCCGTCTGTGACGTAATCATCTATGTGTCTGTCAGTGGACAGTATTACGTCATAAAATAGGTGTGACGTTAGCTGGTAGATTGACTCTTGTCCACAAATATAACACATATTATGTGTCTTATGGTAGATGCTTGAAGCCACAATGACTGACAGAATTTTTGTTACTATTGAGAAATATCCACCATTTTTAAGCACACAGCTAGATTAAATAAGGTGATGACAGATGTGAATAAAGAGATAACAGATCTCTCTCCCTCTCCGTGTGTGTGTGTGTGTGTGTGTGTTCTGCAGGCTTTAAACGAAAGTTACCATAGGACATGTTCAAATTATTAGCTTATTTAGTTTGTTTGCGTATGTTTACTGTTGTTATTGTTATTATTGTTATTCTAATGTGCATATGTAGATTGATTGATGGTTGGACGGACGAACAGACCAGTTGATTCTAAATAACTCATTGTCTGACTCACTCATTGATTTATCAGGGGATCGAGATTGAAAGAAAAAGAAAGATTGGCTGGTTAGCCGATCAATCGGATAATTGATCAAATATAATAATAATAATAATGCTGAATTAGTTTTCTGTTCGATTAATTATTTCTAAGACACCAAACAGAATAGTTTAATAACTCGGTAAACAAAATTGGTTGTTTAATAAGTATTTTTTATCTAACTATTCTCGTGTTTTGTTGTTCCTTATTAACCCAGAGTCATCTTCAGGTGTTCCACATAGTTAATAGTGTTACAAGAGCTGCCGTTTATGTGATCGGCCATTTCGTTATTCTGTTCACGAATGAGTGGGTACAGGTGATGTACTCTCATCACAGTGTGTAATCTTTGTTGAAGATGACCCTCCTTAGCACTTGACCTCCGACACGAGCACCACATCTTTGTCATGCTCTGCCTGTGATGCTCTCTCTCTCTCTCTCTCTCTCTCTCTGTGTGTGTGTGTGCGTGTGTGCGCGCGCGCGTGTTGTCGTGGGCTGTCGGTCGTGTGACCCCTGGCTGTGGTCTGGTCAGCTCCTCCTCCTAGTATCATCTGTTGCCTGCCCTGTCATAATATAGAAGACAGTCTTTTTGTGGCTGACGTTGAATCAGAAGAAAGCTGGCCACATAAAAAAAAAATGTCTGTGTCGTATTGGCTCATTCTTATAGTGGCCAATTAAGTCGACAAAAGGTTTTTTGGGAATAATACTATCGTATCAAGGACAAATTATTCAAGCATTACTGGCGACTGGTGTAATATTGACCGATGATGTTTTCGGTGTGTTTCTGTGCGTGCGTGTGTGTTTCTGGGTGCGTGCGTGTATGCGTGTGTATGCGGGCGCCGAATCATGCACCTGGATGGTAACACCTGAACGCTCAACACAGATAACAATTTATAATCATATAGGAACCGTATTATAAATTACACAAGCTGTCGTAGTCGATGTGTCGTATTCTCTTTTTGAAGATGTTCATATGATACACAAATTCGATTTGTTTTGTTGTTTACCAAATATTTGATTGGTCAATAATGGTATCAGTTACTACCAACATCATCAATATATGTAATGACCTAGCATAGTGTATTATAATTATACTAATTGTATAATTAACAACTGAATATTCTTTCATAAATAACACCCGTGAGTTCGTGTGTGTGTGTGTGTGTGACCCTTGATAAAAAAATCGGCGTGTCATCTGTGTTTTACTGTCTTAGACCGGGGTAGCTGAGCGTTTAATTAGCCTTCTGTAGCTAGGAAAGAGCTCCACCTTAAGCTATTTCACGGAAATTGCTCTCTCTCTCTCTCTCTCTCTCTCTCTCTATATATATATATATATATATATATATATATATACACACACACACACACACACAAATACATACGCCCGACCCCCTCATCTTCATGATAACGGAGGCCAGTCAATTATTACGTACCTCTGATCTATCCACGATAGCTTGATAATTTGCTGACGGCCTAGCCCGTTATATAATGACAGTCGGGGTGGAATTAATCACGTAATTATGACACAAACACCTTGTTTGCCATCAGAGACGTGCCACCGCCGAATGCCGGTAATTGAGTGTTGTCGAGTTTTTGTCGAATTAACTCGCTCACTACCGATACGACGAGTAAGCTCTCACACACTCTCTCTCACACAGTCTCCCACTCTCTCATTCTCTCCCGCAAGTTATATCTTGGAAGGTGAGTGGTACAGTACAAGTTAACACGGTTTTTATTACAATATGAGGGAGTCAGTGAGAAAGATACGTGATGAGTTGATAATAATAATGATCATGATCTGGAGAGAGAGAGAGAACTATGCGATAATGATGATGATGATGATGATGTTTATGATGATGATGATGTTAAAGATGATGATGGTGATGATACGATACATATTAGATATACTTAATGATGACACAGACTGTGATCCATCAAGCGGAAAAGATGTCACCGTCAGGGTAGATTGTGACTGATACAATGGTAGAGTGGTAGAATGTCAGGCGGTAGAGCTATTACGTCAGGGTAGAATGTGGAGGGTACCATGGTAGAGTGGTGGTATGTCAGACGGTAGAGCTGTTACCGTCAGGGTAGAATGTGGAGGATACCATGGTAGAGTGGTGATGGAAATATGAAGTCAGCACTGCTGACTCATGTTAGTGTTTGTTTATTTTATCGAGAGTTGTTGAATAGTCAATCTGGGTTTGGGGAATTGTTGTTTGTGTGTATGTGATTGTTTTTCTTGTGTTGCTGGGTAGGTATGTCTATATATATATATATATATATATATATATATATATATATATATATATATATATAGAATTGTATTTTGCAATAATGTTTTTGTTTTCTAGATTTTGGACGATTTTGGCAAAGTAAAGAACTGGATCGCGACAGGAACACCACAGACAAGACACTGGATGAATTATGTACGAAGAGCCCACAGGGCCGAGTCTAATAATGTTATCTCAGTACAGGTTAATGGCCAGGTAAATACTTAATTACCGTACATTGATTGATTTGATTGATTGGTTGATTGATTGATTGAGTGATTGAATGAGTGAGTGAGTGAGTGAGTTTTTTGTTGTTGTTGTAGTTTCGTACGAGTTTGCTCCATTTACCGTGGCCAGAGTTACTATGCTATACAGGTGTGACTATATCTGTCGTGTTTGACATTAGAGCTGACACATAGTGTCATCTTATTAGCGGTATTAGAAACTGAGATGTAACCTGACTTTTTGTTGATGTTGTCATTTTGGACAGGTCTATTACGAGACGATACAAAACATCTCAGCGGGTGAGGAACTCCTTTTACCACCCCCCGACGGCATTTACAGGGATAGATATGCCAGCGATCCGCTGGACCAAGGTAACACTATTTATCTAGTACATCGCAACGCATTCCAAACATATACACACGCATGTGTGCGCCCGCTCACAGAGTCAAACACGTACATACACGCACGCACACTGAAACACACAGGCACGAAAACGTCGACACGGACACACGCAGATGCGACTAGACATTGTAAAGTTGACATTTGATGACTGGCGCTGTGTCTCTTTCATGACCTAATGACAGTTTTCGAATTGTTCATTTGCGGATTGGTTAACCATCGCTTGGCTCGTATGCCACCCGGGCGCTGGAGTTGGTTTACGTTCGGTGACAGACATTGGGGCATCGGTGTTTCGGCGGTGGACCGCGGCACCAAGCACAGTAGTACCGGATACATGGTAACTGGCTATCAGTACGGCCATGGCCAGCTATAACCGATAACATACCATCAGGACATCTTGCATGTGTCAACGACGCCACAGACTTTAACGAAAACACGGCCAGCTACCGATCCGCTTCTCGTTTTCTTTGTTTGCACACAGAGCGGAGATGCTTTCCGTCGGTGTTGACCGACTCAGAGCCCCGAATTGAGCATCGGGTTTGGTTTGCTCAGCCAAGCAGCAAACGCCGACTGTGGGAATGTTAGATGGCGAGAGCCTTTGACAACGAGCCGAGATAGACGGCAAGTTGCTGGGTCTCGCTCAAACGACAATCACGTTCGGCTCGTCGGGTGAATCTTTTGTAGCATCGACGCGCCAATGGTTGAATTACAGTGTGGCATAATGGCGGCGGTGCGCGATTGTATCCTTAACTTTTAATTTGCTTTCAGAGTACCCACCATTGACACACTATTGACGGCCGAGTGTTTGTATTATGCCGGGTCTAGTGTGTTGCTATGTCGTAAGCGTTTGACAACGTGCGATAGCCAACACCTTAGCGCCTCTTATCTGTGGCCTGTTATCTGAGCTCTGTGTGTGTGTGTGTGTGTGTGTGTGTGGGCCCCGCTCCTCTCTGCTCGCTCGTTGATGGAGGCTTTATCTGATGTGTCTAGGAAGTGTCGGGTCTTTTGGGCCATCGATGGGCACCAAATAGCGGCTAATTTGTCTCGTTGAGCTGCCTAGAAATGATTATAGTTTTCACCGGAAGAAATCAGAGCGACACATTTTTCCTGGATTGTTATTCTTTCTCACTTCTTTATGTGCCATTGATGAGTGTTGACCTTGCTTCTGAGAATCGTTCTACTTGGTTGAGTTACCTGAGAAAGTGAGAAATTTGCCATGCTGTGACATTCTTATCAACTATTTGTCAATGTTCAGTTTATAGGAGTTTGTTCACGTCGATGGAATATTGTTGTTGGTTGGTGTCGTATGACTAAGTGAAGAATTATTGTAGCATGCAGTATAACCTGTTTATCATAAATTGTTTCTTTTTAAAGGTAAATTGTCATTGACTGAAAATTGGTGTAACGGTTTGGCGAAAATGTAACATGATAGTATTAGGGTAAATGTATCGCGTATATATATATATATATATATATATATATATATATACTATATATATACTATATATATATATATATATATATATATATATATCTATCATGCACACATACACACAGCACACAAGCACACAATATGCCTCTATATGTATCTTAAAAGACCAGTAGAATGCTCTTGTGCGAAATGCCGATGTTTCAAAAGTTCCATGTATGCAAGTCTCCTTGTTTTCCCTTAGCTATACATAGTCCTACATAGAAGTAGAATATTGTTATATATATATATATATATATATATGTATATAGTATATATATATATATATATATATATATATATATATATATATATATAATATCACTTCACAATAAGTTTGCCAAAAGTCATTAATTTTAATGGTAATTTACTCATAATATTACCAGTGATATCTAGTTATGTGGAAGTGTACAGCTATGTTGATTTAATTGTTTTGTATATTTTATTTAGCTATTTATTGTATATTGTAGTGCGTGAGTGCGTGCGTGCATGCGTGTTTGCGTGCATGCGTGCGTGCGTGTTATAGACAGACTGACAGACAGACAGAGAGTATGGGCTGATATATTATCCGTGTCATCTTAATCTCAAACAAAGGAGAATCCCGACCTAAGTGGTTGACACACAGGCCTTTAACGTGTTCCAGATGACAAACAAACAAACAGAATGTACTCTATTGAATAACAATCTTTTGTAGGCATGTTCCCTTTATATATATCACACGTGTTCCAGTCATCCCCCACTAAGACACCGAGTACTGTTGCTTGTACATTTGTCGTTGTTTTAGATAGCTTTAAGGCTGTCCTCTGATGTCCTACCCCCGAAAGAAGTAAGACAGCCGGTGTTAGGACGGCCTTTGTCACCGTGACGACAGTTGATTCTTCGCACATCTGTATTTGACCAAGAAGTGCATTCCATCTTCCCAATCAGACACCAGATAGCAGTAACAAGATAGCTTACCTGGTTGGCGAGGCAAACATCATCTCATTTTTAAAACTTTGCTCTCTCTCTCTCTCTCGGTTCTACCCGGAGGCAAATCTAAACATCCCCGGCCACTATTTTACCGGCCCATGGGGTGACGAGCGGGCTTCTAATGGGCTGTGGGAGCATTGATAAACATTGTACTGCTCTACGTGGGGAATTTTACTGATAACGGGCCAGACTAATACGCATACTAATGGGACTAGACACAATATTTAAGGCAACTCTCATAATGGATACAGAAGTATAGGAAAATCTCAAAATGAACGCTCGAGTAAGGCGTTAGAGAACACCCCACAGTGGGTATTATATTTAAGGCAAGGGGCAAATAATGGAATACATAGATAAAGATAAATCTGTATTAAACAAATGACTCAAGCGAAAACGCATAATGGATACGGTTGTTAATGGAATACTTAATTGGAATAAAAGTAAAGAGACGTCGTTTTCGTAATGGGGATAGAAATTGGTCCGTCCCCGGAAAGATGTAGAAGTGAAAGCACAAGATTTGTAATGGGATTTAACGGAAAAATGAGTGCATAATGGGCACGGCGCAAGCGTCCTCGTAATGGAAAGCGGCCAATTAGTAAGAGAAAATCGCCATATCATTTGTGACTCGCCGAAATGGGTGGTCGCCGAACTTGAAAAGGCCGCTTCTCCATTGTGAAATGACACAAAATTAACACACCGATATAAAAGGGGTGTCACTTAAGTGTGGCGTGAGTGGTTAGCGATAACATACGAGACCAGCCCCGAGGGGGGAGGCTGTGTGATGGTGAATGGTCGGAGAAAGAGGATCCGAGAGAAACAGATAATAGCTCTTCTAGAGAGGAGAGGACGACCATTTTCTCAGATGGCACAAAAGACGGTAATGTTTGCTCGTCTCATGGCGTCCTCAGAGACCCAATGTCAGATGAGGAGTATCACTGTTTGAGCAATCTGAATGATGACCCGGAGTTAGGACTGTCAGCACAAAGGAAAGGTGTATAGAGAGTGGGGGTGGCTTTCCTCTGGTTGTTATCCCTACCTCGGCTTCTCTATATCCTCGGCACTGGACACCGCCTACAGAGATACAGCAGCCAACCAGAGAGACAGGACCATCCTCATCTCAGCTACTGTCTCTGTCGGCACATCCTCGCGCGCTGTTTGGCTAGAAGATAACGGGCGGAAGGAAGGATGGCTCCAAACATGCTAGGAAGGCATATCATCAACATCACATTATCGACTCGCTCGCTAGCTGACTGGCTAGTTGGTTAACTCTCTTCTCTCTCTCTCTCTCTCTCTCTCTGTGTGGTGTGTGTGTGTGTGTGTTAGTAAAAACAGCGTTGTGGCATCACTAAGAAGTGTCCGCTGTCTCACCTTCAAAGATGATCATGGCATCTCGACGTATACTATTACCTTCAGCATGTCCATTGTCCATCAGTTGGTTGAGAGGGTAACATTGGATATGGTAAAGAATTTATTCCTCGAGGTCGGTATCTGGCCATACTTGTCAGTGTTATGTTGGGGCATGGAGTTTTAAGGATTTGTGTTTTTGTGTCTTGTTAGTTTTGCCCTCGTCCAATTCCATTTTGTTTGAATATGTTCTTTGTTGGCCTTCGGGTGTTGAAATATCAGTAGAAACTCTCTCTCTCTCTCTCTCTCTCTCTCTCTCTCTCTCTCTCTCTCTGGGTGTATAAGGCTGTATGTACCTGTTTGTCTACCTTCTTACTTGTTTATCTGCTGAAGTGCCATGCTTGGCTCACTTTTCCCTACAATACAAGAGTAATTTTTACAATAATCATGATTTAAAACTATTAACATAAAAAGTATAATTATGTATAAATTTATTTCACCATTAAGTGACTTCCATTCGCTAAAAACAAACAAACAAACAAACAACAACAGACTTACCTCCAAGTAAAGTGTTTACTGTACAATCAGTCATATGATCGAGATCTTCCGAAAACAAGAAATATATTTAATAAAAAGTCGACTCATCAGCAGTCAGTTTGACACAGGGAGACGAGTACACCATTGAGTGACACCAGAAGCCACGTCTGTCCCCAAACCACAGAGTGTCAGGTCAGTCGGGTGGAATTGTATTTCGGGCGATGTTGCCAAACACTGATTGATCAAACGACCAAAAGCCAATTGATTTGGTATCGATTTTCAAAGTGTCTCTCGAACGAGGCACTGTTTGTAGGTGGAAATCAAAGCTCTCAGTCGTAAAACAGATTAAGTTGAGTCGACTATTGTTTTGATAGTTTTTGAACAGTGCAATAATAGATAATCAAGTGCGTGTGTGTGTTTGGGGGGGGGTGGATGTCATTCCATTTGATCGGTCTAGCTCCGACCAATCCCCGCTGGTCGTATGATACATTATATTATAGTAGTTTTATATTGGTTAAATTCTTAGTGTGTGTGTGTGTGTGTGTGTGTGTGTGTGTGAATAATTATAATGGCATTTATTTGTATGGGAATCATGGCTAGCAGGCTTGATGTTTTGATCGTTATGATACGGTTATCGTTTTATATATATATATATATATATATATATATATATATATATATGGCGGTCGGGCGGGTAGACGGGTGGGACTGGTCCTAGCTCTATTATCTGAGAGAAGGCCTTATTACTGGAGCAAGGATAGCTAATGGCCACACTCCTGGTTGTAGTACTCCTAACATACATTTATATAGTGTATGGTTTGTCGCGATACTGAGGCTTTGGACGTTTGGGGGTGAATTTGGGAGGAGGGGGGGGGGGTTCATGACAAGACCAACCCACATAGGAATTCCTCATAACTGGTAATATTCAAACCCAACTTAGTGTGGATGACATGTGTAAAGGATCTGCCCTGGGCTAGACAAGTCTGAGGCAGCCAGCTCTGGTGTGTACCGAATAATCTGATTCGACCTTCCCTTTATCCCCGAGGCACAAATGTCTTGTCGCATACATACCATACGCACACAAACACTGGCGCGCATTGATACATACACACAGGCAGAAAATGAGTGAGAGAGAGTGGTCGGGGTGTATTTACCGGTAGTGATATCTCGCTATCAGTGGTAACACACTTCTATCTGGCCACTTCAAAAAGACTGTACTAACGCACTGACAGATGGAAGCATGTGGTGCACTTTATGAACTGATAAACGGCTTCCCTATCCCCGTTTTTAAAAAAGAGAAACAGTTCTATAGTGTATCGGGCTGTCTACAGCCCTCGTGCCCCTCCCATCATCCCCATCAACCCACCCACCCATCAACTCACTCACCCACCCCAACTTACCCACCATCACTACCATCCGCCCATCGATTTATCCCCCCGTACGCCGATATTCTCATAAGCGGACACTTCTCCAATAAGACATATCTTGTCGGGTGTGTTTTTGAATGTGATTGATGACGTTAGTGGAACGAGAATAGGATTTCACTGTAGCCCTACTTATACGTTACTGTATTGGTTGAACTGCCGATAGGTGGCGTGTTGTTAGCCGAGGTCAGTCGCCATGTTACGTGCGTTTTCTTGACACAACGGAATGTGGTGTGGCCCAGTAGTGAAGGTGGTTGATTAAACATTAGGAAGGCCATGGTTCGAAACCGGCAACAACTGGAGTATTTCACTCCTTCGCTGGTTTGTTTACTTGACCATAAACAAGTACCAGTTGTTGGATGGTAATAGAATACTGTATCTAGAAGCAGTATACAGCCCAGGCAGTTGATGATAACCATGGTTTGTATAGGTCCATACTAATACTATCAGCCTTAATGAAAGCCTGAAAATCTGTAAGCTTTGGACCTGGATTGAGTTTTAAAATAATAAATAAATAAATAAATATAGTGATTTCTTTTTAGATTGTTGACATTTTCCCATCACTTCGATGTTTCTATTGATTTGACTTAATATCTACACAAGTTAGGAGAATAAATATTGTTTATCTTTATTTTAAATATTTATTGTACGTAATTGTTTTATTGTTTTTAATTGTTTGTTTTATTGTTTGCTTCGCTGTTTGGTTTTTATTGTTGGTATTTCTTTTTATATGGAATTCTGCTTTAACAAATCTTAAATCAGACATTTTTTATTGAGATTCAAGGTTGATTCATGTTCTCTTATATTAACTGGATACTATACAATAACCTGCGGGTACTTGTATTCACGATCTGTTATGTTTATTGTAATATATAGTTGATGGTGTCTATGCCAGGATCTTTGGAACAGCTGTTGACAACAGTTCTTGTGACTTAGAATGGGTCTGTCTGTCTGTCTGTCTGTCTGTGCGTGTGTGCGTGCGTGCGTGCGTGTGTGCGTGCGTGCGTGCGTGCGTGCGTGCGTGCGTGCGTGCGTGCGTGCGTGCGTGCGTGCGTGCGTGCGTGCGTGCGTGCGTACATTCGTCCACACATAGACACGTTTGAACTTTCCCCCCACGATCATATTTATTTACGCTTACGCATGCACCCGGTCGCTTCTCCATATATACGCATGCATACATGGACGTAGACGTACACTCACACACAGAATCATTTATCATCATCACCCCCCTCTAAATATACCAACAGTATGAATAGATATTGAATTATAAAAAATACATGTATGTACGTAGATGAGAAAAAGTCCCACCTGAAGCGTGATGGCCGATAGAAATTATGTCAACATTTACTCAGCGAGCTAAAGTTTGCTCATTATGTGATAATAAATTTAGCTCCCAAAAAAAGATGTCCCTTTTCTACCCCTCTATCCTTTATCACGGGTGATCATCAGATGTAATCATTATCTAACGGCGATTATAATCGGTTCAGCCATGTGATATTACAAAGTGTAAGTTGTCAGTTCTCAAGATAGTTTTACACGTGGGACAATTTTTTATCTTTTATTATATTCGGTTACTCTCTCTCACTCCGTCTAACAATGTGAAGATTCACCCGACAGATAGAAAGTGTGGGAAAGTTTACCAAAAGTCTCGCTATAGGAGAAAGTTTGTGTCGTCGTTTTTGTCACTCGTCTGAATATATAGTTGTTGTTGTCATCGGGATTCGGTAGGATGTTGTTGTTGTTGTTGTGTTTGTCGTCGTTGTTGTTTGTGATGGTGTCGTCGTCGTGGTTGTTGTTGTTGTTTTGGATACTTCTATTTCGTGGTTTTTATGATGACGTTACAAGTTAGTTGGTGCATCTTGTAAGAATTTAAAACACTATTGGTCTAATAATGATTGTAACGGAATTTCAGGAACACACACAATCTGACACACACACACTGACACACACTGACACACACTGACACACACTGACACACACACACACACACACACACAAATAACTGTAGAGTTCCTGATGATGATCTAAGATTGGTTGTAGTGTTTATATAACAGGTGTATATAATTATTTTGGAAGGATGACTTTTAAAGATCTGTTAAAGCTTGTCAATTCTCATAACATGATATTCTCGTGTCAACTGATATCATTATATATATATATATATATATATATATATATATATATATATATATATATATATGAGAGAGAGAGAGAGAGATAATATGTGTCATAATCATGACTGTACACATTTCTTTCATATACATAATAATATTGACGTAATATAAATGTTTAAAACATCTACTACCAACCTATATGCTAATTATCAGTGATGATATATGGGATCTTTCATTCCAGTCTCCTCTTCTTGCACGCTTCACTGAAATAGACATATAACTTGGACTGTATGTGATATTACTTCTAAACACAAATCTATATACTGCGTTTAAAGATAATATGTACATACACATAACATTGATTTTAAACACTATATATATATATATATATATATATATATATATATATATGAGAGAGAGAGAGAGAGAGAGAGAGATAGTGAGATAGCTGCTTGCAAAGATTATATATACATATACGCGATATTTCTTTTAAACACAGTGTGTACACATACGCAATATTATCCCCAAGCAAAATATGTTCATATTAGTAACATTATTATACCATCACTAGTCCTGTAATAGTACATGTCTATGTATATACTGCTGTAGTTATATATGGTTGAAAGCTAATCTCTTCCGCTCTTTACGCGTATTGTCATCGCCAGTATAACACCGCGTGGCGTCATCTTCTGTTCGCCAGTCTAGACCACCACACGTGATGTGCGCTACCGTCTGAGTACAGAATTTATGACGTCATAATGCCGAATAATGTGCCGTAATTATGGCGCCCACCCACGTGTCGCGATGTCTTGACAATCACAAGACAATATGTCGAAGGGCAATAATAAGAGAATAGCTAGCTTATCAATCTATCTATCTATACATCTGCTTGTCTATATATCTATCAATCAGTATATTTGTATAACTGACTATCTATGGTTCACTCTCTCTCTGTCTCTTGTTATATGTTGGGGGGGGGGGTAGTATGGATGTGGTATGATCGCGGGCATCATAACATAACACTAATCCCAATAAAGGAAAATTATTTTTAATTCGAAAATGAGAAACAATGAAAGAAATCAGTAACATGGCCGTATACAAGAAAATCTGTTTGGTTTTTATATATATATATATATATATATATATATGGACAATGTGATCACATGCCGGGCTTAGCTAACCATTTGTAGATACTATCATCTTTATGTATTCATTTGTCTCTCCGAAAGCCGTAAAATGCTTGCTGGGCATCTGTTTTTGTCTGTGTATTATCGTGTGTGTGTGTGTGGGGGGGGGGAGGATAAAGGGTCACTTACCCCCTGCCCTCTCATAATGCCCAGTAATACCTTTGACTTGCACAGTTTGTGAACAAGCACAAACTGATTCTCGGCTAATAACGGTTTCCTAGCTCGGCCAGTGTTGTCGTTTTAGCTGTTCTGTCGTATTAATGCCAGCAGAGCTATTATCCGGGGACCTGTTTTAAACAATTGCAATTAGCACTCCCTCGGCGATCGCCCGTCGTCGTCAACTTGTTGAAACATGGACGCCTTGGTAACCCATTGTTGCCCATGACGTCACTGTGAGGGCGGAGCGCATCTGTACCATCCTCTTGTCCTATTGGCTCGTCTCGCCGGCCGCCAGCCAATGAGCGGCGCTCGCTCGAAGCATCCCGTTCATTAAAGGCCTGAGCGTGTTCGCCGTGGGAGCAGTTAGAGCAAAGTCAGTGTGTGTATGTGTGAGAGGACCAGCGAGAGAGAGAGAGAGGGCAAAAGAGATCGGAAAGAGTAAATCGTCATGATATTTAGCTTTAAATCAGTGAACGAAAATACACTATATGAAGAGTCAGCGAGCTATAAGCCGCCCAACGAAACCACAGAACGATCTACCAGCCAATGTCTAGATCGTGAGTTCTGGAGACACAGGACCATGCACTAGCTCCATCTGGCGACGCTGATCAAGAGCACGCTGTCTTTTGGCGGCCTTTCTGGCGGATCTGATTTTTTCTCTCGATTTATTGTCTGGAATGCCGGCAGTTAGTGGTTCCGGAGATCGAGGGAGCTATTTGAAAACGATTTTCGGGTTCGATTAGGTCGACTGTTTCCCGAGTGGACACGGAACAAGGGTGATGAGTCCGTTGCGCACCTGAAGAAGGTACTTGGTGCGCGTATGCATGTGTACGTGGAAGTGCATGAGTTTCTTGGTTAATATCGTTCGCTTCTTGATATTAGAGGGACACATTGAGATAGGGAGACAGGAAGATAGAGGAGAAGCAGTTCTGATGACCTACACGAATCCGGATCACATCACGTCTATTATCACAACCGCCTAATGAAGGTTGTTAACACAAACAGTCTTTGTGTTTGACTTCGAACTCGTTAAAACCTTCGATTACCACTAGTCTTCGCTGGTCCCAGCAAAGGCTACGACGGCGTTTGGGAACACATTGTCAAATGCCGAACCATCCTCATTAGCGGTGAATTATCTGTCTCTTGTTCAATAAGGGTGACAGAGAAAGAGGCATAGAAAGATAGGAGCGACAAATGAGAGACAGAGAGACATGAACAGAGATTGAGTGACATAAATCAGCTGTGTGGAGTATTACCCACAAACCGATCATATTACCACTTGCTATTGATCATCGATATTAAACAGAGCGCCGACAACGACTTTGGAAAGTAATAACCGAACCTTGGGCCGTGGGACAGTGAGGCGGCGTGTCCAGACTGAAGTGATATCGATTTGAGGTGAGAGATTTCAGCTTGTTTGTTTATCATTTGTCTTCTTTCGGAGCCTTAATTGAAGATTTGCCGCAGTCAAATCTGTCTCGTCTTCATTCTTCGTTAAGATCTCAACACACTTCCACTAGACGGTCCGTAGCATTGATTTGACTTGTACGTCTATATATAATACCCATATGCTTATATATATATATATATATATATATCACATATGTACGCACACATTATAATACCCATAAGCTTATATATATATATATATATATATATATATATCACATGTGTACGCACACATAAAATTTATCTTTTCTGAATAGTATTGGAAATTGGTAACTCAGAGTATACACGACTAATATTTTTATTATCTGAGTAAATTTCAGCTTATATATATATATATATATATATATAACTAGGTATATATATATATATATATATATATATATATATATATATACCATTAGGTTAAATTTACCTAGACAATAAAAACACTGATCATGTATACTCTCAGTTTGTTACCAATTTCCATATAAATATAAAGAATGTTAAAAATACGCTTAAAAGTTGTTGACAGAGGTCAGTGGGTACACGACGCTGATGTTTATTCTCACTGATTGGATTATTTATTTCGAACTAGAAGCTTTTTCTGTATCTATTTTAATAAACTTTCGGAATCTTTCTATATCGACTAGTTACTCATCATTACCACTGATATATCAGTGTTGTTATGTGTGACACTGGAGGGGGGTGGATGCGGTGAGATAAATATTCCTATTGTCTGCTATCTGTCATCCCAGGCAGCCTCCGGGTGTCGCCATTGTGTAATTAGCGAGACATTTGTCGCTAATTACCAGCTCTTCGTAGCCGATACATGGTTAATTGTAATCATTTTGACACTTGGAGAGCTGTGTCCATATCTATCTCAACAGATGATTGACTGACTCGATATGCCAGCAACACGAGCATGTCTCTTTCTGTCCGTCTCATCATCGGATATGGCCTTATAGTCTTCTCTCTTCAGCGAGAGAGAGATTCCCATTATGACTTGATGAAGTTGATCGACAGGTGATAAAATTTATCAAATTCGCGACAACCTTTTGTTTATTGCTTACAGAAGCGACAGACTGATATCGGCTTGTAGGACTCGATAATTGTCTGGCTAATTGAGGTTTAACTGTACGTCCGTACGTCCAGGCTAGTACGTGCATATATTTATCTATTTAGACCTAGATGAGAGAAAGGCGTTGTGTGTGCATTGAGCCGAGTAAAATATTCCTAGTCAAGGAGCATTGTTTTGTGTGTGTTTATCACCGATGATGACCAGGATAATTGTCGGCTAGGTTATCTCTGTACAACAATCAATTACCGACAACGACCAATCATCTATAGTTGTCTCTTCCGACACTTCCTACTCTTATTATTAAAGCAGGTGTTCTCTCTTCTCTACATTAGCGATGGTTTTTATTGGCGTTTTTTCGTCTTCTTTCCTTTTTTTACAAAATCCAAACCAATTTTGTGGTTTGCTGACAGAACGGTGACAGACTAAACGTTGTCTATTGTCTTAGCACGTCTTTATATTATTACTGTTGTTGTTGGACTACGCGATGTTTTTAATAATCGTGTGTTGTGTTAATGATCATGAAGATGCTAATGGCATTGATGATCATTACGGTAGGAAAGAATGGTTGAATGTGGAACGATCATCATCATCATTATCATCTAGTCTAAAAAGAAAACACGTTAGTCATTTGTTGTTCTTGTAATATCTCTTGATTAAATATAAAATTCGGCTTATCGTTCGGCTAATTTCCAGGTATTGTTCTGGGTTTTGTGTCTCCTCTGCGTTAAGAGCTGTTGATGATTATGTTAACAAGTCTAAAGACAACGTCACGAACGTGGTCAGCCGACGCTAGATACACTTTATATCTGACTCTGTTTGTTTGAAGGCCAACGAAAACGGTTTAATATAGCCTACTAATTGTTAGTGTGTCTGCTGTATTGTCTCAGAAGCTACTGATTACATAGTCATCTCTGACTACCTTTGTCGTGTCACCAGTAAACAAACACCCGACGGAATCCAATTTACGGCAGTTCCGCCTCGGTAAGTCTCTCCTGAGCGGTCGCTGTTTGTCTCGGAATGTTCACATCTTCCAGGTAAAGAGCGATCTTAATTGTCGTTTTCCCGAGAGATGTTATGAGTAAACCTACCCTCTCTTATTGCACGTACACTAATAGCGATTATCACAAACGGCCATAAAACGGGTCGGATCCTGGCGTGTATTATCTGACGAGCGCTATGGATGGTGTGATGTCATAAAACGGGAGAGACAGAGCGAGAGAGAGAGAGAGAGAGTGTGTGTGTGTGAGTGTGTGTGTGAGGACAAATACCAAACAGCACACCATATGAGAGAGAAAAACCGACTAGGGACGAGCGGGAAAAAAACTGTTTGGACAGATCGATCGGTTACTGAAGCGAGTAATCTAGTTTGGATTTAGCGTCTACGAGGTGTTAGTGTTGTTGCGGCTCGTGGTTATGACGAGCCAAACAATGGACCACGTCGGTGGTTAGGTTGAGGAGGAGGAGTTGTAACGCTGATTACATCTGGCAGAATGGCGGCACAAATCGGGCGTGGAGCACGGACAATGGCATGTATTTGGTACGCCGTTTTCTGGCCAGTTTGATAGGGTCGCCGATGATGGAGTTGTTGATAGGAGGCGCTGAGCGCGGACCGTTTGATTATCGGCTGAGATACGATGATAGCCAGGTAAATATCGCTAGTAATTGATGCGCGAGTGTCGTTTTGGCGTGCTCTCGGATCGTGACCCGCGGCTGACGACGGTCGTCGGCTTTGTGTGCGTGTGTGCGTGCGTGTGTGTGCGGCGCGGGTATCGGTTTAGTGGAAGATAATCTTAACTGAATCACGCATCTTCCTCGGTGAATGGGGATGTCCGCTGATCGCTAGCTGATCATCCGCTGATGAGTGCTAGGATTTCCTTCTGGATCCCCCACACTCACTGACCAACTTGGTCACGCACGCACGCACACAAAGCGTACACACACACACACACACACACACACACACACACACACACACACACACACCACCCCCCAACACACACGGACCCTCAGGCACCAACCACATCACAATAAAAGCTGCATTGGCGGCCAGGTTTTAATTAATCTCGCCATCATAAAGGAGCCGATTGATCGGCCCGTCAGTCGTGCTAAATGCCCACTGATCATTACGATGCTCTCCACTGAATGGCACCGAACTCCGGCTTCGGCGTTAATGTCACCTTGAAAAGGTAACACGACGATGGGAGTCCCTCCCGTGTATCTGTCACTGTATCTTCTGGCGCGGGCCATCACCATCACGTCGCTGTAGCCTCACAATCTCAGAGCAATTGTATAATCGATGCCGGCATCTGGATTTATTGCTGTCTGCAAATAGGCAGAATACAATTTGATGATTTGAAGTTGGTCGGCGTTCCTTTTTTTTGCTCGATCATTTCGGAGCTTTTCTTCCTCTCCTTTTCTCGTAATTGAAGCCAGCCGCCATAATGGAGTAGAACGTTGATGGTCGGGTGGGCGGTAGATGAGGCTGGGATAGAGACACGCAGATAGAAAAGGATTTGATTTGACTGACGACGGTGGAGAATTACGGAGAAAGGAGAGGGGGGGGGCGCCTGGAGAGGATTAATGTCGATTGGTAGATAAAAGGTGTCATCAGCATGGCTGGCATGTGCTGTCTTCTTGCGGAGACCGAAAGCGGGTCGAGAATGGCGAATGATGTGCGTCGAGAAACGGAACAATTGATGAAAAGGTCGAACTGATGGTGGGATAAATCGATGTCGGAGTTGACGGCGTTGGTGGTCAATAGGAGACGGGATAGCGAGGTCCGGATAACAGAAGTGATCACTGTCTGTTTGCTTATCGATCACCGGACATTTATGTTAATAGGGCAGCATATAATAACAAAAGGTCATCAGTCAGCTGGAACTTGTCGAGAGTTGGAGTAGGAGAGCCGGATGACTCTTGTCTTAACTATCGACTTAGTCGGGCTGTTAGGATTGGGAACGCCTTGCCGAAAACTGATGGCAACCAACACAGCAACGGACAAAACAACCGACTGAGCAACTGGCAGCCATTTCAATGCGATAATTACAGCGACTCGTGTCTCCATGGCATCCGTTCATGGTCGAATGACGACAAAAGATCGCTGGTCAAAAGGAACGACCAGTCGACATCGAGATTAATGAATACTAATGAGCTTTTTAGGCGTTAATCAGCCCGAGTGGGACGCCATCTCCCGGCACATCGCTTCAGTGTCATCGTCGGTGAGGAAGTCTGCTCGACGCACAGCTCTTGTTCAAGAGTGTCTCTTACTGTCCACCCATCCACCCACCGACCGATGGGCACACCACACACACACACACCTTCGATCATAAATCATCCTAACAAGGGCCAAGTGGGGCCTTTGTCCATTCGGCTGACAACTGTAGAGGCGGGGGTGGGCCCGAGGAGCACCCCACTTTTCCGAGCAAATTAGCCGGTGGGGTGTTTCTGGCAGGTCACAGGTCACACACGGGATCCGTACTGTTTGTGCTAACTGTGTGCCGTCGGGGGCTTGCCCTCGTTCTGTTTGAAGCATTGATCTGTCGGTATTAGGCAGTTATCATATCTCTGAATGCTTTGGAGCTTCATTGTGTGTGTGTGTGAAATTCTATTTCACGTATACCAATCAAGAGAGTTTATGATGTTATTGTTGTTTTAGTTTGTTTGTTTGATTTGTCTTTTTCATTTTGTTTTGATTTCTCTTGATTTCTTCCTCACATTACCATAAATTCATAAATAGCGTATTTGTTATTGTCACATTAATCACGGCTTCTTTTGAGCGTCGCCCCATTGTTTCTTCTATTTAATGGCTTCCTTCCGGTGAAGATAATGCTGTTAGTAGTTAATTTAGAAACACTTTCACCGAGACTTCCGTCTTCATTGAACAAGCATTGGACACGAACAATGATGAGTCAGTGATTCGTATCAAAAGGTTGCCAGTATGTCCTGTCTCTCTGTGTGTGTGTGTGTGTGTGTGTGTGTGTGTGTGTTAACATCCGCCCTATCGGTGGGAACATGCCATCGATGAGTTTTCTGTTGTCGTTTCGGGGGCCAGCCGATGGTATTTTCGTTTTGTTGACGCGCTCGTTATTATGTTCATCAGTGGCGCTGCTCGGGACTCGTTGTCACGTGATGTCGGTGTGCGTCACCATCAGAGCGCTGATCTCCAGCAGAATATGAATAGCTCAGACGTCATGAGAACGCCAGTGGACGACAGCCAGAACACTTCTGGATTGCGCTTGAATGAGCACGGCGGAAATGAAGATTTATTCAGACCCACCCGTCTCTCTTTCTCTCTTTCCATCATCATCGCCGTTCTACCGTGGCCGAAGTACTGAAGGTATCGTGATGGTCGTTCGACTGTTTATGACACTCGGGGAGCCGAAGCTGCCCCGTGGAAATGGACATGTTGCATGTCAGAGAACCGTCCCGTTTATGTAAATAATAGATACTTAAGTGACAATCCGAAGACCGTATCTATACATTTTGCTATTTGTCGATACATGGGAATAAGTCCCATTTTTTTAGATGTTCTTGTCGTTAGAGTTTGTTTTGAGGGGAGATAGGACTCTTGTATCTTTGTATACGAGGCGAGGTTTTCTGCGATAGTTAATAACGTATGTTTTGGTCGTTGCCCAGTAAAATTATAACCTTACCAATGTCGATGCTGACAAACGTGTCATAAACAGTGTCTATATGTTGCCATTAACTCTCCCCAGAACATCTATTGTCATAGTTGTTTAAGTCGAGTTGGTAGAACTCGGTGACGCTCGATTGATTCGAGCTGTTTTCTTGACAAACAGTGCACGGGATGATGATCACGATGATGATGATAACGATTATGGTGGTGGTGATGGTGATGAATCGTGGGGACTTCAGCGTTGCGTGTCCTTTCATAATCACGGAGAATAAAGACTGCCGCAGGTCCGAAGGTCGCGGGCAGCCTCTTCCGCCCGTCTGCCGCGGAGAAAGTGCTCGTCAGCGTCCGTCGGGGCGGTGACACTCGGCAGAATGTTCGGCGCGCATAATTTCGATATTTGAATGTGTCCACGAATGCGTTTCGAATTGATGCCGGTGTGCTTCCAGACACCGTCAGAAGGTGGCTTTTGTTGCTGGAGGGAGGAGGAAATCCATTATTAGCCAACACCGACTTACAGCCAAATGGGTTCGGCGGACGGTGCATGGCGAGCTTTTGTCTCAATCTCATCTGCTTTGTAGGTCTCGCCTGTTGGCGGCTGCGCGTTAGATGCACAATGTTATCAACCGGCAACGATCGCGTATTGCTCTCTTAACGGAATTTTCCCACGCGCCGCGCCCAGTTTGTCATTCGGGCGAAGGTACTTCTTTCTGTCGACTGGCAAAAGCTTAATGTCAGCGAGCAGAGCTGGGCTTCATCCTTCAGACGGTGGTTGGCGGCCAACTCGGCTTACGCTCGATTAACCTCGGCATTGATATACATAAGGCGTATGACAAGGTTGAAGTCGTACGCCAGATGGTTCTCACATAGTCACAGGCTTTGCCCAGTGGTTTTTAGCTGGCATAATCAGTCAGCAATCTTCCTTACCATTATGGCGTATCTTGTGGTATCTAATATTCACATCCGTGAAAGCCTGTTGCCATCCATTGTGATTAGGAATGTATATTTAAACTGCTCAAAGATATCTTATAGTTTGGGCAGGATATTGAATAGGGCTGCTCGAATGACTTCCACGCTCCAGATGGGCTGCCTGTTAGGTGTCATTCATATATATATATATATATATATATATATATATATAAAGTTAAGTGTTAATTCTAATACTGTGGTAATCTTGATGCCTCTTAGGTATATTCACCTCTGTGTTTTTAGTTCAGAGTTCTGTTTGTTTTCTGTTTTTACTATTTTGGTAAAGTAACAGTTACCAACGTGGGTCGTTGAGGCGATGGATGCATTTTCCCACGAACGAAAAAGAACCATGCCGTGACTGCTTGTGTCTTGCTTGAATGAGCTTCTCTGTGATTTTCTTAAAAGAGTCCGTGCAGACGCTATATTTTATGCGTCAGATAAGACCATTCTAAGGTCGAGAGAAATCCATTGAGCAGTATTTCATTAACGAATTGGTGCAAAGATTTCATTCTTTTTTACTCTCCTTGCAGAATACAGACAGCATCCATGTATTCAGTGTGGCGAACTCTTCCAGACGGCGATAGACTTACACCAACACAGAGCATATCTATGTCACAGCGTACAGGGCAGCATTGATCATCCGAGCCACGACGGTGTCGACTTGTCCAGGAAATCTCCCATAGTTATCGAGCCACTCAACAGTCATTCAGTCACTCAGACGAAAGACAAACAGGGGATTCTCCCACTGAAGTTAGTGAACCTTTTTTTTCTCAACTCGGAAAGCACAAAATATATTCATTGATGTCTAAATACAGCTATCCATTTCACATTACGTTTTCTGGACTCATTATTATTTGTTTGAAGCGAGTTGCGGGTTGTTGCGGTTTTCCTGTTCTTCTTTTTGTTTCTTTTTTCCTTGTTGTCATTCTCCGATGTCATGCTGTTACGGTGATTGAGTGAATATTAAGATTTTCACGTGAATCTGAAATTACGCCGAGTATGGTAATCCTGTTAAAAGGCGAACGTGTAATTTACCGACTCCGGCGGCTTCTGGTTATAAGAAGGCCGATACCAGTCCTCGGCGAACGATTGCCGGAAAAAAGTCCGTAATTACCCTGCTTATGTTTCGTCGTTCATCTTGAAAATCTCTTGACACGACGAAGCGCGTGATTGATGCGTATTGTCTGTGGGATTTACTAGGCACATCAGTTACGGACGGGGCCCCGGGCGAACACACCTCCAACTAGTGGACGTATACGGCACTTGACTCGCACCTGCTACGAGCCCCCAATATCAGCCGGGGTCCCCCTTTAGATACCCGGTGATCACTGGCCTCTCTGTCATAGACAGGACTCCAAATACATGATAATTGTCTGCTAGCGTGTCATCTCCGCGATTCGACTACGGACGAGCACCCATCCTTAAGAGTGTCTCATGCAAATTCATGACATTAGGACCGATTCACTCGGTGCTCGGACCGAACGGTTCGTTTTTTCTTGTCGTGTTTGTTTCACACCGAGTGAAGAGCCTTCTCGTCCGGAGCACATACTTATCGACTTGGTGTTAGGACGACGATGAATATTTCATCAAACAAACGGGCGAAGAATCCTTCTTCTATATCCACCCAAAACGCACTAAATAAATTGAGCAAAATAAATGACGAAAATAAATCCCGTCAGTCTCACTCACTCACTCACTCACTCACTCACTCACTCACTCACTCACTCACTCACTCACTCACTCACTCTCCCATTAAGATGCGCTGTTTAGTAATGTCGTATAGATAATCCTTCGGTTAACTGATTTTCCAAATAATAGCAACCCACGCCGAACTACTATTAGTAAATAGAACATTGTATTTTATGGGTCTTACAGAACCTAAACAAACAACACCTGTCGTGTGGAAAACACCGAACAACAACAAATCCGTAGACAGTCGAGTTATATTACTTTTATTAAAATACAATGTTCCTGTGGTAGACAAACAAAAACTAGACATCTTTACCAAACAAATCATCGACTTAATTATGAACAACACAGGATAGTGATCGTCTTCCTAATATTATCATTGAGAAAAAACAACAACCTCGTGTCAGCTTTGTAAGCAGCTGCGTAGATAAGACAATGGTCACGCATACCTAAGGTTGTAATCTTTTATTGAGATTGATCTGCTGGTGCTTCTTCGCCAGTTTTTATCATTGTTCTGTTGGTCTGGTCTATCTGTTGACCATTTTGAATGTGTGTATATTTGGGGAGGGGGGGGGGATTTGTTGGTTGGTTGTTACGACGAGATATCGTAATTGCGCTGTGCCATATGTACAGGGTTCTGACGAGCCGAGGGCGACGTGGGCCCATGACGCTCCACACACGCAGACCTTCAATGCTATCTTATCATCTGTCACCTCATACGGCAAGTGTCTGCCATCTCAGACAAGATAGCATTGTCTTATCGAATGATCATAAAAAACGCTGTTGCTCGACATCTGTACAGAGTTGTATCAGGGTACACTGCCACATATGTTCGGTGGACATGGGACATCGAAACTTTCTGCTTACCACCGACTTGTGGTGTTTGAATCAGTAGATTACTTACTATCCACTCGTCCAATGGTGATGGGAGGTAGCTGGTGTTATTGAAATTGTTAGAGAGCTATGTAAGTTGATTGAATTACACCAAGGTGCTGTCACTGAAGAGATTCGAGATGAGGTGTGAATATTAACACATTGCTCTCTAGTTAAATGCTCAAATAAATGTACACGGAAATAATGTCATTGCTGTGTTGCTGTTATTAGTAGTTGTGATAGTAGCAGTAGTATTACAAGTAGTAGTAGTTGCAACATTAGTAGTATTAGTATATGTACTCGTAGTAGTAGTAGTTACAGCAGTAAAGTTGTATTGTTGGTGTATGCATGTTTGCATATACTTATACAGTTACCGTGTAGGTAAATAGGTAACACTAGGTTCTTATAACGCATTGTGGCTCTTAAAATTAACGTACTTAACTGTTTTATATGTTCATAGGTCGGAAGTACAGGAGATGATACAGGACACTCAGCGCACGGAGCTCCCTTCTCCCTCACAGCGAGCTGTCCATGACCTATCGACCTCACAACATACAGCTGATCTTTTGAACTCGAAATTGGTAAGTGTACTCGCGTCCATGGTGACCGTCTGCGCTAGATAAATCACAAGTAAAACCGACTGCCATTGATCTCGTTAACGACTAAATAAGAGCGCTACCTATGACAAGAAGCACATTTTCATATTTTACTAGGCATAAGCTCGTTATGTTTTCCCTTGCTGACGAACAAAGAGCAGGTGAAATGTAATAATTGTCTTTTTCGCCGAATGTACCATCGGGCGATGAATTATGTCAGTGATTGGTTGGGATGTTTAGAAGGGTGGCCTAAGCATGGCGTGACACCGTTATTGTCTGGATTAATTCCAGTCTTTGGTCATAACTGTTAGCGACCGACACTTGAACGTGTCAGCGCCGATGATCAGTTCACTGTCTGTACGAGTAACCGCTCGTTGTTTGGCGGTTTATGAGTGTGCCTATTCAGGTGTTATGACGACTGGCCGTCTGTTTGAGGATAGTTGGTTAGGCTTAGGGGGGAGGGTGGTACGTATCGTGAACTGGCCAGCAAACATATGTCACGCCGCTCATATACACTCATTATCTGTATAACTTATGGTGTGATTCTCACATCATCTATCTTATCTCTGTAACAAGTCATCATGCACTAGCCCATGAGCTGTAATTTGAATCGGTCACTAGAATCGCCTTAATCCCTACCAATTGCTCCATTATCTATCCCGACGGTGAAGAGGACCTGGAGTTGACAGCAATAAAATGTAAAGAGCGACGATGATGATGTTCTGTCGTGTAAGCTATTCGCTGCTTAGCTATATTTAAAGTGTTTAGTTGATTTACATGTAACGTATACATAGTGGGAGACTTGGACTCTTCAAATGGCACAGTTAAGACCAAACGCTGAAAGCCAAGCCATGATTTATGGCGCATTCGTCTACTTGCTCCGTCAGAGATATGTGTATTTATACCAACGTGAGATAAGGCCCTGTCGGGCCTCGTCACCTGAAAGATTATACTCCTAGATATTATCAATCATAAGCTGAGCACGCATTTATTGATATATGACATATAAGCTGTAATGATTATTTGTTATGTTTTTAGCCTGAAGTTTTTATCTAATTCGAACACAGATCAGAGTAAAATGTGCCGTGTGGCAATATGTTAACACACCTATGTTGTCGTAATTACGTTTTATTTACCTGTCTGTTTCCAGAACAATGGTCTCTCCTCTCTGAAGCAGTTCCCGTGTGAAAACTGTGACAAAGTGTTCTCCGATCCTCTCCAACTCCAACGTCACATTAGATCCCTTCACGTGGGTGCTCGCGCGCACACGTGCAGCGACTGCGGCAAGACGTTTGCCACTTCGAGCGGCCTCAAGCAACACCAGCACATTCACAGCAGCATCAAACCCTTCCAGTGTGAGGTCTGTCTAAAGGCCTACACCCAGTTTTCGAACCTCTGCCGTCACAAACGCATGCACGCCGACTGCCGGCAGCAGATCAAGTGTAAGGACTGCGGCCAGACATTCTCAACGATGACGTCACTGGGTAAACACAAGAGATTCTGTCAGGGAATGATGACCAACGGCGCCGGACGTATCGGCTTCCATTCCACGGCGACCAACCTCACCGCCGAGAAGTCTTCTAGTCTGAACAGTGCCAGCAAGATGTCGTTTGCTCCCAACCCTTACACGTCGTTCTACGGACCGCGAGCTCCGTTCCCATTCTTTCCACCAGTTGGCGCCAGCTTCCCGATGTTCCCATCTGGTCACCCGGTTGCCGCCGTCATGTCGGCTAACATGTCCGAGAAAAGGTATGGCCATCATGACAAGGAACGGGTCGACTCCAGACAGGACCTCGTTGATTCAGACTCCGACGAGAGGAAGCCACCTCGCTGGCCATCGGATCACTCCAATGTGAGTACTACCAGCGATCTGGCCAAATCGGACATCGAATCGGGCAGCGAATCTGAGCATAACTTTCGCAATGGACTGTGCGAGAGTCCGCCTTCGATGAAGACATCGTCACCGGCCATGACGTCACCCATGTCCGGCTCAGGCAGGAGTCAGCCGGCATTTGACTTGAGTAGGAAACGGAAACGATCGGGTAGCTTCGAGAAGCCGTTCGATCTCTCCCGAACATTGTCGCCATCAGGCGAGAGACACTCGGATACGAAGTCGGAATCGGGTTACGGGGGTGAACAACCGCTGGATCTCAGCTACAAGTCGGGTAAGGAAGACACGCCGAGGAAGACACATATCTTCGGCAAGAATGATCGGCGAGAAGGTCTCGAGCAGAAGGTAAAGGTGTCACCGGTAACAGCCACCGTAAAATCTCACAGTCCCGTCCCAGTGCCGGCGATGTTCCCGAAGAGCAAGCTCTCCATAGACTGTCCCGATAAACTTCATGATGCCTATCCTGCCAACTCCGCTAGTCACATGATGATGAATCGAATGTACGGCGCCGCTGGTGTGGAAAAGAGTAACGTTGACATATACCACGAGGCGGCCAGGCTGATGTCAATGGCGCCCTCTAGGTTCGTCTTCCCCGGTATGCCGAGTCCGTTTAGCCCGTTTTCTGGTGCGCTGCCCACAATGTTCCCTAGTAGTCCACTCGATCAGGCAAAGAGCATGGGCCCCGGGTTCATGCGCGGCCACACGACGCCGTTTCCATACGCGCCGGGTATGAAACTCAAGGACCGATACACGTGCAAGTTCTGCGGCAAGATCTTCCCGCGTTCAGCTAACCTGACGCGACACCTGCGCACACATACCGGCGAACAGCCGTACAAGTGTAAGTACTGCGAGCGTTCGTTCAGCATCTCGTCGAACCTTCAACGGCACATCCGTAACATCCACAACAAGGAGAAGCCGTTCAAGTGCCCCATCTGCGACCGATGTTTCGGTCAGCAGACCAACCTCGATCGTCACCTAAAGAAACACGAGTACGAGGGTCCGGTCGTCGCCGACTCTCCCTTCAACGAGGAGCCCGACTGTGACGACGTGGGCACCCTGAACGGTGGCGAGCTGGGTAGTACGGGAAGTAGTGGACACGGCAGCGAGCTGTCTAGTCCAAACAAGGACGACAAGGAAGCCGTCGTCAACTCAACATTCTCTATCACTGGACGATTGATGAAGGTAGAAAACAAAAGTCACAAACGGCATAACGAGTCATCGGAACACAGCGAACCGGAACTGAATTGGGCAGAACACACTGACGGTGGTGACGTGGAGGGGGAGGACGGGGACATGGATGACGATGATGACGAAGAGGAGGCGGCAGGTGAGGTCGATAGAAAAACGTCTCCGACCAAGAAGACTAAACTCCTCAATAACAATCTACCGGAAAACAGTTTTAATCACGTGGTCGGTTTGTCGAACGGTTCTAGTTAACGGAGCCGACGAGAACTACGTTAGTACAGTGTTGTTACTGTCGTTGATGCTGTTGTTGTTATTGTGGCTGTTGTCGTCATTAATTTCGACGGTACAGCTGACGTTTGTTATGTACACGTCGCCGATTGACGTTGCATTGATCTGTTTGACCTCATTGTCTTGTCGATGTGTATCTCTGGTGGACAATCTTTACTCGTCGTATTGAATCAGAATTGGTGATCATCAAAACGTGCTTCATTAAGTTAGACTCTTGATATGACACACACACACACGCACGCGCGCACACACACACACACGCACGCACACACTGGCCTCACTTGTACTAACCTGTTTAGATCTCTACAAAACATTGGCCCAGTGTTATATACAGTCATCAGCTGATTACCAACAAACACTTGTCCTAGTGTTGTATCAGGTCGAACTCTTAGTCGTGGGCACATGTTGTAACCCACTGGATTGTACAATGTTCATGCCCTGACTGACCACAAGGTGTTAGTCCCATTGTTGTACAAATGTTCACGTTTAGTGTGCACGTGCATGCTTTACTTGTTCCTGTCGCGTGATGGTTTCTTCCTGTATATGGTTCGTGTATGTGTGAAGGTGCATGGTGACAATCGTATGTGGTTGTTTTTCGCGATACAAGTACGTTTTAATTGATCACTTATTTAACATTAACTGGACATCACTTGAACACATAATGTAACGGGGAGGGGTATGAGATTGACCATTGTCACTAGTCCCATCGCCACTGATGCTGGCCCTAACATAGCATCTTATCATTTCACCTAGAAGAGTTTGAATACGTGCATTGATCTCGTCATACTTCACACACACACACACACACACACACACACACACACACACACACACACGGCAGAAGCAAGAGTGTCACTCTCAACACTTCTCTACTTCATTTTATCTTCTCTCCCGGTATCTGCCATATTTGCCGATTGCCTATTTGTACAAAAAGCATGTTTAGAATTTTTTAGTTAAGTTTTTCTTCTGTTCTCATCATGCTTTTCTCTCTCTCTGTCTTCATCTCATGAAACAAAGCGTTTTGTGAAGCAATCATGAAAATGGGTTGATTATTATTTTGTTTGGTGATGGTGTGTGATATGATACAACCTAACAATTATTTGTATACATATATACATCACTATTGTTCTTTTTCAATATATATATATATATATATATATATATATATTATTTGAGAGCATTTGGCTCTAGATTGGACAAATCATTGTTGTTTCTTTTTTTCCATTGTCCACAATCATAATTAAAATATTTATTTATTTATGTGGTGAATATTGTCACCAAATAGCGTAGACGTATTTATTCCTAATGATAAAATAATTTAACTGCGCACTGTATATTAATTTACACACCGATGGATGGTCAACATAATGTAAAACACACACACACACACACACACACACACACACACACACACATACAAAATATACACACACACACACACACACATGTACTTTAAATGTTGATGCACTGATTGCCATATTTAACAATTACCATAGAATGCTATCCACTCTGTCATAGAACATAACATCATGAATTAATCAAATTATCGGATCTCATCAGCGCTTCGTGTCCGTTTATTGTGGCATATATATTTATGCCTGACGTGCTGAGGTCATTTCATTTTGATGCAAAGGATGTTTTGTGTTGACCGTTTAGAAATTTTACGAAGTGGGCAGGTTTTTTTGTTAGACCTGACGCATTGAATGAGTGTGAGTGTGTTTCTGCATCTAGACATTCTAATATTGATGCTGAAATGTTTGTCAGATTGTTCTTGTTTATTTTCTGTCTGTTTGTTTGTTTGTTTGTTTAGTTCACTACCTAGATTATATTGTATTATCCGTGAAATTTAGATTTTTGTAAATAAAGGTATTCTGATTTATATGTTGTCATCTTATTTAGTCTCTCACATACACACACACACACACACACACACAAACACACACACAATTATTCCTTGCGCTACTTAATATGGTATTTCTTAGTTTATCAACCGCCAACTAAATTATAATCTGATATGAAAAGAGAGATAACGTTTTCGAAATACCTGGGTAATTGTCATTTTTATTGGCTATAACTTGTTAACATATGACCTCTTTGGTAGAGTTAATGGTTGGGTTCAAAATGATATAGGAATCACCGGATGATGATGATACAAATGAATCAAGTTCGTAGATAACCTGGTGCACTCTTTATCATTAACTTTTGTATGCGTGTGTTTATCTATCAGTTTGTCTCTATGTCATGATTTATGTACATAATCTGTCTCGTTATTGAATCTTGGCAAATTTTTAGTGAAAGTAAATAACTGATCGTTATGATAACAGTTGCGTGAGTGTGTGCACGCGTATACCTGCGCTGAGAGATGGCTAGATAGGTTGATATAGATGCATAGATAGATAGATGAATGGATGATTAGATACAGATAGTTTAATAGAAAGTCTGGTTTAGCTAGAGAGACATGTGTCATTTTCATAACGCTCGTTGGCCATTTCCGAGAGATGGTCAGCAGATAGGTGCATGTAGAGTGGCCGATTATGTTGATGATGATAATGATGATGATAATGATGACTCGTCAGAGATTTGTCCAAATAAGTTTTTATATCGGCGACAGACAGGATGTTAAGTGTCAGCGTGCGCCATGACAACGGGCGATAAATAGAGTAAGAGGAGTGTTTTATCACCATTATTTAGTCGACGGTGACATGGTCGCTGCCACTAGAGCTCCATGATATATCTGTCCTTTGTCAATGTTGACCAGGTAAAGATGACCATGGTTTGGTCAACAGAACCTCGCCATAACGGCCAGGACAGTAGGGCATTGGGAAGAGATCACCTGGCCATGACAGACGGCTCGTCTAATAAAGATTCATCTGTAAACAGGCGGATGTTTTCGTCGCCGTGGCAACGGCGAAGTGCTGTCATCGGCCGATGATTCATATCTGATCTTATCTGGAGCCGAGCAAATAGAGCGCGCGTGCTCCAGTAATCGGCCCCGGGTCGCGCTGCGCGTGCCACGCACCACAGCCCCCTCGCACCCATCTACCTAGCCGTCCCATACGCACGATTCGCGCCCCACATGTCCATCTCATCACGCACACTGGATGTCCCACATCTATACACGGCAAACGTCTCCCCACTCGTCTCGCATGTCACAGCCCACACCTTATTAAATGTAATTCTCTATTTCTGTCTCTCCACAACTATGTATAAACACCCACATGTCATATCTTTATGTTACAACTCATCCAACATACCTCTCTTTAGCGCACACGCCAATATTATTGCTGGTCCCACCGATATCTCATTGCTCCACACCTCATCCCCCTTACCCCACAATTACTTTATACATTAATCCACATCCCTCATTCCCACAAAAAGTTTCCATAATTAATTCTTCACCCGAAAATGCAGATTTAGTATGTAGCAGAGATGGGGCGTCACCTTGGGTCATCAACCTTTCGGCGTAACAAACAATTAATATAACAATCTCAAAGATGGATAATGACACCAAAGTGAATTATACGGGTATACAACGTCATCGATCACTTGCCTATCACCTGACTTCTTAGCCATGCAATTTCATCCATTATCGCTCAACGGTTGTGCGAGTCCATCCCTTTTGTCCGCGGAGGTAATTGTGCGATTCACCACCTGAACGTCGTCCCCCCACTCTCTCATCCGCCGTCTCCGCCTCTCGAGGGTCCCATCATTATTATCTTTATCCCCCTTCGTATTGCTGATCCTTACAGTCACCTACATGGATGGCTTTCGTTGTCCGGCTTTGTTTATGGTAACCATGACAACTACTTTAGCTGGGGATGTAATAAAGTAAAGCTGATATTGACTGATTGTGAAGAGGATTTCCAATCTTGGTACATGCCAGTGACATCGACGGCTGCTCTCTGAACGCAAACACTCCACGGATTGGAGCGACGACAGGCCGAGAGATAGCTAGAGAGGCCATCGTTTGTCTTTATCCAGGTGCTCAAAACTCATCATAGAAATGCACTCCTATATCTTAACTGTTGTCGTACCGAACGCAAAGTAGCTCCTCGTCCTCCGAATCTTTCATACTCTAATCCCGAACTTCTGTTCATAAGATTCCGCTTTCTAACTCGAGGTTCCTCCCGCTTGTTATCTTGTTTCAAGACAATTCTTGAAGTTGTTATTTCATATTTATTAGTGTCTTCCCAATCCGTAAATCATCTCCTAGAATCGAAATGAAATTTTAAAGACAGTAATATCTGAAGCTTAACATTTAATTCCCAAATTGTTGCCATCTACTGATTCACAATAGTTTCATATTCGTTGCCCCACTAATCTCAATTTTAATCCTAAAAATGATCCAACACCCCCCCCCGTGACTTGACTACTAATTTATATCAGATGATTATATAAACCCCCAGGTTCCACAATTTCTATGTTAAATTCCTTACCCCTTCCTAGTTTCTAACAACTACCTCTCAAATCGATTTGACGTTGACCTCAAATATCTTAACCATTAACTCGCTAGTTCCTAACTGGTATTATTGTCTATTATCTTTAGTTCAAAGTTCCATCTCTTCTGGTTCCTAACATCTTCACCTAAGAGTTTCTTGTCCATTATTTTATAACCAGAAGATTCAAATGTCTTTATTTGATATCTCCTCATATTGAACTTCTAATATCTTTACTTGATAGTTATATGCCTCATAGGTTTCTAGCCATTAATATCTAGTACATTTAGCTGATGGCTGTTTGTCCATAGCTAGTCCCTTTAGGTCCTTTACCCTATCGGATCATATCTCATATTGTATCGCTGCACTCCTGTCCGATGAACTTCTCCATGGCAATTCTGGACACCCTCAACCTGGATCCAGCCGATGACATGGCATCGTTTTCGCGCAACCCAAACAATCTTGACAGAAATATGGCGGCCATTTTGATTGCTACCGAGTGAGTTGGAGACAATGGCACGGCTTTGATCGTCTGCTGTCATCTCTCTTATCTGTCTTCTTTAACAATCTTCATCAAACACGCTCTCTCCCTCTCTCTCGTCGACCTCCTCCATATGGATAGCGCTGATAACGTCTACTTGTCCTCCAGGAGCGCCACATCTGTCAACGAGATTTCTAGCACGTCCCGCCATCTGGTGAGTGATATTTATTAAACTAAACGTCTAAAGGCCAGCAAGGTGTGCAACTAGCTGTTTCCGAAAGAAAAATATCAAATAATTATTTTAGTCGGTGTCTTGACGCACACCTTTAGCACATACGACTGCAAATAGATGTTGAGCTAAATAAAAGTAATGCATGCTTGCGTTCTTTTTACTCGGAAAATTTGCATAAATTACCCATACCATGTTTCTTTAGATAGTATTCAAACAATCAGGTGTATCTACGAAATAATGCCAAGGAATTATTTACAGAATTAATTTTCTTACTTCAACAGTCTCGTGAGTATTTCTTTTTCCTTTTTTCTTCAAATATACAGCTGGAAGTTATAGCGTTACGATGCAAATTTAAGAAAAAATTATAACTTTAATGCCATAGGAAGATGTTTCCTATCTCTGCTTTTAATTTTAAATTGACTTCGCTTCTCATAATCTCAGTGAAATATATCCGTTTACATCTAGTATTAACAACATTAAAATAACATTACAGAGAAAGTGTATAATTTTGACATAATTTACAAATTTTATATTAATGATTTATTTAGTTATATTTATTTTGATTGGTAGCTTGAAAGTTTTCACTTCCGAAGTTCAAATATCAGAACTGATATGACGTTAATAATTATCTTTGATAAGATAAGGAAAGATTAAGACAATTATCAATACGAAGCTGCTATTTGGTGTTTATAGACCATATGTTAAGGAGGTAGTCTGACAGGGGAGTCAGTTTACTGTCAGAATAATGAAAATACACATTGTCGCCATGTACTCAGCGTCACTTGTGTAATGTGAGCCGTCTTGTTCACGCGTCTGATAAAATACATTCAGATTAATTTGGATAAGACTTGAATAATAGGATGAAAGCAGTTAAAAAACCTTCCGTGCTTGTTAACAGGTATTTGATGACAGTGATATTGCATGTGGTGCCACCAACCGATTACAGGTAAAACAGTCACCTATGGACGTACTAGAGACGTGATATTTTATTCGGAGCTGGCGTTGATCGAATGGGATAGACATCCGGTTAGGCTTGCACACGCGTGCGCGCGTCCACACACACACACATATATATATATATATATATATATGCGTGCGTGCGTTCGTGCGTATATATATATATATATATATATATATATATATATATATATACGCACGCACGCACACACACAATAACTGATTGCTTACTATTATTATAGTTTATTTTCCAAATTCGGAATTAATCGAACTCAGAACTTGATAGCCTAACTGTTTTTATAGACAAGTGTAAATCCATTACCATTCTCAACTTTCCGGTGGTATACTGATTCCAGCTGGCAAATCTAGACGCCATAATCAACAATAATCGAACACCAACCAATAATCAACTGATATAACTGTTATATCTACCTGAGAGCCACATTAATGTCTCCTAACTGATGGCTGATTACGGATCCTTACGACGGAAGTGGGTTGAGGATCATGAGAGGTGTAATCTGTGGGGCTAAACCTGAAGGATGTTTCACCGTTCATTTCATTCCATCATCTTCGGATAGTCACTTGAATCTTTTAGAATATCCTTTAAATAAGTGTGATGATCTCCGAAATAACAACATTAAATATTTACTTGACAGTCGACATAATAGTCACCTGTCCTGCCACAACTGGGGGAGAGGGGATCTAGGGGGTGGCAGGAGGAATGTGGCTAACTCAAAACTCTAACAGAATATTGCTAACAGATTGTTATGATATTAATATTGCCCAGACGTCAGGAGGCTGGAATAATTGGAGATCAGTTGATTGTGTGATGGCTACCTGGATCTCCGAGGGTTACGTCTAATTACCTGTAAATAAACAAGTCGTAAAAGTAACATTAATTGTTAAAGTGGGTGTTTGTAGAAGGGAGAAGAAGCTCATGGCATATTCCTGTGGCAACCGAGTTTTGTAATGATATCTACACCAACCAGAGAATTATTGTGAAAGTATTTATAGATGGACGTTCAGTTGATAATACACTGCGCTTCAGACCTCCAAGTCTTGGGATCGAGTGCCAGCATGGCCCGTGATTACGGGATATTTCATGCATTAATAAAATACTGATCATCTTCCAATTTTTTAGAGAGTCAACCTTCGAGATCTGATCAGCACCCAAGCAAAACAAATAATAATATACATAATAATATACAAAATTTATATTGTCTCAAATGCCTCACTCACTCACTCACTCACTCACTCACTCACTCACTCACTCACTCACTCACTCACTCACTCACTCACTCACTCACTCACTCACTCACTCACTCACTCACAAAGTTGAACATATGTCAATCTATAAGGGATCTTAAACTAATTGCTGGACAATTTATCTTTATCTCTAAACTCGTCGATATCAGGTAATCGTATTATGTAGATAGTTATATTATATAGGTGATCATTGAGTGTGGTTTTACTGTATTATTAGCCGAAGAATGGGCGCTTTATAATAATATCTCTACATCTGATACATCTAACACTCGTTGATGAGATAATGTGTCATAGTTGTCCAAATGTTTCTTGATATATTTATCGTAAAAAAAAAAAAAATTATATAAATAAGGAAACTGTCTACAACATATAAATAGTCCAGTCATAAAACGTAGAAGATTGTCATTATCTATACTTGTTTAAGTTTGACAGAAAAAGATTCTTTTCATCAAGCCGTCCATTTAGCATTTATACATCAGAACTATTTTGCCGTAAATTTGGAACTCTGAGTAAAAAAAACCAACAAATTCTGACTATGATTTACAAATTCACACTATGAAGGTTTTGACATCTGAATGACTTACTTCATAGATGACAACCGTGAAATTAGAGATGAGGACATTATATTTGTCAGATAAACATAACACGACGAGTATCTATCAAGTATAGAAGTTGACTGGTTGGTCGCTGAGTTGACAAGTCTTGAACAAGTGTTCTTTTGAACGATTTTGCAAGACTTGATTTTCACATGATCCGGGTCGAGTGCTCTCGAACGAGTGTTCTCTTACTGGCGTGGAACTCCCGTCATTATGTATGTTGTATCCAGTGTTTTAGGATATCATCACAAACCCCAGAATTGCATATTAACAATTTAAAATATTATACACATATTTAATGACAACGATCTTCTTCGCCTCAATGCCCCCCCCCCCCCTCTCAAAACAAACAAAAACAAGTAAATCAACTTAAATCTAATAATTGTTTTAACATTTATTAATAAAACGTTATAAGTTTTAAAGCATTTAAATATAATTTTAAAACGAAGCACACGGTCACCATTATCATTTCACAAATAAACTAATCGAACTGTTGATGGTAAAATTAACAAGCCGTTATGATTGACTACATTATTGCGTTATGACTGAATATCTAACGATCTAAATGGAATATGGTTTATCAGTAATAATACGGGCGCCCGCCAACCAAATCAATAGAACACAAATTATTACATTTCAGTGAAAATATAGAATACAAGAATGGTGAAATGATAAATGTAGTTTTTCTGCCATATCTAAACATGTATACAACGTGAGACTGAATCCGTTAAACGTGATCTCTGAGGTGAAATAGATGATGAAACATCCTTCAGACTTGAATCTCAATTCTAGAGATTTCTTCTCTGAATTCAGTATAAAAATACCCAGAAACAAAGAACAGACAAATACCTCAACAAAATACGTATTTAAATTAAATTATTACGTACAAATACCTATAACTGTATGGTAATAAAGTTCTGTTCATAATGTAATCAAGTGATATATGGATCTGGGTTATGATGTGGCAGTTTAGGCAATTGTAGATATTTTATAACAAAATATATAATTTTGTTCACGCAGATCGATGGCGAGGACATATTCAAAATATGGTATACTGGAAGCATATCTTTGATTTGGCTCAAATGTTTAGAACAATTAATTAGTTATTGAAGGCTGGGTGTATAGAGCAGATGAATATGGCAATGTGGACCAGATACCAGTTGAATATTCAGCTGATATCAAAACTGAAATTATCAAATAATTGCTGCACAATAGAAATAAAATTCATGAAATGGAAGTCTCCAAGGGGAGGGGGGGGGGGATTTAGGTTAATGACTTATGAATATTAACTAACTGGTTTGAGTACTTAAAAAAAATGTGAGTGGAGATTTTTATGACAACATTGTACTATTTCTTACTGCCACTCTATTAATTATTTGATCAGAGTTAAAACACATATTAAAATATACCGCATCCTCCTTATTAACAAATTATTCATCTATCTACACAATCTACATGATGGTATTACTACTTACTTAATTAAGCCCCTTGTATAAAAATGGTGATAAAATGAAAATGAATAATTATAGACCTGTATCTTTACTGTCCGTGTATTTTCTAGAATATTGGAAAAAGTGAAGTATAATCTTATTATTGATTTTGTGAATAGGCACGTTGTAAAAGTTCCAATTTGGCTTCCGTAAAATCCTTTTTAAATCAATAGCATTATCAATCTTTGTGGATATAATTATTAACATTATTGACAAAGGCAGATACTTTATGGGTTTGTTCCTAGATTTTAGTAAAGCCTTTGATACTGCGAATCACCAGATATTGTTGAATAAACTTGATAAATATGAGATTATGGATGTTGCAAATACATGTATATATAGTTATTTGACCAACTGTAAACAATTCGTTTCTTTCAACGATAATGTTTCAGCAGCTAAAACAGTTCTATATCGGATTCCGGACGGGTCAATTCTGGAACCACTTCTGTTTCTATTATATGTTAATGATATTGTTAATGTGTCTGATAATATTTTCCGAATATTATTTGCAGATGACACTAATGTTTTTATTGACGGGAGCAATCTGAATAATATGAACAAAGAATTATGTAGGTTTGTCCTATTGTTGAATAATAATAAATTATTGCTGAATATTGGTAAAACACATTTTATGATATTTAGATCAAACAAAAGGAATTGTAATTTCAACACAGATTTAAAAATAAATAGTCAAATTATTACTAGAGTTGAATCCACAAAAGGTCTGACAGTCATAGTTGATAAACATGAAAGGCTAGAAAATTAATATATATTACCACTTTTGTATCACTATATTATGCATTTATACTCTCATATCTAATGTACTGTGTTGAAGTTTTTGGGCAAATCGATCCTGTCATCTTACAAATATGTTTTACTTATAATTTTAAAGAAAATTGTCACGGTAATGGTCTCTGCGTCTTATAATGCACACATTCCACCAATTTAAAAAAAGAACATCATGACATTTGACAATATCTATAATTACTTTATATGTCTATTCACGTTTAAAGTGGCCATGCATAAATACATCCTCAAATCTTTGATTCAATGTTTGTACAAAATCAAAATAGCCATAATTATGGAACTAGACATGCTGAGTTATACTGTTACCTTAGCCAAGAGAAACTTGACGAGGAATTAATTAAGATGTGCTGGCGTTATAATTTGGAATAAATATATTGTATTAAGTGATTGCGATTGTACACTTCACGATTTTAAATCATATATGAAGGAGTGTTTATTACTATGAATTATCTCATGTTAAGAGACTTACCTTACAAAATAAACTGATGAACTAGTATTTAATAATTGCTTACCAGAATGGATAAACGTATGCTTCAATGTATTAATATTATGTTTTTTTATGTTTGCTGTTTTCACCGAAACAAAATACAAATGTACATGAACTTGAATATTATATGTAACAACTAAGTAGAGAGAATATAAGCCCAATATGGGATCACTCTCTTTATCCCTTAATGTAATGAATATAAAATAAAAAGATTATGTACATTGCTCCCTCTCTCTCTCTCTCTCTCTATATATATATATGCAGATAATAAACATGTAGTTTTATGACTTTTTACTGGATTGCATTATGCCTTGAACTGTTCATTTGAGCTCAGTGCAATAACTGAGACGTGGATGGACCAAAATGAGTAGTGCCCCTGATAACAGTACACCAGGTTATAATATGTGTAATGCTTTCCTAGATGTTTGATGTTTTACGGCAAATTCAGATATACCCAGGCCGAGATTCGAACTCATCATGCAGGTGGTAGTGGTCTGTAATCCAACATGGTACCATTTAGACCACGGATATTCTCAGAGAGTGTCTGGTCTGTAAATATTTATACTGTACTATATAATCCTGTTATGATTGATCATAACTGTAGACTATGTCTATTACCTTAATTTTTTTGGTATTCTAGGGTAGGGTGGTCCTCCACTACTTAAGGCTGCCTAGAGGCCTCCACATGTCTAAATCCCGCCCTGAAAAGAATACAATTTATACAGAAGTGGACCTATACAGAAGTAGAGCTATACCTACAGTTATCAACATTTTGTAAAAACAATAATTACTGCACCAATAAAACAAGGCTGGTCTGTGGCGATTTTAATACAGACTTACTGGAGCATGACACACAGGATTGTGTGAGACTTAATGTATAGCCTCGGATTGTATCCACTAATAACTAAGTCAACCAAAATTACTCAGAATTATGCAAACCTTATTGATAATATATTTACAACTGGTATTCAACGATATTACATTTGTGATCTACTCGTTAATAATATAAGTGATCATTTACTTATATTTGTAGTGAGAAAATATATAAGTAAGAACGATGCCAAAGAGAAATATAATACAAATTTTACACGATAATTGATAAAAGCTGATCAACACAAATAATAACCCATTTGAATCAAAGAAGCCATGGCTATGTACATGACTGGTAAATGCGAATCCAGGACATAATCCACTCATGTGAAGAAATAGTAAATTTTATTTAGCCTTAAGATGTTTTGATTTTCATTTATTATTTTTCCTCCCAATAATAAATTAAGTGCTTTAATTATTAAAATACTTTAGAATTTTAATAGATTGTCATTCAAATTAAGTTACTAGCTATTGTTCATTTATGTACAGTAACTCGAATGTAATACTTGATAAATGAGTCTATTAAGATGAGAGAGATCAATTTGTAAATAAACTAAATCTGATATTTATTAATCTACTTTATATCATTGGAAGTCACACAATTGTCGCTTTCCATGGGAAGCCACTAATCCATTGTTTGGAAGGAAGCCAAACTTATAATGTAAAAATTTCACATGTCTAAATCCCGCCCTGAAAAGAATACCATTTATACGGAAGTAGAGCTGTACCTAAAATTATAAACCTTTTGTAAAAACATTGAACAAATTGTTAATAATTACTGCACCAATAAAACAAGGCTGGTATGTGGCGATTTTAAGATAGACTTACTGGAGCATGACACACAGGATTGTGTGAGACTTAATGTATCCACTAATAACTAAGTCTACCAAAATTACTCAAAGCGTACTGAACATTGGATATCAGTCTTACCAAGTATTATCTTGCAGCAACAATACAAAATCTTTTGATGTGTTTTACACATAGACTTTATTTTATAAGAAATGGCAAAATAGCTTTGAATTAAACTGTATGTTAAAATATTTGTTTTGTTTCTTCATGTGAGGGGATTATGTTCATTTTCCCATAAATGCATGCCACAAGAAAAACAATTTATATAGATTGTTCCTAAAAGACAAAACAATGTATGCTGAAAACATAAATAAGTCATATAAAATAAATTGAAAACTATCTGGAGATGTGAAAAAAATAATGACTATACTTTACTGCTGAAGCAAAAAATAGCTGGAACACGGAAAATACTCCGAACAAAAATTAATAAAATGCAGAAGGAATATAAATATCCTGAACTGTTCCATAAAGATAACACAGTTATTGAAAATAAAGAAAATAGTGCCAACATGTTTAACAAATGCTTTACAAGTGTTGGTCCAGATCTAACCAAACAAATTAATCCTGCTGGTGTATCTGTATTTGATTATCTTAAAATAAATATTATTATGTTCTCGTCATCAGTTGATGATAATGAAGTTATTAGAGTATTGGAAAGCTACAGAAACTCAACTCATGCAGAAGGGTTCAGTATGGATATTCCTAAACATAAAATTAGATCAATCTTTAAATTACTCACCCATATTTTTAACTCATCTTTCAAAACTGGGGTATCCTCAGACATACTCAAAATTGCTGAAGTAATCCCAGTGTTTAAGTCAGGAATCAAAGAATACTTTTCAAACTACAGACCATTTTCACTACTTACATAATAGCATTACTAACCCTAATCAGTATGGATTCTGTGAAAATATGTCCACATCCTAGGGTTTAATTGACTTGAAAAACTTTTGACACAGTACACCATGGCTTACTCTGTGAATAAATGTATTTCCATGGTAACAGAGGTGTGTCACAAAATTGGATAAGCAGTTACTTATCAGATAGATCCCAATTTGTTAGCTTATGATGAATTTGACTCCGACCTGTTAAATATCATGCTGTGTCCCACGGGGCTCGATTTTAGGGCCAAAACTACTTATATGTTGTTTATTAATTATTGATGTAACATATCTAGACTTGTAAAAAATATATATATGTTTACTGAAGACACAAATTTATTTTGTGCAGAGAAAACATCAACCAACTCGTTACAACAGTGTCGAACCTTCTTGACAAACTGTCTATATTGTTTCGAAAACAAGCTAAATGTTATTTGGCTATAAACACTGACAGCATGTGTGCGGCTAAATTTCTTGGGGTATTAATAGATGAGAAATTGAATTGGAAAGATCATATAACAAATGTTAAATCTAAGGTCTCTAAGAGTATAGCTATTTTATATAAGTGTAGTCAAGTAATAGATTCAGTCTATGCATATCCTGTACAACTCATTGTTTTTACCATGTTTAGTTACTGTTCCTAAATATGGGGAAATACATATCCTACTAATGTCAATTGTCTTGTCATACTCTAAGGGAACAATTAGACTGCTATATCGGTCAGGTCATCTTTACCATACAATTCCTATTTTCTGCAGGTCCCATACACTAAAATTTTAAGATCTAGTGAAATTCAAAACCGCAATGTTTATAGCATACAATGAATTATGGATTGTATAACTAATTCCGTTTAGGTATATTATTATTGTTTTTTTCTTCTTTCTTATTCGTCCAAGCATTAAAGATGTGAAAATATTTACATATCTAATGATTTTTATTTTATGGTTGAGACCACAACAATTGTGTTTGGGGATACAAACTACTATAAGTTTTTAGCTTCTTATGTATTCCCTTTAAACAACATTATCTATGCAACATGTTGATATGGTTTTTAAATTAAAATGTCTGTTAAATATTGTTTGAATAATAAAAAATAGAATTAAGTTGAACAAGTTTCTTCTAAAGTATTTAACAACTAAGTTTTGTTTCATTATTAATAATAGAATCATTTTGTTAAAAACTTGACTTGTTTATCTTTGACACTGGTCCCAATTACTGTAGGTTATATGGTAAAGGAGTGACTACCCAGGGAAACATATCTCACAATCATATATATGGGTTAGGTTTGAAGTTACCACCTAGAGGTTTGTAATGCAGTGTTCTAAACACCCCTCTCATCAGAGCACCCTCATTTTGTTGAAAAACAAAAGAATTCCCTGTAATGAAATGTATACCTTTTGTATATGCCATGTGAATTTACCACATGTTTAGAAGGCAATATAGTGTGATCATGAGAGCAGTGTTTGTTGAAATCATGCAACCAAAGCTAAACATATTTGAGGACACTTCACGATCAAACATCCTGACATAATTTATAACACAAACAAACAAACAAACCAGTGTAAGAAAAGATCACAGATTGCTATTAGTCATCAAACAAAATCTGACATTACACACTACAATATTCAATGAACGCTCTGCACTCTGAAGTTAAATATAAAAACATTTAACAAAAACTGGCATTTAAACAAATAGAAAATACCAGAACTATATCCACTTTTGACTGAACTTTTAACCAAAACAAATCATTAAACATTCTTTCTTTCTGGCAGCATAAATTCACAAGGAGTTTAAGTAATTTCCTAAGATTGTGCAATTATATGAGGCACACTCAAAATGACATGCAAGACATATTTATAAATTACAGAATAACAGACATATAACATCCCCAGGATATGAAACAAGGAATTGATACAGATTTTTACACATTACTGTTCAAAAGAATATTTATATTATCTGACTTGTTAAATGCATTGGAGTATTCTTCTTATAGATCATATAGGGCACCATAATGTTTTAAAATCCAATATCAGTAACAAACATGATTATTTAAAAGAATTATCTATAGAGTGTCATGTATTAATTATCATTTAACTACTCAAGATACACAGATGGGAAACTAGAAATGGCATGTGAAAAAATACTATAATAATGTGATAATTATATACATATATATATATGAGATGCATTACACCTTAGCATGCTGAATACATTCTGAAGGTTTTACATTACCAATTCAAGAGAACACAAATATTTATTTACTTCAGTGAAACATGAGGAAAGAATGATTGATGACGAACATGGACAGATCTGTTATCACAAATAAATAAAACAAACAACTTTCTTAAAACGACACAAGAAATAAGGAAGCAGCACAGTGTCAGAAATGATCAACACATCACTAGAGCTAATCAGGTATGAAGTCAGAGCACAGCAACTGTTCCTTCTGAACGACCAGTACTCAGAGGTTCCAGAGATATCCAACAATCATTAGTCGGATCATAACAGTCCACATCGTTAATGGTGTACATATCGGAGTATGAGCAGCCACTACTGGTCTGACCACCCAACACATAAAGTAAACCATTGAGATAAGCCACACCAACACCAGCTCGGGCAGATGGCAACATAGTAAACACCGTCCACTGGTCCTATAAATATAATAAAAGTAAAGGAACAACAATACTAAATACATAGCATTTTGTTGAATAATAATAATATTATAAGGCTATTGTTTTTTGAATACTTACTTTACGGAAAATTTCCCTTCCAAAAATTAGGGTCGGTTGGTCGGGACAAAAATATAATAAATCACTGAAAACATAGGGTCGGTCGAAAATAATTTACACAAAGTTCTAGTTTCTGAAATATTTGACAGATTTGATACCTAACCATTTATAAATGTCCCACAACACATATTCTGGATTACTCTGGTTTTATGTTTTACTTTTATATTGACATTCAAATTCAGTTAGACGATTGTCTGGCCGACGATAATGTTTTCTATAGCATATCCGTCCTTTAGTTAGGATTTCATAATCTCTCCAATAGTTCGCTTTTCTGAGCCTTTATAATTTTCTTTTGATTGTGAATCATCAGCAAAAAGTAAACAATAGACATGTCACTGTCAGTTTCTCGATTTTAATTAAAATGGCATCAATCTAGCTAGATAATAATAAAATTGTACAATACTTACTTGAAAAATATCATATTTCTCAACAGACCTTAGAGGTCCTTCATCTTCATTCATACCGCCAAAAACATAAATCATGTCATCACTGACACAGACACCAGGATGTGCTCGAGGAGTTAACATGTCTGAGAGACGACACCATTCCTTGGTAACTGGGTCATAACTCTCAACAACACTGACTTCACGACCCATCTCACCTATTCCTCCCAAGACATATATCAGACCTGAAACAAATATTGAAATTTTATAAACAGTTCACTTACAGATAGGTCTAAATCTGTTGTTACAGCTCTACAGATTATGAGATGTATCTGTACAGTATCTTAAAACAACTAAAATTAATGCAAAGCATTTTGGCATCAAACTATTTTGAATGAGTATACAGACAGTAATTTGTGTGAATGTGTTTGACAATTGTTACTGAATAGTAAACACACATATTTAACAGAGAATTTTCAGTACCCATTTTGGGCAAAACATACAATTATTTTGTATTTACTGCATCAGCCTGACGGACAATAACAATACAAAGGCCAGAAGTGACTTAAACTGAAATATATTTAAATTTATCCTGAAACGATACCTTCCCCCATTAGTGCAGTATTTACATTTGCGATAAAGTAATAATCATTGAAAATACCCACAGAAATGTAGCTGGTCAAAGTGATATGCTAGAGAAAACATCCTGTATCTCTTTCTATCTGTGTGTGTGTGTGTATGTATGTGTGTGTAACATTTACTATATTACAAAACATTTAAGAAAACACTACAGAATATTTTGTGTTGTCTGACCTTCACGAGCCACTGTTCCCATGTGGTACCGAGGAGTTCGCATTTTGTCAACAATAATCCATATACTCTGCTCAGAATTAAGCATTTCTATTGAATTTCCATTCTTTGACCCAACCCATCCTCCAAGAACATAGAGACAGTCATCAACGACAGCAGCACCATGTCCACACCTTGGCTCTACCATGCTTGGAGCAAAGTTCCATGAGTTTGTTGATGGATCATAACACTCGACACTGTCAAATATGAGTGAGTCACTCTCACCACCAATCACATAAACTAATCCATTAAGTATGGCACAGGCATGACTGCTGCGGCCATATTTCATGGAGGGAACCAAGAGACGAACCATCTTTGTGACATCAAACATTTCTACAGAGGCCAATGTTTCAGCATCATTCCATTTCCCTCCTATGTCTCTTCGCTGTCCACCAATCACCATCACTTTCCTCCGTGCTCCCTTGCGCACACGAAATTGGACTTGTTGAGCGGAAGCTGTGCAGCCAATTAGTGACTTCCTCGTTACATCAACAAAATCCTGTGCTGTCTTTCTGATAGCAACCTCTAAACTGAGATCCTTACACTCACAGACAGATTTATCCAGTGCAGTTTTTTGGATGAGTGGAAACCTGATCACTGCAAGAAACTGAAATATCAGTATTCTACGTTTACTAAGGTCATGGCGGATCCAGTGAATAGCAGCATCAAGTAACTGTACTTCATTATCAATATGTACATCTTCACAGGCCAAGAAATGGATCAAGGTGTCTTTAGATAGAGCTAGAAACTCATCTTCTTTAATGACTTCTAGAAAATGGTGGCTGATGTATTCCTCAGCAGCAGATTGTAGTTGTTTACAACAATGAGCTTCTGCCAGCTGATAAATACCTGTCATCACAATATTAATTTTATGTGAACATACAATATTTCAAGAAAATGGTTAAAGCTCTGTATTTCCATGAAGAAAATTTAAAAACTTATTTCGTATTAATTTTACTGGCATATTGATGGTTATGAAGTGAAAAGCAACAACACAAGAAAAGACTTCGCATTACAATTCTTGATATTAATTTCCATGTTATGACATAAAATGAACGGATATCTTACAAGACAAATACTTCACCTAGACAGTTGGAAGGATGAAGATGCTGTTGAAGAAACAGACAAGATGCTTCAAGGATGCTTGGTACACCAAATAAATCTGCAGCACCAAGTAAATCTTCACAGCTATCACCTGTTATATCTATATCACCTATCAACACATAATGTATTCACAGGAGAAGAAGAACTGCTGCTTCATGAAATACAACTATAAATTTCTAAAAATAGCACCCTACCAACCTGTGTACATAAACTTTAATAACACTTGAAAGACATGAGGGCTTGTTCCATGGAGGTGTATTTCATTTTCCTTTGACTCAGCTAAACCTCCAGTGAACATTGCATGGAAATAAGGACTCGCAGCAGCGAGGATATTCCTATGAGCTGGGAACTTCTGTCCATTGACAACCAGCGAAACATCACAGAACTGATTCATCTTCAGCTGATCATACAGAGCTGCGAGTAATGAGAGAGTGTACTCTGAAGAGAAGTGAATCAGTGTCCGTTGATTGGAAGACATGATGCTGATTTAAGATGAAACGTCAGTTCCACTGAAAGAACCCGCTGACATCTGGCTGACAAAACCTAACAATAAATACAAACTTCAGTAATCAAAACTTATTATTGTGTCATTTCTTAATGTAAAATGAATACAGTAATACTGCATTATACTGGTATAGGTTATACCTTTCTGCCGGCGAGAAAGCCAACCCTGATAAGAGCAGATGGATTCTCTATCCACTTGGACAGTTTTTCTACAGCCTCCAAAAGATGTGGATTTAGGTAAAATATGCATTTGAGTGATGGAGAATCTCATCTATGAATCTCATATCACATCTATAATGAAAGTGCTAGACCAATTGCTAAAAAATTTGTTTATGTGTCCAGAGTTATATATCCACTTGAATCATTATGTCAAACACACATCTATTATTTTAATAACTGCATTAGATCTAATACACTTGGTGGTGGAGTCAACAAACCTGTTGCTTTAACTGCTTAACTCAGTGTAACACATATACCAATATTTTATATTATATAACCATAATAAAGGTAAACCTGATATATATATAATTTAATTGCCGAAACTGCCTCTTTGTCCACATGGGTAGAGTACGAGATTATTTACCTATGCCATGTTTATGGTCATTCTGTGCGGCAGTTCACAGGTTCACGCCTCGGCCATGGCACTATTCTATAGTTAATAGTAGGAGGAGTTTTTAATCCAGCCGGGCAACTGGCAAGGTGTTCTCCACCGAACATGTCATATATTCTAAATTTATTTAGAATTAGTCTCCGTGGGGCATCTATAAATTACAGACCATATGCGTTTCACTCATTTGAGGTTGCCACCCACGTTAAAAACTGTCATTTCGTCTATTATTATTAACAGTAGTTTTCACCATCTTCAGTTTTCTGCCCCATCAAATTCATAATGATATTGATAACCATATCACCCCATATCGGCATATGTCAATATCGGATATGGAATATTTATAACATTAAAATCTAGCATACACACAAACAGACTCAATTAGGACATTACTCTAAGAATTGTATACCTGAATATTAATTAATAATTAACTGTCATATTTATGTTCTAATATATGTATGCACGTTTTAACATCAACAATCTCTAGCCATCTGTTGTGATTTTTGACCGCAACTTCCGGGCTTGTTTGGACGTATAAATAATTGTTCCACGATTGTTCGTTATCGTACTAATTCGTAACTCAGAATATCCATTTTCTCGACATTCGTCATATATATATATATATATATATATATATATATATATATATATTCAAAAATGTATATTCTAACATGTACCGCCGCTGTGGCCTCCTGGGTAGAGCGTAGGAGGACATACCCATGGTCATGGTGTATGGAAGGTCGGTGGTTCGAATCTCGGCCATGGCATTATAGTAAGAGTTTTTCATCCAACCAGGCTACTAGCTGGCAAGCTTTTCTCCACCGAATATATGCCATATATGTTGTAAATGTTTTTTTTATAAATAATTAGTTCTCGTGATGAAGCTATTAATTACAGATCATATGTGTCTCCCTCATTTGAGGTTGCCAGCCACTTCCCACATAAATGACATTTCGGCTTTATTATTTATTCCGGTTTTGATTGGTACTCGTTATTTAAATCATAACGATCATGGAAAATTGTATTGCTCTGCAAGCCAAAACTTGTCCAAACTAGACTTAAAACTATATAGTGATGGGCTTTCGATTACTTCAGCTTGGAGTGAGTTCCAGTCATTTACGACTTTCTGGCTAAAGGCTGACTGCCTAATTCCAAAATCTAGCAAATTTTCCAGGTTCTGGTTGTGTCCTCGGGTGGTTGATCCAGAACTTAGCTCGAAGAATGGCTTTATATCTACTCTGTCAGTTCCATTTATGATGTTGTATGTCTGCATCATATCCCCTCTTTTCCTACAGTGTTGTAGTGATGGCATCGAAAACGTCTCAAAGCAACATCTACTATTTACAAATTTCTATACACTGGTGTCTCCGCGTACTTCAGTCCTCATTTGATACGCCTCACCTGCCAACTCAACACAAGGCACAGCAGCCCTGACAACCTGCACCTTCATGTTCCTGTCTACAAATCTAGCGTACACAAGTCAAAAGTACACTTTCGTAACTGTCTCAGCTACAATGGTCCTTTATTGTGAAATTCTCTACCTCAGGAAGTTCGTTCTGCCGCTACAGTATATCATGTTTCATAGTAGGGCTAAATAGACACACCTTTTTTTAGGATGCATATCCACCTTAACCTTCCCCAACCCGACCAGTTTGTTCCCTTGATTACAAACCTTTTCCGTCCAAGGAATATGGCATAGATATCTGGTCTGGTTTTGTCGCCCCTTAGAATTCGTTTATCCGAAAATAAGCGCAATAAAAGTTTAAACTGAATTGAATTAATCTTAGGTCTCTTAGCTACTTATCGTATGGGATATGCTTCAGCTCTGGTATTAGTTTGGTGGCCCGTGTCTGAATTGTCTCTATCTCTACATATCACCCCTAAATCTTAAGTGCCAGATTACATTCCCATATTCTAAGTGTGGTCGGATCATAGCGGTAAACAGTCTAGGCATGGTGACAGTATATAGACATGTGAAGGTAGCGTGATGCTTTTTCTACAGTCTTGGATACATTGGCATGGAATTTTAGTTCCTCGTCAATAAATACACCCAAGTCCTTTTTAATCTTTATTTTAATCTCTGATTCGAGCTACCTAGATGGAGGCTTTTGCATTTTGCTTCATTGAAACCTATAGCTGCCACTTGGGTCACCATTTCACGAGGTTGTCTAAGTCTTGCTGCATGACACGATGATCTTCAATTGTCTGAACTGCATAGAACAGCTTCGTATCATCAGCAAATAATTTTGCTGTACTGCTGACCACGTCTGTCAGGTCATTAATGAAACAAATGACAAGTAGGATAAGACCTAGGACACTTCCTTGAGATATTCAGCTCAGGATATCTGCCCATGATGACAGCTTACCATTTACTACCACTCTCTGCCTTTATCCTTTAATTTCCTTAATAACCTTTGGTGAGGGACAGTATGAAAAGCTTTTTTAAAATCCAAATACATTAAGTCAATGGGGCCCCACTATCCAGCAACCCAGACCACAATTCCAGAGTGACCAATAATTGTGTCGTGCAGGAATATATTTCCCCATTTGGCCTGCTAGTGCATTTGAAAACTATATCCACATTTCTTCTGTAGTCATACCTATAAATTTCTATGTCTAGTCAATGTCCATGAGATTGTTGTTTATTGCTGCATAATCACTCTTGCTGTAGTTGAATCTTGGGGTACCCCCCATAAGACGATTTTTTCCACAGTTAGGGTACAGCTGATGACAAGGTGGGCGCTTAATCCTATGCCTGCATGATATTCTAAGTTACTGCTGGTCAGTATCAGGTCAAGAAGGTGATGGTTTTGCCCATGTCTGTACCTAGTAGGCTGAGTCACATGCTGATACAAGTATGCATCTCTAATTGCACCAATGATGTCCTGGCTGCTGTGATTTATGTTTTTCTCAGTAGTGACTGACTCCCAATTGATCTTTGGATGATTAAAATCACCCACAATTACGATATCAGCTACATTATGTTACATATATTAATAACAGTTTCTCATGAGAATTAGTGATTTAAAACACAATAAACAATAAAACATTTATAAATCTGAGTACAGGCTGGTGTAATAATTATATACACTTGCTTGCTTTATTTCACTTCGTAAAAGCCAGATATATATATATATATATATATATATATATATATATATGTATGCGTTACAGTTAATCTGTATAATCAGGTAATATATAAATATATACCAAAAATATATAATCAAACAATATTGAATGACACCCGTGTAACAGGGATTGACATATGATTGTTCACTCGGAGGGGGGGGGGGCGCTATATAATCGACATACCAGTCATCACGTACCTTCCTCAGTTTTAGTTTGGTCATTGAAGTTACCGCATCTGTTCATACACTGGCATTGTTATATTTTTATTATAATTTATATTGCACTAATCAGTCTATTTTATTCCATAATGTATATCTTCTTAATAATTGTGTATTTTCTAGGTCAAGTGGTGAATTCAGTTGGGTTTTGATAGAAAGCACATATGGCTCATATAATTTGCCTTATTAAATTCAGCAAAGTCCAAAGACAAATTACATAGACATTTCATGGGTAAACCAAAATCAGGCAAATTAAATTTTGACTTCTTAAAATATAGAAATCCTTACAATAAATTGAAATATATTGCTAGACAAAATTATTGCTCAGAAGAGTTATCAAAAAGGGACATGAGGGAAGATATGGAAATTATTAAACACAATAATCGGAAAACAGCGTGACAAGAGTGATATCTCTGAAATGTTTAAAATTAACAACGCGAATATAAAAACAGCCAAACAATAACAAATAGCTTTTGTGAGTACTTTTCGGAAACTGGAAATAGGTATGCATCAAACATTCTCATACCTGATGAATCATTCTGCTACTGCCTCAAAGCAAGATCTAACACCAATTCTTTCTTTATAGCGTGGATGAACGTTAAGTTAGTGATGAACGGAAACGTATCAGGATTAGCTGTTAGGTTTGAGTAAATCATAGTATTTACTCAGGTTTGAGACGATATTTCGTTCTAATCCAGTAATAATCCATTGTGCAGTATTGCTACTTTATTTTTTGGCCAAAACACTTCAGTGCTTCCATATGGAGTTGGTGTACATTGTCTCACGTGGTCAACAAACTGTAATGTTTGTTAACACCCTGAGAGCCTATAACATGCCTAACATTTCACTCAGGTTAGAGAACAACTTGTGACGCCAGACCAGTCGCACGTTCATATAGGTAGGATTTGTTTAGTGATTCGAACCCAGAGTATAGCTGAGGTCAGCATCTGTGGTGTCGAAATGTTATATATATATATATATATATATATATATGTTTTTTTGAACCACAGAAAATTAGCTGGAATATAAACTGTGGTGTGTCTGGGCTACTCATTTGCCTATGTGTCCTAGGTAATTCGCTTTTCGTACGCGACAAATATGTCACGCCCACAGGAAAGCGGCTACGTACAAAAGCGGAAGCAAGTAAAAACAAACGATTTGCCACCACAGCTCGCAGTAAATAATACGTGCGTGTGGTTCAAGGGAAAAGTTTGGGGTTACGTGTTACATGCTGAAGGAGTTTGTAATGTAATTAGCTCGATAAATCATTTAGTATACTTAATCTGAAAGAGGATCTTTTGGGATGACAATGTCCTCAACTGATGAGCTGTAAAATTCAGTTCATACCAGTTAACTATGAAATATGTCCTACAGATGCTCATTCTGTTACAATGTCAGGTTGAGTGATACATTTTAGTAAAATTGTCACCATCCTTTATACCTTGATACCAGATCTACGGAGTAGTGTTGACATAGTCTGTTAAAAACTCCGATCAAGTCATGTTTTCTATGTAAGATATTTCTTATTAAATCGATCACGGCAGATTGTAACGCTCTTTAATCCAATGTTTGTCTAATCGAGACTTGGAATGTATTTAATGTAGGATTATCTACTATGTGTGCTGGTAACCCGTTCCAATCATTTGTCACTCTCTGACTGAATACATTTTGCCTCAAACGTGATCTTGAGCGGCGCCTCATTAGCTTCAGGCTATGCGTGTTTGGTATGTCAGCCAGTGAAAAGAACTGGTTAGATTTCATCCTATCTATACCTTTCAGGATTTTATACACTTGAAGCATGTCGCCTTGTCTCCGCGTTGGACAGATGCATATGGAATTTCAGATCCCGGTAAATGGTGACACCTAAGTCCTTCTCCTCTTTTATTGCTTCCAGTGAGGTATTTCTCATACAGTTTGTTGAGCCTAGTTAGAGAACATTGCATTTGGCCTCATTAAATCCCATCTGCCATTTCTGGGACCAGTCCACTAACCGATTTAGATTAACCTGGAGTTGTAGAAGGGCAGTTGTAAGGCGACCTTATACCCTGGAAGAGCTTGGTGTCATCTGCAAATATATTTGCAGTACATTTGACATCATCAGATAGGTGATTAATAAAAATAACGAACAGAATTGGTCCAAGTACGTTGCCTTGTGGTATGCCGCTGAGGAGTCCTGCCCAAGTAGATAACTTGGCATTCGTCACTATACACGCTGCCGTCTGCATGAGAGGAAGTTCTCAATCCGGGTGAGGAGACCGCCTTTTATGCCATATGCCTCAAGTTTATTAATTAATCTCCTACAAGGAACGGTGTTGGGCATCACAGAATAGATCGCCATTCATCATATGGTTGACTAGCTTATCTCTAATTATAGATTCCATAATTTTACCAATAACTGATGGTAGGCTTACTGGTCTATAATTTTATCCTTTCTTGTGGATCGGTGTTATGTGGGCATCATTCCATGCTTCTGGTAGTGTACCTTCTATGATAGACTTACTGAATATTATTTGCAAAGGTACCTTTATTGCACTGGAATGTTCCTTTAGTACCCGTGGATGGAATCCGTCTGGGCCTGCTGACTTGGAAATATTCAACTTGTTTAGTTTCTTCTCAATCAGATCAGGAGTGATTATTACACCTGAGTGTTACACATTCCTGTCGCTTAGTCATAATAGGCATGGTGTCTGTGTCTATCCCTGATGGACACAGTAGTGAAGTACTTACTTATGATTTCTGCCTTTTCATGATAATTATTAGTTACGCTGGTATCTTCCTTCTGTATTATGTCACCAAGGCCCGTTTTGTTCTTTAGCTTTGACTTGCATTATCTTCAAAAATATTTTGGTTGTTCTTCTGACTGCCTGATTCAGTTCAAAATCTCTACACAAGTTTCTTGTTAGGGTAGTGAATTTATTTTTCTTAGTAGTTGCACGGATATAGTCCATACGATACCCAGTAAGCCGACATCGTTTCCATGCTTGCAGCTTCTTATTATGCTTTAATTGCTATGGGTTCCCTGGTCATCCAGACTTTTCTTCTTTAGATAGATAGATTTATTTCCATACATAGATACATAAACAATACAGTTATATTTACAAAGGAAATGGAGGGAGTAGCATAACCTACACATATTGTTTACCTGCTACCCCTATGAATAAACGTATAATAATATATATACATACACACACACACATATATATATACATGACATGAAAGAGCAGTAAAACAGGAGCAAGTGAGAAAACGTAGACACACACACACACACACACACACAAGGACCACCCATCGTGGTGAAATATAAAAACAAAAGGAACAAGAAACACGACCGATTTGTATAATTAAAATTATTTATGACAGACGTTACAGTATGGGTTGCTGCAGTTGACTATGGCAGCGTAACTATCTAGACACATAGTTTTTATATATCGTCTAAACGAGTTATATGTTGTTCGGATACCATTCATTCCACAACAGGGGAAACTGAAATAGTGGCAATTTATCAATAAATTTGCATTTAGATTTTGTAACTTGGAACATATTGACCTGTCTAGTTTCATGTACAACATTTATATCGGGAGAGCAGAGTTTATTTACATGTGTGTTATGAGTAATGTCGTTCATATATATATATATATATATATATATATAAAATAAAAGAGGACCAATAAGACGACAAATTTGATTCAATTTCAACGAATTGGGTTCTACTTGATAGATAACATTCTATCCACTTAGTCGCTAAACCACGTATACCATATACATTGAATTTATGCAGCAAAGTATTGGAATTAATCGTGTCGAATGCTTTACTTAAGTCACAGAATGTCGCCAAAGTTAATTCGGTCGGGTTTGCATTACTTGCATCTGCGCAATGGTTTAATGAATGAATGAATAACGGGGTGAATAGTCGAATGCTTAGCCCTGAAACCGTACCGGTGTTGATCAAGTATGTTATTAGTATTTAGGAAAATCATTATTTTGTTAAACATTAGCCTCTCACGTATTTGGGAATAAGACGACAACAGACTAATAGGTCTATAATTATTCATTTGACATGGATCAGCTGTTTTATAGATCGGTATAACTTTGGCACGTTTCAGTCATTTGGGAAAATCCCTGTTTGGAAAGTTAGCTTAGCAATATTAGTAAATGGGACAGTGATTAGATCTATTGTCATTTTTAGTAATTTAGTGGAGATACCATCCTCGCCATAAATAGGTATGGCTTTAGGTTTGCGGGTAATATCAAGAATATCAGCGGGAATAACTAGACTAAGAAATATCGATTGAACATTATGATTTGGTAAGTATGTATCAAAGTTAAGAACTTATGAAGGAACGTTATGACTCATAGGCTGGCCGATATATGTAAAGAATTCATTAAACACAGCAGCTAGTCCTGATTTATTACTCACAGTTTTATTATCAATGCTAAATGTTTGAGGAATTTCTCTGATATTGTTATCACTTCATATAGGTTTATTTAGTATTTTCCACGTTTGTTTTGTTTCCTGGAGTTCAGTTTTAAAGTAGCCTTAGTAAACCTACGTTATTTTAGCTATACGTTCTAACTTTTTGAATATTTTATCATGTTTTGTAATTCCTTATATTTGTTTCGGTGGGTTTAATTAATTTCTTATTTTAGTATGAATTTGGTCATTTAGCATTGAGGAGAAAAACGTCAATGCATCTTCTGCTGTTAAAGTATTTATATCAGTTTCCCAATCCATTTCCAGGAAATTCTGATTAATCTTTTGTAATCGCCTTTATTGTATCGGAAACGAGGTTCCGTCTTTTTTCTGGTTCTTTGAACTTACCTGTAGATTGCATCTGACAATTACATGGTCACTCAAAACCAATGCTGCATGGTGCTCCACATTGCTGATCATGGTTGTCTTCACTTGTGATGAGGAGGTCAAGTATATGTGGTTTCTGCCCATGTTTAACTTTAGTAGGGGTATCTATGTGCTGTATCAAATATGCATCTCTCACAGCATCCAGGAATAATTGACTATGGTGGTACATACCTTTCTCAGTGGTCTTCGTGTTCCAATCAATTTCTGGGTGATTAAAGTCTCCCATAACTATTACTTGGGATGGACCTCTGCTATTTGAGTCAGCTAATGGCTTATGCAATTTGTTATCATTTGCTGGTGAACTAGTATGACTCCTGTATATACAGCCCAGCAGGATTTTAGTACTCTTGCTTAAGTTTAATTGGATCCATATACATTCCTTAAAACAGTGTCTATTCAAGGTGAGGTGTTTAGCAATATACACTGCTACACCTCATGGCTACTTCTTTCTCTTATACTTTGCAAGAATTTTAGCTAGCACTTGCCAATAGTCTGTCCGTCTTGAACATATACACACTATTGTTAACCTGATTAAAACACTATACTACACAGAATGTAGATATATTATAATAAAGAAATCCATGAAATATGTTCATGTACTTTGAAATTAATTATTCCAATAGCAAGCGACTGATCCCAAATATAATTAGATATCTACCAATTCATATATTATAACATCCTGTAAAACAAAATCAAACCTACACTACTCTGCAAATAAGCTGTTTGTCAAGACATTCAAATCATCAATTGATATCATTGAGCAGGTGATCCAGTACTAACTCCAATCAGTAATCTCTTAATAATGGCTGCTAGCGCATAACTGACTAAATAAATATAATGTCAGAACTAATTAAGACAAATGTAGGTAATTGTACTATATTAGATATGATTTATAAGTTAATATTAAAAATATCATTGTCAGATAACTTACCAATTCAGTTTGTTGTCTTTTAACTCAATACATGAAGCAACTTGCAGAAGTATATGGATCTCGTAAGGCATTGCTGTCAATATAAAACTGATTTGATTGACAACCAAACAAAATCTGATGTTTAAGTAATAAGTAAGATTCCAATGTCACAAGACCTAAGAGTTACAAAATTAAGTAAGATATTGCCATAAATAAAGTGGAGCCACCTGGTGAATATAACATTTTTTATTCTTATTTACTGGTGGAAAACCAAGTTCAAATTCTGTCACAGAACTGCGAACAGAATTGAAATGAAGTATTTTTACTATTTGAGTGATTTTTGTTTAGTTGAAGCAGCTGGTAACAATCTGAGAAATATGACAAAAAAGAAATAAGACGATCAGATGAAACATCATAGAGACAATTAAGGCTAACAGTGAGATTCAAACCCTGATGTTGAGATTTGTGCTGCAATTTACTACTAATTGTTCTATGAGAGCTACCCTCCTGTCTGTAATTGATGACGAGTAAATTTTGACAACCAAGAACATTACAGGATCATAACTAAGGAGAGTCATCTAATTAGAGGATCTTAGCTATGGATAAGATTTGGAACAGTTGGATGATGTTAACCTTCAACTACTCGGGACATCCTGTGAAATAATATAATGCCAATATTTTAAAAGCTATATTGGATATAAGAAGGCAGTGTTATATTATTTCCCTGACTGACATTGGCAATATTTTTTTTCAAAAAATATCTGTTATACTTCAGCCATCAGAGATGTCTTGCACAAATAAATTGTAGTAGTATATATAATCTTATTAACAAGAATATCAATTTCAAATGAAAAAAAGCTTTTATGGATGCTGTTTGATTAGACCAATGGAATTTAGTATATGCATGCATTTTTCTCACTGCACTTCTAGTTCTAATATTAAGATGAAATATGTTTTATTCATATTTAATTTCACAGAACACAATATAAAAACCCGTGACTCCACCCCCCCCCCTTCATAAACAATAAGAGTCTATCATAATATTTTATATTTATTATATTCAAAATCAGAAAACTAGATGTAGTAAATAGTAATCAAACAATAACATAGATGTTCTATCAAACCTTTAACACCAAGTTATCAATTAATAATATAGCACATGTTTATTAGTTAAAACAACCCAGTGACTTAACAAGCTGATCTTGTTAATATTTGATTCACTCTGGTATATGTTCAATACTCAAACTAATAAATTACCATAACATCAACTTTGATGATCAAGTACAATGCCACCAGTACACTAATAATTGCCTTAAAAATATAATAAAATCTGTGCTGTATTCATGCACAAGATAAGAAAATACTGCCTATGACTAGTGTCTGACTAGATATAAAAATAATATACCTACAATAAATTAACATATCATTGACAAGATAACTGTAAATGCACAATTATACATCCGTTTGATTTTAACAGATATAAATTAAATAATAAAACAAAAAATACATTAATTAAGAGCATTATGACTTATTTCTCAACTAAGAACCCTGTAGATGGCATGAAGGAGAAACAATTATGTTTTTACATGCATGCACACCAGGGCCAGAATTTTTTTTTTCAATTCAGTTGCCCCATGGCAAGTAGATTGGAAATGCACTTGCCCAACAAATTTCTACCTGATCCAAAATTATCATTTATTTTTAAATCTGCTATATTTCACCTGGCTACATATAAATATACCCGTAGCCATTTTCACTCTTACTATATAAATAAAATTTCAAATTACCAACAATGTGTAGCCAGTAAACTGCAATGAATACAGCTTTTAATCAGCAACATGATTTAAACAGTTGGTGTATTGTCTTAAGTTGAGATTCCATATATTATGCGAATCCGAAGGAGACAAAAAATTGAAAACATGTAAAAGTATCATGATTCCATATGTGCGACTGCATATGCGATTTAACGGATCGCTCCATGTAGCTTCTGGATTCAACCATCCAATTCGAGTGTCCTGCAAGGCTTTCCCAAGAAAAATAGGTCAGAAGATGGATACCACAATGTCACACATGCTACCATAATGTCACATTATGCATATATGGAATCTCGGTTTTAAGCCGAGATTCCACATGTGCTATGCAAATCCGACAAAAAATGGAAAACATGTAAATGCACGAGCATGATTTTATATGTGTGACTACGTATGTGACAAAACTAACGGTTGAATCTAGAATTTTAAGATCTGGTCATAAAAATCTGGATTCAACCGTCTGATTCGAGTGTCCAGGCAGACTTTCCCAAGAAAAATAGGTAAGGTGAGAGGAATGTCTGAAACACATGGATACCGTAATGTCGCATACCCATTCAGATTTGCATGCCATTTATATGGAATATCGGTTTTAGGCATAGCTGGCACTCAAAGCCAGTTTTGCATCGTGGATTAGAAGTATAGGTATGCAGCAGGAAAAAATATTTTTTTTAACTGGCTTGCTCATCAGACATGCTAACAGACATATTTGATGAATTTTCATCTCAAAAAGGCACCTGCCTGAACAGGTAAGTGATTGGCAATCAACACTAGCCTGGCATGAACAAAATACTTGTCCCGATTTTTCAGGCCCTGATGCACACACACACACTGCTCAAAAGCAAATTTGTTCTCTACATCAGCATTTTTAAAGTTAAATGTAATACCGGTAGCTGCACAAACTTCTGTCAGCATGTGATCAAAGAAATACAATAATAACTAGGTACATATAAAATATTTCTAGATAATAACAACAAAAGAAAAGATGCTCTAAAAAGACATCATTACAATGATGACATTTATACACAAGAGACAATCATTTCAGTCACATACAAGTGAAAGGAAACCAAAAACCTTTTTATTACGATGATTTTTGATACGATGCTGTAGAATGCTGACATTGGAGTAACAATAATTATTGCACCAACACTAGTAAACCTATAAGAAATGATGCCAATAAAGTAAGCAGCAGTGAAGGTTTTTGGTGATATGACTGGCTAAAAACTGTTGGATCAAATTTAAAGCAGTTCGTTGTTCCTCCAACCACTTCAAATCGTTGTCCAAGACAAAACTCTGTACCACTCTCATATCTCTGACCTATAAAAAATAATACAAAATATGTAGTCAAATCAGATAGGTCTTTTTTATCATTAAACAAAATCTTCTGAAAATGCTACCCACCAAAATAACAGCATATGATAATAAATATCTCCAAGCCTCAACTCTCAGTCTGTGATTAATAAAATGTTGCCAAAATCTTTCAGTGCGAGAAATCTTTTGGTAATTTTTGTTGTTTAAAGAGTACCTCCAGTGCTTCCCAAGACTATTATTAATGTATTTTTTGTGTGATAAATGTTCAGATTATGATATTTATTATCTCAATGAAATGTCTTCATCCTCCATAGTAGGTGCAAAATTTGATTAGATTTATTAACAGTTACTGTTCTAGGCTCTGTGAATGACTGCCAGGATGTTACGTCACCAAGTTTTAAAACCCAGCGATCATGGAAGCTGTCTGCTTGAATAGTGTCCAGGCGTAACATGTTAACCTCAGTGTATAGGTTTGCTTATTATTGGATATTATAAATCTGAGAGAGTAGACTATCCAAATATTAATCAGTGGCAGTGAGCTCAGTTCAATGGTGAAATTGTTAATAACCTCCCTGATGTACAAGCAAAATTTCGGATGAAATATGGTGTCAGTGTGTCAAACAGAAAATGGATTACGAATGCTACTGTTGTAAAGAACGTGAACCGTTGACTAAAAAGTTGATGATATTGAATGCTTTACAAACAAATATTACATAGATTAATCTGTAGCCCATCATCCATCACTAAAAATGTCATTTATTGTTGCCATGATTAAGAAACATGTGCACGGCCCAGCTCCATAACAACTAATAAACAGGTAGGTAAGCAGCCCTTTATAGACTTTTTTTGTTGTGGTACACTGATATAAACTTTGTTAATTTTATCAACTTCATAGCACATGCTTTAAGTGGTCTTTGCAAAGGAATGGATTGCTAGCAACTGGAAATGTTTTAAGCATGTATCTGTTGTGCAATATCTTTTGTTTTATTATTGGTGCAACCCCAAGCTTTGGATTCTGCCACACTAGATTGTTTAGTGTGTCATTGCTAAGTACATTTACACACAATTCATCTCCCACTCCTGACCGCTGCCACAAAGATGAAGATTCTTGAAGATTTTCAAACCTTTTTTACATGAGACAGCATTTGTAATATTAACATTAAGATAAGACCCTGACTCAGCTTTAAACTCCCTCTCAAAATGCACATACACTAATATAGACATATTAATTAGAGGTTTAACATTTCAATGTTGGGAATGCAAAGAACACAACAAAATTACCTATGGCTGTGCCATTGTATTCAGCAGCCCAACAGTGTTCATAAACTGTATTACAGTAATCCTCACAAATGAAAGCTTTTCTGAAAATAAAAGGTTTTCTGGTTTATTAAGAAAAGTGACAGAAAAAACCCCGAATCCACAAATTAACCATCTTGATGCCTGTCATACCATGAATATTAATGTCTTGACAGAATGCTATGAAAAAAAAAATGCCAAAAGGTTAAAAGCAACAAGTCATTGATTTTGTAACTTCTACTAAAATAAATGCATTATCATGAACTTGGCACATGAAAGCAGACTATTGCATAGTTTACTCTGTACACCTTTAAATGTTTTGTTATGAAGCAGGCTTTCTACAGCAATATAATGATCACAATAAACAAATCATTTAACTGGAAATCAGTTAGTTTAAATGACAATAACATAATTGATGGGACATTTGTGCTGTCATTATCTATATTTGTATTCAGAGCAGAATAATTGTGAATACATTAACTGGAAATTTGTATCACCTGTTGTACCAGATGTACTGTTCTGGACTACAGAAGTAACACATGAGGTAGTTTATTCGGTCAGAGCACTCCTTTGATGCACCATAAAGCGGATACATTTCTCCAAATACTGAGGTGACCTCAGTGCGCTTACAACAGGCATTACTTGCATACCAAGAACAGTTTATCAGGCTACTTTCTGGGGAAGAAACACGATCAGCTCCTGGAATGAAGAAACATTTTTATTATAATGTATACTATTAATTGGATAGATCATTAGATGGTCTTTATTGTAAGTACGCAGAAGATTCAGCAAGTATTTTTGGTGATACATTAGGGTAACCATTAAAAGTTGTAATGGTTATTTTTATTCTACTTATAATTATGTAAATTATTTGTCTATAATATAAGTATTATTACTTGAATTAATACCATACAAAGTCACAATGAAAAAAACTCATGGCACAGAAAAGCTTTTCGTTTTCAGTCATGAGTACCTTGCCACTACCTCAATACCTGTGACATAAATTGTTAATCCAGAATAATTCTTGTTCTGAAAATGTACACAAGATAAATATTTTATATCAATATATTAACATTTGTAAACCTGCCGTTTACATGTATTATTATATTAAATGATCACATAGCTGCCAACATTTGAAAATTGGAAACAGTAATCATTTTCACATCAAATGCAACCTACGGCTCACATGACACAATTGGCCATACTTCATAAAATCATGTAATTTATCATATTTATTGATACCAAAACAATTTAACAACATAGGTAGTCTTTTGTGCAAGGTTCAACTGCTTGTTTCATTTAATCAGATTTTCCCCACATTTAATTTTAATAACAATTAAGTCATCACAAGTCTGCACTTTCAATAGATGATTACTCTACATATTCTACACTATACTAAAATCTTCAGAGGATTACTGTATTATTTATCAGTTGATTCAGTTAAAAAATCAAATCACATTGTATATAATAGGTAGTAAGCATCCTTTGCCTTTAAGCCAGGAAAGTATTGGAATATTTCTGCTGAGAACATGTTGTGCCTTTGGTATTGATAATTGAAGCATACTTTGTGCATAGTCACTGCCAAGCTACTGAGAGTTTTGGTGGATGTGCTGTGGCAGAAAGCTGTACTGCCCTGCTGTGAAACAAGATCAAAATGTCCACCATCACAAAGATATCAAAATGTGGCTGTTCAGTACCATTCTTTATCTGTTTCATTGATACAAGCCACATAAATTACCTTATTCTATTAAAAAATAATTACAATTAAGCTAGGTCATCATGAATTGATCACAACAAACATATATTTCCATGTATTATCAATGACATGTACAGATTCTACTAGGAATTTAGAAGGAAAAGAACAGCAGCAAGGACATGTAGGCCAATCACTGGTATTTTGGTTAAGTTCCTAAAATCCCACATTATCACCCATTTAAAAAGTTACATAAATAAACATATCTAACAGTTACTGGCTATAGCTTCATGTTGTCTGTGTCATTGGATCCATCAGTGACTACAGTGAATGATTGGTTTTTGTATCTAACTGGCAATGTAATTTGACAAGAACATCTGTTCATCCGCAACCACTGCCATATTTTTTTGTTATCTGTGTATCAAGAAACATTGTACAAAAGAGAGGATCTCTTGCAGAGGTAAAACACATAACCCCCACAAAATTCTAGGCCCTCCCAGAAAAAATGCACCATTCCTATTCGCAAAGACTTTCAAGTCATGCGGTATAGAGTAACTGCTGTGTGATGAGTACCATAGAGGCTGTGCTGAACAAGCGACCACCTGGGGATACTCCCCGAAATACAAGCAAGCAAGCCGTGTGATACAGTGTGTAGCTAAGACAGTGACAGAAGTTATTATGGGAAAAGACAGATTCATCATAATTTTCAGAGTACAGGCATAATGGCGTAATGAAGAACAGAAACTCATAATAATTCTGCAGAAATCGTAATGGTTGGCAGCTCTGTTGTCAGTTTCTTTATTATTTTAAAGCAACAGCTAAGTACACAGCAGCTGAATTAAGAGCAAAACATAATAAATTCATACCTTCATTTTGGACATATTGAACTCTCACAAACAATATATATATATATATATATATATATATATATATATGATAATACACAATTCTTACTTTTAATCCACATCTAATCAATTCTTATTAGGCCTTTAACACAATAACTACTACTGGCATTACTTTGCTGGGACTCAGTCTCCAACAGGAAGACATAACCAAGCATTAACGATGTGGAGGTAGATACCAACTGCATAAGTCATATCAAAATGCCTAAACAATATCAGCAAAAACATAATTGTACCATACATTATGATACACCATATAAGATGCTGTTACATCTGAGAAAACAGCATCAACCGTAGTAAAATCATCAAGTAGTTGCCAATGGTACAAAGTAACTGCTGGCACTAGTCCTACAGGGGAACCCATTGAGGTAGTGTATTGAGGTCATTACTTGTCATCTGCTTCATAAATTAAATGCAACATTTTCAATAGGGAATAGAGTAGACGACCCCTTACAAAAAGTAGACAGCAGCTCACCTGTGGTGGCCTGTAAAAATAATGCAACTCCAGTGCCACAGCGTTGCTGGAGGGAGGTATGGATGTGGGGGGGGGAGATGGAGTAGTGGTAGTCACACTAACACAGTAGTGGCCCATCTCCATTGGAAGGGGTGGTTAGGACTGAACAGTGATTGAGTCAACCATGTTCAGGTAATAAAAAATGAAGCATTTTTACAAGCCCCCCCCCCACAAAAAATAAATAAGACCAGTTATCACATATAGTAACATACAAAGATCCCAGGTAAAATTGTAGACAACATAACCCAAAAAGGATCTGGATGTGTCTGTCGACCCCAAATTAACATTGAGCAAACATTGTGAAAAGAAAGTCAATATAGCTAACAAGCTCCTATAGGTCTGATCAGGAGATTATATGTACATCTTCACAATCCAAAAATTGAAGATTCTGTGCACCTAATCATTAGATCACAACTTGAATAAGGTAACACAGTCTGGTGTCCGGACTTCAGAAAGGATAGTTAGCGGCAGGGGAACACCCAATATTGAAAAAACTAAACTAGCCCTTACATTGAAGGTCCTGTCATATAAGCTGAGATATTTGCTGGTTTAGAGCTGCCGAGACTTTAGACAAACTAGAGGCGAGATGATAGAGACGTACTAGCACATGTCTCGAATGTATGCAGTAGATGCTCAGTATATTAAGCCTGATAACTAGGGGGTCACAGTTACAAGTTAGGGAAAGAAAAGTCCATAAAGAATATTAGACAGTAATATTTCAGTAACAAACTCCAGGAATATAGATCTACTACCGGCCAAAGTGGTTAGTGCATCATCACTAAATGTTTTAAAATCCAGACTGGACAGATAGTCTACTAGCGACATTATAGATGTAGTTGATGTCTATAATCTGAATAAATCTTAGACAAGACTCAACCTGATTGATCTACACCCTGTTACACATTTACAGGCTCTGTAACAGTAAAACTGTAAGGAGTGTTGCCTAACCAAACACGGATACGTATAGCCTATACGTATAGCCTATACGTATAGGTGAGTGAGTGTGATGGATAAATAGATACATTTACTGATTTAGTTGTCTGTAGAGTTTATTATAATAAGATAAGTAAAGATATGTAAATAAGCACTTAAAGCCCTCCAAAAATAATCAGACTAGACCTAGTCAGTAGTTGACGATATTTCTGATTTGTTGACGCTGATTAGAGTAGATCTAGATCTCTAAATCCTGCCATACTTGATCGATACTAGTCAGTAGGCTAATTTCTAACAGGTAGATCTAAATCTCTTTAATAAATTCCATAAAACACATCGTTGAAGCTAGACCAGTTACAAGGTGAGGAAATGGAGATAGATCTATTAGAGTTACCTTTCTCACTCTTAGATTTAGTTAGTTTGTATTTTTATCAGACAGAATCATAAATCTAGAAATAGAATAGATCTAGATCCTAAGGCTAAGTACTAAAGAATAAGATCGATTTTGTTCCTTACCAAAATAGGCGCAAGGCATCCCTGCCTCAACAATGGCAATGTCACATTTTGAAAGACGTAATACACTGAAAACTGAAACTGCAGTCAACACTATCAACTGGTGAGTTTCTGTCATCTGTGAACTGTATTTTTCAAATAAACAATTTCTCGAACCTAAAGTCAATAATTCCTATCGTTCTTGAACTGGAGCACAACATCGGCATCACTATTTATCATAAAGAACAACTTAAAAAAATTTTTCTATGGCCCTTACACAGGATTAAACCAAAATACTTTACATACAATGTTAAGTTTCATAAATGCCAAAACAGTAGATTTATACGTAAAATCAGACTTTTATAGGTAAATCGGAATATTATAATAATTACTATGGAAACTGAAAAGAAAACACTCCTTAGACCATAACAATCAAGTTTTATTTTTACCAACCAATATATACCGCCAGATGAAGTACAAAATGTCCATCTTCCATATAAAACAGACAATCTTAAATTATTGGATTTTACAAAAACTAATGCACTAAATAAAACATGATAATAAAGTGTGTCAATGCAGATCTAGCAAAAAAATTATATGAAAAAATACACATGCTAAATACTTGTAAAAACAGACATAGCATGGCTCATCCATGTTGATTTTGCACGAAAGAAGAGCTTGCAGAGTGTTATTGCTAAGCTGTGAGTCATGAGTCAGCTGGCAGTCAACTCAGCGACGAGTGCATCATGATGTTCATTTGCTACGAGGCCAAAGCGAATAGTCAATTCACGAACAGATGATGGGCTCCAGGACTCCCAAAACACAGGGTTGGGATTGAGTGCATGTAGATCCCTCAACACATCATCGTGGAATGACAAGAACTTGATAGAACTTTATAAGCTTGTTGACAATTGCAACGTAGAACATGCGCATACAGTCAAAGATGAATGTCGAAGTGGCCTCCTCCAAATCATCTTGATCGTTTTCCAGCATGGAGCAGCTGTAGGTAACAATAGTAATGCTGTTGTAGGTGAGGATAGTGGTGATGTTAATGAGTAGGGATGTCGCTCTGGTGTGGACACGTATAAGGTGAAAATGGAGAAACAGAGATACAGGCGTGAATGTCGCAAACATGTAGGAGAATGGTGCACAAAATCATTGCAATGGTCACAGTTTGTATTTTGCACGCTGTGTGACAAGTGCTTATCAATAAGTTCTGGTGGGCTTAAAGACTTTTAAACGACATTCCAAATCTACAATTCATAGGAACAATACCAAAGTGAGAAGTTCACGCAATCCCTTCACATTTTTCGCCAACTCCCTTAGATAATAAAGTGTCAAAAGCTGAAATTCTGTGGTCTGTGTTCAGTGTAGAACACCAGCCGTCCTGACCATGCAAAAATTGTCTTGATTCCAAGATTGCAGCCAAATTGGCATGTGGCCGAACTAAAAAGAAGGAAATGATATGCAATGTGATTGCGGACGAGCTAAAGAGTGAGACTATCTCTGCAATGAAATATGCAAATTTTCCCTGCTGACTGACGACACAACTGACATTACTAACAAACAGCAATGTTGTTTGCTGGTCAGATATTTTGACAGCGCAGCTGATTTTCTGAAAGGAAGTTTCTACAAAGTCTCATATTTGACTAAGGCAACCAGTGAATCAATGTTTACTGCAATAACCAATGCACTAGCAAATGGTTACATCCCCAGAGAAAACGTGATTGCTCTGGTCACAGATGATGCAGGGACTATGTTGGGGAAGGTGTCAGGGTTGTATGTAAGACTAAGTGAACTACAGGGGTCACTGTGCTCTGTCTGATGTATCTGTCACCTTGCTCATCTTGTTGCCGAGAAAGCCACTGATGTCTTCCCAACTCATGTTCAGACACTGCCTGTTGAAATTTTCTATTATTTTAAAAAGTCGTATCAGCGCTCTGCGAAATTGAAAGAAATACAAATCTTTTGTGAAACAGTTGAACACAAGTTGTTGAAACCATCAGGCACCAGGTGGCTTGCTATGCGCCAGATAAGTGGCAGGTTGTGTGAAGATTGGGATGCCCTGAAAGCCTACTTTAATTCTGAGCCAACGGACTGGGTGTATGCAAACGATGTTAAGAGGAGAAGGCTAAACAAATTGCGGAGAGATAAAGTGCATACCAAGATCTTGGACGATGATCACCATTTAAGTTACATGTTCTGCAGAGATACCCTGCCTATGTTCACAAGATTTAACCAGTTCTTCCAAACGTCTGGCTTATAGATGAGGAAAGATTACTGAAACTGCTTAAAGACTTGATTAGTTGTTTTGTGACACGTGAACGGACTATGACATACAGAGACATTGTCGACATTAATATTTTGGATGCTGGCGACCTACTGGAGATTGACGACATGACGTATGGAGATGCAGATATGTTAATTTGATAGGACAGCTGACTGAGAAGGGAAATGAAGATGTCTTCCAATTCTATCAGACTGCTGTGATCGAGCTGAAGCAGTTGCCGTTCAAAGAGCGTATTGTTTAAAGCCTGCGTGCTTTGTAACCCATTAAAGGAGGGCACAAATTGTTGTCAACTATTTACTACATTGGTAGAGAGCTTTCCGGGTGTGTTACAGGACAATGGAAGGCGCAATTTATACGAGGAACTGCGCAGGTACGAGACATGGAAGCCCCCACATCAGGTAGAACCCTATTCAAATCACGATGAAGAGTCCGGAGTTAAGACATCCACGAAAGTGACTGTTGACCAATATTGGCACAAAGTTTCACAATTAATGCTAGATGGTGAACCAGAATTTCCTCTTCTGTCAAAACTGTGTGTAGCGATGTTAAGCATTCCTTATTGCAATGCAGAATCAGAACAGATAATTTTACGGCTTTCTCTCTGGCTAAGAACAAATTCCGTTCTCGAATGACTGGTGATACATTAAATGGTGTTTTAACAGTGAGCTTCAACCTGAGAAACAAAACTTTTTACGCGTTTGTGGCACTTCCACCAATGCTTGTCGAAGCCACACACTCTAGACAGATGAAGTACAAAGAGTGTGACTCGGATTTTGAAGCTGAAAAGTAAACCTGTATAAGACATAGCATGATGAATGAATTTTGATATTGTTTTGAAATAACTTGGCAGTTACTGTATTGTATGTACAACATAGATATTTAGATTTTTGTTTTGAAATAAGCTTTTGATCTTATTTCGGAATCATTTGGAAATAACTTTGCTGCATTATGATTAAATTGAATCCAACTGTTTAGTGATGTCAACTCTAGTTGCTGTAAGTAACAATGTGTGAAAGGAGTTATTATATTTTTGATTTTGTTAGGGAATAAGTGGTAATTAAGTTTGATTCCTGCTCTGTCGTATGCGTGCAAACTGAAATATGATTTCTTCCATAATATTTTAGTTCTGTTTATCAGTTTTCAATATGTTTTCTAGTCTTAGGCCAAATTTGTTGCCTGCTTGGTACTTGTGTAAGTACTACATGTTTGTTTGTTACAAGTTTTTTAGACCATAGGCTATGGAAATTCTGATGTTGCTCTATTATTTGTTAGAAGATATGAACTAGTCAGAGCCAAAATGAGTATTACCGGTATGTACATGTGTATTAGTATTTTATAAATGTAGTTGATATTATTCAAGTGGTTCATATAATTAATAAAGTTATGTTAATAATGTTCAAATCTAGTTTAGTTGATCTATTTATAATATGTAGTTTAAACTGGATTAATCATCCAATCATCAAACCATTCACTGACATATATACATGCATAGATGGTATATAAAGAAATATAGGTCAATCAATGCAAATACAGACTTCTCTCAGAAAATACAGATTTAACACACCACGAATACAGGTCAATATGGAATTAAATGGAGTTTATTTGGAAAGTCATGATACCACAGAAAAGGTTCATTATATTACTAGTCTAATAATAATCAACAAAATGTCAATGAAAGATTGAAACATCCCTCTCTTACAATGAAATATTTTTACACTGAACAATAGGTTGAATAACTTCTTTGAGTTACAACAGGTTTATTTATGCAAGTTCATTACTAAAAATAAAACCATATTAAAATATAAGAATAACTGACCTGGAAGATTTGGCACTGCCTGTATAGTGCTACTTCTACTTTCTTCTACACAGTCTGCAAAACGCAATGTGCACCAATGAAATAAATAAGATGACTCCATCTTTATTGCAAGCATACATTTATATTTGAAGTGAAAATATATATTAAAAATGAATATATTCATGAAACAACTAAATAATGTATATTTGCATCTGTACTATCTTGATATCTTAGTAATATAATTTCAGCAGACTAAACGATAATAATTTGCCATACATGTACAAGTATCCTTGTCATAAGTTTTAAAAATGAATCATTCGTATCTGATAGGAATATGATAACTATCATACCATCACTGTCAGAGCACGATTCTTCTTCAAATTATGCAATGCAAGCACAAGCATATATTATGAATATCATTTAATATGAATCGACTTATTTAACTTTCTCACAGTAAGCTCTAAATCAATGGAAATATGTGTTATTAAACATAGTAACAGACTAATATCTTAAGGTACAAAAGTTACGTTAATTATTCTGCAAGGAAATAAATAATATCTGGTTTCACTCGCTTTTTGGTAAGTAATTGGAATCCTCGCTATTATCATCCACAAAGGAAGAAACTGTATCCATATTCCCTTAGTAAACTGTGGTCTCATCAGTGAAATTAGTGCAGTAGTCCAACATCAGCACGTTTAGGGCATGGTAAATATCATTAATCTACTTTTTATTATACTTACTTTAAACATAATCAGCAATGGATATAAGTATACAAGACTGATGCATTTCGGCATTTGTGCAAAAGTGAAAACAACGTAATAGTTATCAGCCTGACTAGAAAGACATGTTACCATATCTGAAGTAGAACAAATAGAATTGTGATATCTTTTTCTCTCGCTTTTCTCTTTTTTGAAATTCGCTCCCCAACATTTTCCAAATGAATATTTTCTGCTTTGAAGTGTTCCGCTACAAATACATCAACACCTTTGAGACAGGTTTTCCAAGAAAGAATTCCAATATAAACTCAAAAATAACAATGTCAATTTTAAATGACAAATCTACTGCATTTAAAACTGACATTGCTATTTTTGAGTTTATATTGGAATGATTATAATAGCTTAATATAGTGTTAGTGTGCTTATTTTGTAATGAAGTCTCCAGGTTCTGACATGCTATTGGTCAATATCCGTGATCATACACATATTTATTTATGAACTAGCATCTACTGTAACAATGATGTCTTGTCACCTCACTGCTTATTTGAGAACATGCATTATTTTGAGCTCCTAATATATATTTTGTATATATGATCGGATACATATCATGCCAATGCCTTTGGAAACAAGGCGAGTATCAAAGCCATTGGGATCCAATCCTAAGCCTGATTCGCCACTCTGTTCAGGCCTTGATTCTCTACATTCTCTCTGAAGTGAAGCAATTCATATTAATCAAGCCAATTATAATACAAATGGATTTAAATTTTGGTCTACCCATAATCTTTAATCTTTAAGCTCTTATCCATTGTACCAATAAAAAGGATAACTACTTTACATGGTGTAGCCATACTTATTCTCAACTGAGACTAAGAATATGTTTTAAGATTTATAAATTATGTATTTTATTATAAAGTTCCTCTTTTTAAGTAATCAAATGGAATTGTATAGTGTATAGTAGTCATAATCTCATTGAGCATGTTTGCCTAGTATATTAGCAGATATTTCAATTGTTTTCCACGAGTCTACGCCATTCTTACCCTGTAATTTGGAGTTGAATAATAAATATTAAAATGATTCTTTGCTGAAATAGGTTCAGATAACTAGTGGTGTTTCTTCTAACAATAACACACATATTATACATATACTGTATAACATATTAAACTTAATGGCTCACAGAAACAAGAACAAAATATATACGGTATATGTAACTGTAGCTGTTATAAAATATATATTAATAGAGTAACAGTAACAGAGAACTGCTCCTTCAAAGTTGTACAAGGTGTATTATCATCATCAACTTTAATGGAGATAACATAATCGGGATATGCTAGGATGGTGTAATAATTTTCCTGACAGTTAACAGTCTCCCATGTCCTGGTATCTGATAGGTCCTCCTGGCATCTGGATTATCCGCACACAGTTAGAATGGATTATTGAGGCCTATATGCATACCTTTATTTAATGTTGCCGTACGCTTATACCCAGTAAACATTCATGGAAAGCCAACATATGTCGCTTTGGCACAAAGAAAATTTATATATATATATATATATATATATATATATATATATATAGTTCTGCCTATTTATCTATGTATCTATCTAATCTCTCTAATTCTCTCTCTCCCAAGTACAAACACACACACACACACACACACACACAGAAAGATGATGCTAAACTCATCAGGATATCTTGCACTAAAACGTAATTATCTAAATTGTTCCATTATAGCTGTAGATATGCTGTTATGGGTGCCATTAAGATTATATTGACTAAAGGTAAAAGAGATAATTCACTAAGCTTCATTGATGTGAAATACTTAATTACGACGTGCTAAAAATTGGTCATATTAGGCATCAGTCATATGAACTAAAAGTGAGAGAGAATGGTGAGACTATTGATTACACTTTGGACCTAGATCGAGACGTCGTCATGCGGGCTGCACGATTCTGAATATTATTATAAGACTGTCATTGTAATAGGGACTTAAAATAACATTTACGAAGGGTAACAAATATGTAGACGAATCTAACAAGTGCTTCTTGCCTCAAGATGGTAATAAGAAGCTCTGAATACTGATGTGATATGTTCATTCATGTTAAAACGTTTGAAAACAAATTATTGCTAGAAATATGTAAGAGTAATGCTGATGTATGTAGGATTTAACACAACTTGGCAAGTCATCCACAGCAGAATATTAGCAATACAGTGTTCCAAATTCTCAAATGAAGAGGAAACATTTGATTCATTTGGTTCATTGTTAGAATAAGATATATTTATATGTATATATATATATATATATATATATATATATATATATATATGGGTAAGTGGGTGTGCGTGCGCACGTGCGCACGTGTGTGTATGTGTGTCATAGGCATAAGAATTGTTAACTATAAAATGCTGTAAAATCATTTAAAGATGTTTGTACTTCGTGAAAACCAAAGGGCCAAGAAATTAACTCTATGCTAAGTCGGGTACCAGATAAAGAATCTTTTAAATACGACTGTATCCTAATTAGAACGTAATCCTGATGAATTTACTACTTAGATATACAGATTAGGTTAAACTCTATCGAGTCCATCTAGCCATAACCACGGTACAAAGAAATACCGATTATAATTTATTATAACAATTGCACTCAACACAACCATAAACACGATCCTTAGGACTCATAATGCATTTATGTCTCCTTAATCAATGAAAGACACAATTCATCGTCTTATATATACATCTGTCCAGATATCAGATAAACGACATGATTAAAGATGGTATATTATCTAATTAGCGACTGTGATGTTTCTAGGTAAATGCATATACATATTTGGCAAACTTTTATGACATACCCCTCTTTCAGGTAAAGTAAATAAAGGTCATGCTGTGTGTATAGTCATATAAAACAAATCTATATGCCAAGGATTATTAGTCCGTGTTAATGAAATTTTATGGAAATAAAATGTTACGCCGATATAATTTATGGTAATTCCGGTGTCATGTCCCTAAATTAGTGTTTCAATCATGATATTTTGATATCTAACAAGTTATTAGTAGATAAATCGGTCAGCTGAGGTAGTTCACATTCCTTCAAATATTACTGAAAAAACTGATATTCGATCAATCAGCTTAGAGATTTGCATATTAGTGCGCTACTGACTGATCTACCTTAAATGACCTGATTTTTGGAGAGGTCATACTATGTGTTTTTATCCTTATTGTTGAGTTGTTGTCCTTATGAATACAAAAAATAACAGATACAATATGTACTAGAATCTGTCCTCCTCTTTGCGTAACAAGTCTCGTATCCTGCTAATCTCAATATCCAGCCACAATGGCACCTTTTTACCGGGTCTGGATCGGAGCTTTTTTTTGATAATATTGGTTTTTGTACAGTGTGCTAAAAGGGTCACCTGGGACATTCTAAATAGCGCTTCTTACTGGTTTCAATTGCTGTTATTGGTCTATTTGTATATGAGTCGTTTATTAACCGGACTTCATTTCTATTCATCCTCCTTCTTTGTCGGATTTTCCCATTTCCCACACCCAGATACCTCATTGTTCCCTAATTAGAACAAAGGTAAATGCTACGCATTTAACATTTTCTGATATAATCAGACATATGTTGCAAATATAGACAACAATACGATGACACAGTGCAGGAAGAAATTATCTATCTCCTAACACCTGAATATTATTACTTACCTGAACTGCCACGGTGTAACTAATACAAAGATGTTGGTAAATACATTTGTATCTGTTTAGCATCGTAGCTTTTCAATAGTTTTCTGTATTCCGGAGCTGTATAATAAACATTAAAACCATTTATTTATGCTTTTAATACCTTATTTCATGAGTGCGCTGTGTATAGGGGGATGTAGGTACGTGAGTGATGTTAATGTTAGTGCGTGCGATGCGTGCATGCGTGCGTGCGTGTGTGAATTGAATTCATACAACAGAAGTACAATCCATGAATAGACAGATATAATGGCAATAACAATTAAATACATATGAAAAAATATACATAAATCAAGATTGACATGTGTACTCCTATGTGAGAATACAATGTTGCTGAGGGCTCCTGTCTTACCACTGTTCCTTGATGGTTATTTTATATATTTGTTATTTTTCATACGAGAAATGGAATGCATTATACAATAAGTACTAATAAATAAATAATAATATTTGCATCCAGAGATTTATAGTAAAGACAATATATAATAAATAATATCTTGTTACAATAATGTCCTTTTATAAATAATAAAATTTGGGAAGGGCATTAGCAATATCATTGATGTACAAGATAAATAGAAGGGGGCCTAAAGTGGAACCCTGGGGAATTCCACATGTTACTTCCAAGACTTTTCATGACTGATCATCATTATTTACATATTGCTTCCTATTCTTCAGATAGCTTCGTAACCAATCATTTGCAATACTACTAATCCCATATTAAATTTTTTGCAATAATATTTCATGATTTAATCTGTCAAAAGCGCTTCTTAAGTCATCGAAAATCCCCATTGTTAGTTCCAGGTTAGCTTTGTTATTGGCATTAGCAATGTGGTTCAGAAAATGTATAAGTGCAAGTGTTGTAGTGCGACTCTTTAGAAAGCCGTATTCCTGGTTGCATAATATGTTAGGTTTATTTAAGAAGGATAACATTCTAGTGTACATTATTTGTTCTATTAATTTCAAGAATGCGGGCAGTAGAGCGATTGGTCGGTAATTGTGAAGTCAGATATTTCACCAGATTTATGGATAGGTATGACCTTGGCTATTTTCATATTTTCCGGAACAACAAATTAATTATATAGGTTAGTCGGTAAGCGATGTCTTCGATTATTTCAGATAATTCCGTTTATATTTCATAAAATCCGGAGCTGGTTTTTCCTTTTAATGTTTTTCCTGTGAGTGTAATATTTATCGGGTCGGTAGGTGTTATAAACATATTTGTTGTAATGTCTTTCTGTTTTTTTTGGTATTTTGCTTTGGAGGGTTTTTCCTACATTAACGAAATAATTATTGAATAAGTTGGCAATTTCTCCCAGTCACTAGTGGAATGAACTGTGATTGCGGACGAGCTAAAGAGTGAGACTATCTCTGCAATGAAATATGGACATTTTCCCTGCTGACTGACGACACAACTGACATTACTAACAAACAGCAATGTTGTTTGCTGGTCAGATATTTTGACAGCACAGCTGATTTTCTGAAAGGAAGTTTCTACAAAGTCTCATATTTGACTAAGACAACTAGTGAATCAATGTTTACTGCAATAACCAATGCACTAGCAAATGGTTACATCCCCAGAGAAAACGTGATTGCTCTGGTCACAGATGATGCAGGGACTATGTTGGGGAAGGTGTCAGGGTTGTATGTAAGACTAAGTGAACTACAGGGGTCACTGTGCTCTGTCTGATGTATCTGTCACCTTGCTCATCTTGTTGCCGAGAAAGCCACTGATGTCTTCCCAACTCATGTTCAGACACTGCCTGTTGAAATTTTCTATTATTTTAAAAAGTCGTATCAGCGCTCTGCG